>VMDO01000239.1:169585-363112 GCA_007922755.1 Pedetes capensis | reverse complement strand
AGGCTCAGAAGATTTGTCACATGCCCAAGGTCTTATAGATCTCTGATTCATTCTTTCGATAAATGTGTTAAGTACCTTCTCTGTTCCAGGCAGTTACCTAGCAGCTGGAGACTTTAGGTCAATGAACGTTAACTTACAAAAGCCTCAGGATCCATGACAAAGCCACTGGCTGACTGTTTTAGCGAATTGCCTGCTTCTGGGAACACAGGTGGGCCCTCTCCTCATGGAAGCTGCAGATGCGGGTCAGGCTTTCATGAAATAATCCCACAATGAGCGAGGAACTTGCCCCTGTGGAGGAGGCCCAGGGATACAGAGCTGGAATGGGGGCTTCATCTAGCCAAGCAGGTCAGGGGAGGCCTCCTAGGGGTGGTGATGCTGGACTCTGGGCGAGGAGGACGAGCAGAGTCAGTTCCAGGAGCAAAACCAGGGTCTGCTGCAGCCAGGAGAAGCCAGGGACCCTAGGGCGGGGGGCAGACATCAGGCTGCAGTGGCACCTCTTGTACCCAGGGAAGGACCTGGGGAGCCCCAGCAGGCAGGTTTATGCTCCAGCTGCAGTTGTTTGCATTCGGGCTCCCCTGTCCTGGCTCTGTGAGGCAAAGGCCTGGACTGTGGAAGGTGGCAGCCGGCTGGTCTTTTGCAGAACTCTGGAGGATGGGTCTTCAGGGAATCAAGAGATGAAGGCAAAAGCCTCGGAGTCTTCAGTGATTCTCCTCTTCCTCTCCTCCCTTTGGATCATCAGCTCATCCCATTGGCGGCATCTTCACAATGCACGCAGAGTCTGACCTGTTAGCACCAATTGCATCTCTACCTCCCTAAACTAAGCCGCCATCTACTCTGCCTGAATCATTGCAATAGTTTCCTAACTTTCCTCTCTGCTTCTGCCCTGGGCTCCTATAGTCCATTCTCCATGCCACAGTCAGAGTAGTACCTTTAAAACATAAATTAGATCATACCCCAATCCCTCTTCTCATTCAGATAAAAGCTCAAAATCCTTACAAAGGCCAACAAGGCCCAACATAATCTTTACTTCTGCAATATTTTGTATTCCATTCCTACTACTCTAACTTTGCTAATGCAGCTACTCTGGCTTCCTTGCTGTTCCTATAATTTAGCAGGTATGATCCCACCTCAGGGCCTTTGCACTTGCTGTTCTCAATCACTGGAATGCTCTTCCCCAGATGTTTGCCTGTTCATGTCTTCTCTTCTTTCTCACCACTCTATTTTATTTTTGTTCTATTAGTAATTTTTAGTAAACAAATGGGTTTATGACATTTTCCATATATGTGTATGATTGTACATTGTTCATGTTCACTCCCCATGACCCTCTTCTATCCCCCACCAGCTGATCCCCTTCCTCTCTACAAATGGTCCCCCTTATGCTTGCATGTCTTACATGTGTATATGTGTGTGTATGTGTGTATATATATGTATGTATGTGTGTGTGTGTGTGTGTGTGTGTATCATCCATATGAGAGAACACATGTGATATTTGTCTTTCTGGGTCTGGCTTATTTCCCTTAAAATGATGGTCTCTATATCTATCGATTTTCTGCAAATGTCATAATATTGCTCTTCATAGTCCACCCTATTTTTGAAAATTTAATTAATTAAATTATTTTTTTTAGTACTTGGCCATTGAACCCAGGGCATCGCACATATTTTGTGAGCGCTCCATCACTGGGCTGCACTCTCAGCCCATTTTTTATTTTTTATCTTGAGACAGGGGCTCGCTAAATCACACATGCTGCCTGTGGCCTCAAATCTGTGATCCTCCTGCCTCAACCTCCTGAGTCACTAGGATTATAGACGTGGGCCACCGCGCCGGCTAGACCACCCTATTTTACTTGCAGTCCTCTCCACTGGTACTCCCTCTCCTCCTTTGCTGCTTGTGTTTTTCTACTGCATTCACCATCTCTGCTAGTAAGAGCTCACTGATTTATCTCATTTGTGGTCTGCTTTCTCTCACTAAATGTAAGCTCCACAGGAGCAGGGAGTTTGTCCATTTTGTTTCCTGTTTTATCTCCAGCACCTAGAACAATGTCCAGCCGTCACAGGCTCTCCGTGACCCCATGAGGAGGGCCACATCTCCACTTCGGGAGGTAGGGAGCAAGGCGCCAAAGGGAATGCTATTTCTGTGCTAAGTTGTTTTTAACTTTTTTTATTTCATTGACTCCTAACAACAGCTCTCCATGGCAACAATGTCTATTGGCTCCATGTCATAGGTTAAGATGAGGAAGGCTCAGGGTGGGAGTGAAGTAGAGCTGAGCAGCCATCAGATAGGGTGCCAGGCTGCCTGGCCTACAACCCTGACACTTCTGCTTCCCAGCTGGTGCTTGAGCAAGTCTGCAACGTGGGAGCAGCCCCAGTCCCCACCTCCGAGGGCTGTGGGGAGGCGTCAGTGGATGATGCGTGCACAGTCCTTTGCTGCCTTCTCAGAAGGCACTTGGCCTTTGCTCTTATTATCATGTTGCACTCTGCAGCCTAAGTCACGGCTACCCCCTACTCAGGGGTCTCCGCCCCATTTCCACAGGGGACTTCAGGTCAGCCCGGGGCTCTGCCTCCAAATGGCAGCAGCCTGACTTGTCCAGTCCCATTTGTTTAGGCAGAATTTAATTTCTCTGGAAGCAGAGAGTCTTTTGCCCCCTCCTGCCCTCTCTCTTGCTCTCATCAGCAGGAAAATGAGCTCCGGGAGCCTTCCTCCTAGTCCAGAAATCCAAGGTGAAGAATTTCATTAACAATCAAGAGGACATAATCAACATTCTAATAATTCCAGATCCCCACTCCCCCCTTTACATTCCCCCCAAAGTGCCCCATCCCCCCACTCCACCCCATCCCCAGCTCTCCCAGACACTCTCACCTTGACAAAGAAATCTCATTTCCTCTCCAGCCAGATTTGCTTTTCTATTAAATTCAGCACCTTACCTTCTGCCCTGATGATGAGGGGATGTACTCCCAACTTCCCGGACTTCTTCAGAAAGACATGAGGGGGAACAAGGGTGTTACAGGGGGCTGGTTCCTTTTCCACTTCCTAGAGGGTTCCAGGCTGTGGGTGACACATTTCCCCTCTACAGACTTGAGGACCCCTAGCCCATGGCCCGGGAAGCAGCATTTCTCCTGGCGGTGGGTGGAGGGAGGCTGCCCTGGTGATTCCTCCACATGCTGAGTATTCTAGAACAATAAATGGCCTTTTCAAGTTCCATATGCACTAATTACACAGCCCAAAGGCCCTGCCTCAAGACTCCTACCCAGCCTTTAGGAAGTTGGAGTCTATGCCACCTTCTGGCCACATGACCTTGAACCCACGTCTGGCTATGGCCTTCTTGCTGGAGGGACTCTGTAAGTCTGTAGATGGCACAGGACATGATGTGGCCAGAGGAATGCATATAAGAAACAGAGCCAAACTTGCTTTTATAACAGACCTCTCTGGAGATAACCCATTATTAACCCTTGACTCCATTAATCTACAAATATGGGCTGGGACTGTAGCCTAGGGGTAGAGCCCTGGACTAATATGTGTGAGGCCCTGGGTTCAATCCCCAGAACCACAAGAAAAAAAAAAAAGTACCATTAAAAAAAATTATGAATGGATTAATCTACCCACAAGGGCAGAGCCCTTATGAGGTAATCACATCTGAAAGGTCCCATCTCCTCATACCTCACATGAGGATTAAGCCTCATCATGAGTTTTGGTAGGAACAAGACATACTCATAACATCATAGTTTCCTTGTCCATTAAATGGGGATGATAGCCGGGCATGGTGGTGCATGGCTATAATCCCAGCGATTTGGGAGGCAGAGGCAGGAGGATTACAAGTTTGAGGCTAGAAGCAGCCTGTGTAATTTAACAAGACCTTGTCTCAAAATAAAAAGTAAAAACTGGGCTGAGGATGCAGCTAAGTGGTAGAGTGCTTACAAAGCATGTGTGAGGCCCTGGGTTCAATGCCCCCAGCACTGCATAAAAGGGGAGGGGGATGATGCCCCTCTCTCAAGGTACTAGGGGATAAAATGAGATAATGCTTAGCAAAGTGCCTGGCACAGGGTTGGCACAGTAGACCATAGCTGCCGCATTCCTGTAAGTGTAATAGTGTCTTGACACTTGACCCCTACAGCGGGCCACTTTCACACTGCCTTTCCTCCCTCAGTGGGTCCTTCACCCCCACAGAACACACGACTGAGTTCTTCCGGCACAGTGAGGGTCAGGGGCTAAACGGGCATTTGCAGTCCAGAGCAGACAGTGTCATGCTGGGGGAGTTCCACGGCCAATACGAGCCCCCGGCCATAAAGAGGGTGACTATAGGGTGGCCAGAGGCTACTTTCTGGCTTCTAGACAGAATTACCTTCAGAGTTGAGACATGAGGAACTGGGAGCAATTTGCCTGGAAATGATGAGTGACAGGAACTCTAAGAGTGGAAACTGAGTCAGGTACAGGGGTTCACGCCTGTGATCCCAGCATCTTGGGAGGTGGAGGCAGGATTGTGAGTCTGGGGCCACAGGCAGTCTGTGTAACTTAGCAAAACCCTTCTCAAAATAAAAAAAGGGGGCTGGGGTGCAGCTCAGTAGTGGAGCACCTTGGGTTCAATCCCTCAGTGCTGAAAAAAAAAAAAAAGAAAAGAAAAGGTCAGGGGAACTAGGAATGGGTAGGACAGAGATACAGAGGGAGAAACAGGGGGATCTTGACAACCCAATGCTCCAGGATGGCTGAAGAGGCCAGTCCTTGTGGGGCTGGTGGCAGGTCAGGTGCTGAAGCCAGTGTAGACACCGGCTCTTGTCAACGGTAGGAAGGAGTCTGGCTCACACCATGAGGCTGGTGGGAGCCAGGGAGGACAGCAAGGAGACCAGTGCCCTGAGTTTTCTCATAGAAATACCTGCAGGCTGCAGAGTCAGGGCTGGCTGGGAAGGGGGAGGGGTGGGCAAGGGAGGAGAGCCAGGTGGCTGGCCAGGGTATGGAGATGAGCCAGGTGGACAGATGCATTCCTGCACTCTGATGGTGGCTGGCTGGTGGCTGGCTACAGCCCACATCCCTGGGGGCCTGCGGGGAGAAAGGAGCCCTGTATATCTGGGCCCGGTATAGAGGCTCCGGGAGCCCAGGTCCCTGTCTAGGAAGGTTCTCCAGGGAGCCTGTGGGAGCTGGTGAGAGAACCAGGAGCAGGAGGCCAGGGGTCTATGCAATGCTGGCTTGGCCCAGCTGAGCCCTCCATGCCACTGGGCCTCAAGGATTCCAGGCTCCAGGGAGGCTGCGAGACTGCGGTAGGAAGCTTAACTCTCTTACCTCTGAAAACCCTCCTGAAGTCCCTTTCCAGCCTGCAGCGGCCCTTGGGCATGCCCCCTCCCCACCATGTTTCCTACACACATCACACGTGTGTGCACACACACACACACACACACACACACACACACACACAGTGTGTTCCAGGCTCCATGCTGAGCACAAAGAGAAGGCAGGCAGGGACCAGGAGAGAACCTCCAAGGGAGGGGAGGAGGGCTGGGGAGGATGATCCTGGAGGCTGCTGGAGCTGTTAAGGTGGTGATACTCCCAGCTCCAGTTTCTGGGGCCATGGCCCAGATTAACCCCTTAGGGGATGGGAGTGTTGCTTCAGGCAGGTACGAAACCTCTAGACCCCTTCCTTTCTAGCTCTGGTAGGGCAGATGGCTCTGAGTCACCTCCCTCCAGCCATCTCTGCCCTTCCCCCACGGGGGGATCTGCAGTAGGTCTTGGTGTGTGTGTGTGACAGCGAGCACGCATGTACACGCTCTTGAAGATGGGGTCAGGGAGTGTGGGAGCAAAAGAGAAAAGCAAAGTACTGCCTGCTTCTCTAATGGGGACAGAAAGGGCTGTTCCTGCTTGTGGGGGAGGAAAGGCAGATGGCTGGGAGCCTGTTCCAAGGTCTCCCGCCCTCAGCCCTCTGGCCCCCAGTGCTTCCCCCATATGGCACTGTGCCACACTCCTGCTCCTGCTCTGCGTCTGTCCATAGTTACCCAGGCCCCTAAAGACTAAACCTTCAAAGGGAGCTTTGGGCCAGAACCCTGTCTCTACTCATGACGACTCCCTCCCCACCACAACAGCATGGCCTCTTCTCTGTGCTGTTGCCTCTCCTTGAAACATTGGCCTTGTCCATATTTATGTGGGGAATTCTTCCTCAACCCCAGGTCTCAGAAACTAGGAGCTAGAGAAAGTTCCTCCTCTGGGTGCCCTTGGAGCCACCCTTCTGCAGCCTGTGCTTCCTCCATCCTAGCCCTGTGTTTTAACTGTAAGGGGAAGAAATTGCCTTGCTGGAATTCATAATCCCTGGCTCTGTGCCCAGTAGCACTCATTAGTTATTGGTGGAAGGAGACCCAGGAATTACCAAAATGGCAACCTTTCCTGCTAGAAGCCAATTGGACACAACAGGTGAATCCCCTGATTCTGAGGCACAGACAGGAGAAGGGACTTATCCAAGATCACACTGATAAGAAAAACGCTTTGGAACTAAACCCCAGGCTCTTGTCCTCCTATCATGGAAGTGTCAGCGAGTTTAGGGGCTGTACCGCAACATCACCAGCTGCACTGAGAAGTTCACTTTCTTGAGACCTCTGCTCAGGGGAGATACTGGAGGGCCTTGGCTCCATCTCAAAAAAGAATTTTAGGACAAGTCAGTAAGAGAGTGAAGCAGTTTGAAGTTTATTATGTAAAGAAAAGGGATAGTACACACTTCAAGGTGTCTAGAGAGAGAGGCGTGCCTGGGTGTCCTTACAATGGAGATATATATATATATATATATATATATATATATATATATATATGATTTTGTGTCTTTTTCTAACTAGATTTAAGGGCTAAACAAGGTTTAAAACCTAAGTAGAGTCAAAAATTTACTACGAGGAAAGGCATCATTTACCTATTCATCTTATCCTAAAGAATTTCCTTGTGTAAGTTAAATTGTAAGGCAGCTTTATGGGGTGCAGTGTTTAGACTTGGGAATGGGAGCCGGATATTAGTGATGTTAAACTGAAGGGTCATAAACATTCAGGCCCTAAGTAAGCACAATCTATTTGTTATTTCTAACACTCTCATTTGAGAGCCCCTAGGAAGATGAGAATTGT
This sequence comes from Pedetes capensis, assembly GCA_007922755.1. Lineage (NCBI taxonomy): Eukaryota > Metazoa > Chordata > Mammalia > Rodentia > Pedetidae > Pedetes > Pedetes capensis. Next base: position 356,032 of record VMDO01000239.1, on the reverse strand, counting down.
GTCCACATAGGCGGTCTTTACTGATCTTGCTAGTTAGCCAGGCACTGTAGACGCTCAACTGCTGGGAGCTAGGAGGAGATTCCTTGAGTTAAAGGTGTGGATTCTCAGTCAGTGGGAGCTGTCATCAGATTCCAGAGTGAGGGGCTTTTCTGCCTTCCCATGTCCCTCACATTTTCTGTCTTTTCTTCCCCCCTAGGTCTGTTAACTTTGATTATAGCCTGTAATCTGGTTTGGCGAGATTCTTAGGGAAGCCCTGGTTTCTATGTAGGTGGTTCTCACAGCAACTTCTCTTCTTTTGATTGTGCTGGAATTCTCAGCTGATAAGACTCAGACCAGGTCTCAGCGTGAAAAACCCTTTCCTCCCCATGTCTCACAAATTTTCTCTTTTAATCATGCCTCAACTGGAAAAGAAGAGGCAGCTGGTGCAAGTACCCAAGGTCCCCAGTGGGGAGGGGTCAGCATGAGGGTCCCACAGTAGCAAGGCCTGTGACATGTGGAGCAAAGGTCTGTGTGCTGTACTTGACCATCTAGGAACACTTGCAGGCCAGGGTTCTTGGCTGCGCCAGAGTGAAGGGACCCAGCTGCCTGCAGGAACCCATGCAGGACTCAGAGGTGGGAGTGCTGGGGAACAAAACTGATCAGGCCCCAGGATTGGAGGTTGGCATAATCCAAAACCCTTGTGGAAACTGGGAGCTGGTGCCCAGGGGGCAAAGCAGACGCTGGGGATGCAATCACAGGCTAATAGCCTTTCAGCCTAAGATGCAATTAGGGGCAGATTCCCAAGGGGCCTGAAGACAGCAGGAAGGACAGTTAGATTGGAGTTGGGGTGGGGACCACCTCTACAGTCCTGGTTTCAGGTCAAAAGGCCAGGATGAGGGCACAGGAAGGATAAAGAGACCTCCAAATGGAAGGGTAAGGACATGGTTAGCAGCGCTCAGAGGCAAAGCACAATTGTGCAAGATTAAAGAGTAGGGGGACTTCCTCAGACCTCAGACATAATAGTGAAGGAGCCAATTTAAGTCACTTTAGGTCCTTAGCTTTTCTGAGTGGCAGTTTCCTTTCTTCTAAGATGGAAAGAATGGTAATAGTGTCTTTCTCAGGGGTTTATTGTGAAGCCTCTGTAAGCGAAAGCATCTAGAGCGCCTAGCTCGGAACCTGGCCTCACCCAGTGCTCAGTAAAGCACCGTCATGGTGGTGATTTTTTTTTTTTTTTTTTTTTGGTACTGGGGGTTGAACCCAGGGCCTCACGCTTGCATGCTCTGCAAGTGCTGGACCACTGAGCTGCACCCCCAGCCCATTTTTTTTACTTTTTTTTTTTTTTTTTTTTTGCGGTACTGGGGGTTGGACCCAGGGCCTCGCACCTGCATGCTCTGCAAGTGCTGGACCACTGAGCTGCACCTCAGCCCATTTTTTTTTACTTTTTTTGAGACAGGGTCTCGCTAAGTTATGCAGACTGCCTCTGGTCTCGAACTTGCGATCCTACTGCCTCTGCCTCCCAAGCCTCTGGGATTACAGGCATGCGCCACCAGACCCAGCTCAGTGGTAATCTTTTTAAGGAGGGGTATCACAGGCTGGGCTCTAGTATGAACCTTGGAATCACGAAGACTGGGTTCCAGTCCCAGCTTCTCCTCTTACAAGCTCTGTGACTTTCCCCCAAACACTAAGTCTCAGGTTTATCATCTGTAAACAAAACTAACCACAGTCCTTATCCAAGCCAGAGCAAGAAGAGTGGGATGGGGAACACTTGCTGCCTGGGCTGCAGGTTCTGCCTAAAGGGCAGCTCACTAGGACACAGCGACGCCTCTTCCAGATCACAATCCAGGGCCCGACTGTCACTGAGACCCTCTGCTCCTGAGACCACAGGGCAGCCCTTTCTGACGCCAGGGTCTGACCTCAGAGGCTCCAGAAGGGACCCTATCACCCCAGGCTGTCTAAGGCAACGGTCTAGAGAGCTGGCTTTCTGCAGGGCCCACAGGTACATGTGACCGTGGTTTAGAGGACAGTTCTGCTTAGGACTGCCATCAGATGATACACTACAACTCTGAGGAGCCAAGGACCTGCTGAGCAACCTTAGCACCTCCAGGACCGCAGCCCCAGGCCCAGCTGGGAACAGGTCGGGGAAGGGACTGGTTCATCCTAACTGGTCTTTATTGAGCACGTTAGCTACATCCACTCCACAACCTCATGAGAGGGCTGCAGGAATCCCAAGTCTACAAGGGAGGAAACTGAGGTCAGAGAAGTGAAGTGCCCCGTCATGGCAGCCCCAGGATTCAGGCTCAGGTTGTCCAGAGCCTGGGCTCTGAAGGCTAGCCTGGTGGGGGTTGTTTGTTTTTTTGAGACCACATCTCGCTATGTAGTCCAGGCTGGCCTGAATGTTCAATCTTCCTGCCTCAGCCTCCTAAGTTCTGGATTACAGGTGGTGCCACCATGCCTGGCTCCAGCCCAACAGTTTGAGGCTTGGGGAAGCTCAGGAAGAGCCTGTGTTCCATACACTCCTGAAGCTCCACTGCCCCGCTATGTGGACACCCCCCACCCCTACATTCAGGTGCTAGGGTCCAAGGACTGCACTTGGAGAAACTCTGCTGCAGGAGCACTGGGGAAAGGTCCAGGCTGATGTGGAGAGCACTGTCCAGCCCACAAGGTCACCAACTAAGCCAGTGTTGTGCATGCCCCAAGGGCAGGGGACAGCACTGCCACCCTGTGCTTCAGACTCCATGGTCCCTCTCCACCTGCCTCTCCTCCTTCCTCCAGGTCCAAGTGCTTTGAGATTGAAGTAGTGCAGCCCCAGCCTGCTGAGGTGGCTGCCTTGGGGTAAATATAGACCTGGATTTCCTGGACCCTGGATGATTCAGCACAGCGGGGCGCAAGGTTTCCCTTCCTCTGTTGGAAGAGAAAGTAGAAATTGGTGGCACCCAGCTCCCTAGAAGAGGCGCCGATGTGGTTGGCCACCCCAGCTCCATCACAGGCTTTGGAAGAGGGAGCCATACTTGGTCCAGGTGTAACAGCAAGAGCATGGGCTGTTGTGAGCCTGGGTTCAAATCCTAGCCCTGCTACTTACCAGCCATGAGGCCTGAGTCCCAGTTTCCTTGTCTGAGAAATGGGATAATAGGACCTACCTAGGCAAAGATCAGTGAAGAATATTTGTGAGGTGAGCACTCGGCAAATGGGTGCTTCCTTTCTTCTCTGGCGACTGAAACCCACCATTAGTGTCAGAGCTGTCCTCAGAGTTGGGAAGAGAGGGACAGTTGTTAAGTTTGCCCGAGATGGACATGTGGACGCTCACAGCTATATTGTGCGAATGATTAGGTTGTTCCTGTTGATGCATTACTGGAACCTGAGAGAAGCAGGGTTGGCAGAGCCTTGGTAAGTAGGTTAGGGCCCTACTCCTTTACTTTAAAAAGGAAAATGGGGAGAGGGGAAGCTGCTAGCTCAAGGTCACCAGAGAGTCAGGGACTAGAAGAGTCAGGCTCCAATCCAGTGTGCTTTCTTATGTTTGGAGAGACAGGGCCATGATTTGGCCACTTCCCTAGCTTCTGGAACATTGCTTAGCACCCTGTAGGCACCCAGTAAGCATTTGTTGAATGAATAAATGAGCAAGTGAATGGATGAATGAATGGATGCATGGGTGGCAGAGAGACAAAGGTGCTCTCCCAGGACAGGAGGGTGTCTCTGTGAGACACTGGTCACTTGGCTGGGGTCCTCAGGGGCTCCCGAGGGCTGAGTCCATTTGTCTATCTCTCCTCCTCCAGATGGCAGTGTGGGGGCGAGGAGGTGGACCCGCAGGGAGAAAGACCCAAGATGCAGCCAGAAGGATGGAAGGTAGACTGCGAGAGGCGTGAGGGCAGGAGGCAGGGACGTCTCCCTCGGAGCTCTGTGAGCGAGGAGCTGTGTCTGCGCACTGGGGAAGCTGTATGAGGCCAAGGGTGCCTGGGGGAGCCCTGAGTCACACCTGTTCAGAGCCTGGCACCCCCACAGGCCTCTTCGGGCAAAGGCCACCTCTGCTCCTCAGAAGCTGACCAAGCTCAGCTCCAGCTGCTTAGGATCCTGTTGCCATGGAAACGCCCAGCTGCTTGGGTGGAGAGTGTCAGGCCCTGGGTGTGGCCTGCCCTCACCTGGGTGTGGCCTGCCTTCTGTGTGGTTTGAAGCTCAGGGAGGAGGTAGGGGTGTGTTTGGGGCTGCAGAGGGGTTTGGTGGGATCCTGTGAAGCACAACACCCACAGACACGCACAATGTGGCTGCCACTGGCTTTCGATTCCATGGAGCTGAGTCCGAATCCCATTACTAAGTCGACAAGGGAGGTCACATTTCTGAGCCTCAATTCCCTTAGCTGGAAAATAGGGTTGACAGTCTCTTCCTCTGGCAGCTGTGACAGTCACTTGAGCCTATCTATGGAAAGCCCAGTGTTGGGGCGTAGTGAAGAGTCAGTGAGTTGTGACTATTACTTCTGTAACCGGTGCCAGGGTTGAGGCTCTGCAGGAGTGTGCCTTGGGAGCAGTGCCCTGCCTGGGCCTGTACTCTGGGACACTTTGGTGAGGCTGGAGAGGGGCCTGGCTCCTCCACAGACAGAGGGGATCAGGAGTCAGGAGTTGTGTCATCCTTTGAACATGGGCCTGGAGGCTCTGCCCCAGGCATATCTGAAAAATAAATAACAACAATGTGAATAATTCACAGAATCTGTGTGAATAATTCACCACGGCCTCCCAAGCAGCAGCCGATTAGTCACCGCAGACCCAGGCTCCGGTCCCGGCTGCCTCTGGCTGCCCACTGGCCCTGGGGAGGGCAGCCTGGCCGCAGGGGCCGGAGGTGGAGGACAAACAGGGACACTGGGAGAGGCTGCTGGGGCTGCAGGGTCCTGGAAGGAGGCGGGAAGGTAGGGTGGAGGGGCTCTTTAGGTTCTACAGCGACCTGAAGATTTGGGGAACCAAATGGGGGCTGGCTGTCCCAAACGGCCTCCCCTCTCTGGGCTGCATTTTGGCAACTTAGAGCAATGAGAGTCCTTTGTTGCTATAATTCAGTAATCAGCCCTGGCTCCCTGGGACCCCAGGCTGAGTATCTTTTAGTTTTGAAATAAATCCTGAGAAGTCCACACAGGCCTCTCCTGTTTCTCCTGGGAGTCAGAACAAGATGGGGGCTAAATGGCTCTGCTCAGGACTCAGACAGACCTCAGTTCAACCCCCAGTTACCACATGACTTGGCCGAAGGGATCAAATGTTCCAGGTATCCACTTCCTTGTCTGTAAAATGGGGATTGAAAAACACCTAGCTCATAACGTTATTATGCTGTGTGGCTGAAATGATGTCATGACCATAAATTGCTTAGTGCGATGCCTGGCACATAGTAAGTGCTAAAAACCAGTAACTGTTATAGATATTCATTATCTTTCCAAGCATAGAGTGTTGGGACTTGGGGTAGGAAGAAGCCTGCTCAGACATTGCAGATGTTCATATAAAACGTCATCTGCAGGCCAAAAAGATGGGCATGTCTGTTACAGACCGCCCCCGCCCCCGCCGAGATCCACCCAGTAGATACTCCACTCAGAACGTCCAGTCTCCTGTTTATATCCTCCTGAGCACTTGCAACATTTGTGATTATTTTCTTAGTCACTTGTTTATTTTTCGATTATCTGCCTTCTCCAGGAGACGGTGAGCTCCATGAGAACAGGGACCTTCTGGTTTGATTCCTGTTGTGTCCCCAGTCCCTAGAACACCTCTAGGCACATAGTAGGTGCTCAGTAAATATTCACTGATTGAATGGATAGACTCATCAAGTGGCCTGTGATCGTGCAGGGCTACTGGGACACAGCCCTCCCTGTGGGCGGGTCAGGAGGGGTTCTCAGGGCAGAAGCTGGATGTGCAGCTCACAGGAAGGAAGATGGCTCTGAGTCTAATCCCTGCCAGAGTGGCTGCAGGCAATGCTGCAGGGCTGGGAGATACCTGTCTCCCTTCCTTCCCTCCCTCCCAGGTGAGCCTCCCTGAGACCAGTAGTACACAGGAAGCTTAATGGTGGCCCAGGCTTGCTGTGCCTTCTCCAGTAATGATTTAATCGCTTGTTTAGAATTTCCTGTGGCATTAATGATTACCCCCTAGAACAGGGGAAATAATTGGCTGCGTTCTTGTGGTGAGCGAGCTCCCTGTTAGCGGGGAGCTGAGCCTGTTCTGTAATCTTCCTCTCTCACCTGCCTGCCATTCACTCACCGGGTGATGGAGATGGATTAGCTCCAGTGTGCAGAGCTGAGAGGCCACTTGGAGGCTGCAGGGCCTGGCTGGCGCTGGGAGGCTGTAGGGCGGCAGGGAGAGGGGGACAACTGAGAAAGGGCTATATGAAAGGGTGGAGACCGATGGGAAACAGCCAGGGATTGCTGCAGCAAGAAAGAATGATGCTGGGAGTCTGTGTTGGTAGGCTGAGAAATCCCCAAACTCATTTCAGAGTTTCTGGTTCTCCCCGGCGGCCTCACTCCTCTTGAGGTTTTGCAAAATCTTCTGTATATGGAGGTGTCCCTTCCTATGAGTGATGTGTGGGGGTGTCTGAGCATTTGGGTCTCTGTCCTCAGCCAGGAAGCTGCAGTAGCAATGGCCAGAATGACCCAGGCCGAAGTCAGGTCCCCCAGAGGGCCCTAGCTGGCTTCCGCTGGTGAAGAGGGGCTCGGGTCCAGCTAGCAATTCCCCCACCATAGCTATTTGCCCGTGGGTGATCACAGGACCCTTGTCCAGGGAGTCTAGAAGGAGGAAGAGGAGGCTGCTATCCTCGCCCAGTCCTCCACAAAGTAGGCCCGAGGGCTGAATCTGCTGAGAGATGCCAGCCTCAGCCCCGACACCCAAACATGGCTGAAAGAGGAGCCACCTCTTGGCTCCAGTAGGCCAGGGAATTGAAGTCCTGGAGACCCATCTCTACCCCTCCTCTCTGCTGTTGGGATTGGGGAAATGAATTTCCAGGGATTAAGCAATTTAAGGGACTAGGCAGGGCTAGGGGTAAATGAATTGTCACCAGGGAATGCCACAGCACAATTTGGGCGTGCGGATGATACTTCAGGGAGTGGGATGGGGCTGGATGGAGAGAGACGGTGATGCTCTGAGGGTGACTCTGAGGTGTGAGTGTGCTGTGTGGGGAGGGGAGGGGAGGGTAAGGTAAAGGATGGAGGAGGAAGGAGCCAGGAGGAGGAGGAGGTGGAGGGAGAATTTAGCATGGGGGGGTGGGCGGCCTGAGTAGAGTAAGGGAGAGAGGTGGAGGGGACAGGAGCAGAGGAGGGAGAAGCTGGGCTGGAGGAAAGTAAGCAGAGGTGAGGAGCAAGGCGGCAGGATAATGTGTGCTGTGGTCCCAAAGCGTCTGTGGGAGGCTGGTGGGAGGGAGGTCCCCAGGGTCCTCCCTAGGCATCTTGTGGGAGTAGTGTGGGCCTGAAATCCACAACAAATCGGACTCAGATGAGAAAGTGAGCTATTTATTCAGTTTTGTATTTAACTAGGCAAATAAATGGCAAGAGAATGAATGGTTAGGAAGTAATGAAGACCTTGCATAGAATCCTTTTTATTAACGAAAAAATAAAAAAGAGGAGGGGGCAGCAAAGAAAATGAAAACATGCAAATTGCCTATCCTGGGCAGGTGAGCGAGCCAAGACGCACAGCCTGCAGCTGTTCAAAGGGGTCTGGGGAGGGGAGGAGGCCCGACCTGGCTGCGACTTGGAGATCCAGCGCCTACCACGTGCCTCCTAGCCTGCAGCCCTGCCTGGGGCGCCTGGGATCCATTTGGGGGAGACTGTGGCCGTCCCCAGCATGATGCTGACCTCCAGTGCCCAGGCCCCACCTCCACAGCATCTCTCACTTCCTTTAATTACCACTGGGGACCTGTCATCCATTAATTTTGCACAGCCCTTTCTGAAGTCTTTTCTATTTTCAGCTTGTGAAGACCCCTTGGGGTAACAAATTCCAGAAGGTGGGTAGCAGCTGTGTAAAGCAGGACTTCCCTTCAGAAACCCTATACTAAGTAACTTGTCTGGGCAGCTGTTTCCTTATCAGGAGCCTGGGAGGTTGGAGGCAATGCTACCCCCTCCCACGATGTTTCCAGCAGCCCCTCTGCACCACACTGCCAATATTGTGAGCTTTGGGGTCAGACGGATGGAGGCACAAACAGAGACCCACCACTGCCTAGCTGTGTGACCTTTGAGCGAGTCACTCATCTGTCTTCAGTGTTTCCATCGGAACAATGGGGAATGGACCTCCTTCCTCCTCCGAGATGGCTGGGACATGACATAATGCCATAGATCATCTCCAGCTGCTCCCTGCACAACTCCGCAGCTCTGCTGAGTGCCCTCTCGGCCAGACGCTCTTTGGGGGGACAGGGGAGCCATGAGTGAGGGGGACACCCTGCTCTCAGGCATGGCACCCCAGGAGGACTGGGGAGATGGCCACAGGCCAGTGAGCAAATCAATACAGTGATTTTGAAGAGTGATATGAGCTCCGAGGACCATAAAAGGCCATAGGGTGACTGGGGACAGATGGCTCATGGGGGAAGGCCTCTCTGTGGAAGTGACATTTGTGCTGAGAGGCAGCCAGATAACTGGATCGAGGCAAGGAATTTCCTTTATGAGCCTCAGGCTTCATAAGCAGGGCTACATGTTTTGCATCCCTCGTGGTTGTCTAGAACTTGCCCCCCAACCGCCCATCCAGCGGTCCCTGAGCCTCAGCTTTCCCCTCTCTGGGCTCAGAGCCCTCCTTGGGGGTTAATGGGTCCCAGGCCTGGGAAAATGCTGGGGCACCCAGGGCGAGTTGCTGTCCTCCTCCTCCCATGGTTCCCACGCCGCCCGCTGCCGTCTCTCTGCTGGCTTTCTGCTGTCCAGGGTGATGGATGCCTCCTTCCAGGGCTGAGTCATGCGCTGCCTCTTACAAGCTCTGGGTGACATCCCTGCTGCTGCCGAGTCCCCGCTCCACTGCCAGCCACGGGGAAGCAGATGTATGCAGGGTTTCCCTGGGGACCAAGCATGCGTCCATCTGCTTCACTCTGGCCCAGAAGCTGAAGAAGGGGCCTTGCTCAGAGACACTGTCTTTAATGCGCAGATGAGGAAACTGAGGCCCAGAGGGAGAAGGCACTCATAAGGTGGTGCAGTGGCTGAGCAGGGGCTTGAGGCCAGATCTCCAGACTGCCCGGTTTTCCCGGCAGGCATAGCACACATTTAGTGCTTTGCCTGGGCCTTGGCTTCCTGAGCTTCTGAGCTGGGTCTGTGCAGCCCCCTTGGCAGAGCCCCCAGCCCGGTGCTCTGTGCAATTAGCTTGTGTTGGTAGTGGCTGCCTAGGGGGCATGTCGAGGAGGTTTCAATGCTGTGCTGGGGCTTCATAGGAAAGTGTTACAGTTCAATGGTTCTCAAATCTCATGGAATATCAGAATCACCTGGAGGGAGGACTTGTTAAAACACAGACTGGCCTATGTCTATAATCCCAGGGAGGCGGAGACAGGAGGATTGCAAGCTCGAGACCAGAGGCAGTCTGAGTAATTTAGTGAGACCCTATCTGAAAAAAGTAAAAATAAAAATGGGCTAGGGGTGCAGCTCAGTGGTCTAGCACTTGCAAAGCGTGCAACAAAACAAAACAAAACAAAACAAAAAACCCCACAGTTTCCCATTCAATGAATCCAGTGCGGGATCTGATAATTTGCATTTTTAACAAACTCCCAGGTGATGCTGGTCTCAGGACCACACTTTGAGAACCACTGCTGTAATTAGTGCTCTCTGCTATGGACAAATGAGTAGGGAATTTTGACAAGTAGGGCATGCATTTCCCATCCCTCTTCAGGTAGGACCGCTGAATCTTTTTGTCACAAACTGTAAATCCTTATTTCATGGGGATCCAAAGTAATCTTTTCAAAGTACAAGCCCAATCATGACTTAAAATCCTTTGAGAACTTCCCCAAAGAGAAAATGCCATAATGTGGCCTACAAGGACCTCTACAGTGTGACCACATTCCATATCTCCAGCCCATTTTACATGGCCATCTATGTCCTCCTTCAGTCCAGTCTCATCTTATTCACTAGCATAAATCTAGCCACAGGACATTTGCACATACTATTCCTGACTGCCTGGGGTGCTCATACTTGTTTAGAGATCACAGATGAGTCCTTGTGTCTTCAGGGAAACTGTCCCTAACCTTTCTGTCCTGGTCAAATTCCCCTGTCATGCATTCTTTTCTTTGATGCTTTTGGCACAAAATAGTTCCATTGTTTTTATGATTATTTGATTAACCCCTGTCTAACCCACCAGACCATAAGCTTCAGGAAGGCAGGCACTGTGAATTCTTTTTACTTATTATTGATTCCCCTACAATTAGCGCAGTACCTGTTACATAGGAGGGACTCAGTAAATAATTGTAGAAACAGAGCAAGAGGAGAAGACCCTCTGAATTTCCACTAGGTTTCTGATTAAGGATTGCTGAAAGGGAGAGTGGAAATGGTGAACTCTATTGTGTATCTACAGAATTTAGGAGAATGTGGGCCTCTGTTAACAGATCCCTGTGCCTTGGACAGGAACAAGTTCTGACGTGGCCAATGGGAAGCAGGAAAAGAAATTCAAATCCACTGAGCTCCTCTGTGGGTTGGTCCTTTGATTTTGCCTGTGCCATTTCATTGGTTCTCTGAATAGATCAATATTATTATTCCCACATTCCAGATGAGGAAATAGAGGGTCTGAAGCCAGGTGAGTCATGTGGGAGGTCTGTGCATGACTCTTCTTCCTTCAAACATCGAGGAGCCTAAATGGCCCCCAAAAGGAAAAGTGCAGGTGGTCAGGCAGCAGAGAGGAGGGTCTCTATGTTCTGCTCAGACAATCAGACCTCATTGTTGGAGGCACTGATTAGTCAGCAATGACAAGACACACTAGTTACAGGAGACAAGTGAACAAATGAATTGTCAGATAGTTGTAAATTCTGTGAAGGAAATAAATCAGACAACTGGATCAGTGTGTGGATATCAGATTTTTAGTTTTTTGGTTTTTTGAAACAGGGACTCTATAGCCTGGGCTGACCTTGAATTTGCAATCCTCCTGCCCCAGCCTCCTGAGTGCTGGGATTACAGGCATATGCCACCACATCCAGCTGGAAGATCTTTTAAATGTGGTGTTTGAGGAAGGGCTTTGGGAGGATGTGATGTTTGAACTGAGGCTTAAATTATGAGAGAGCTCTAATCAAGGCCAACTTTGCCATTAGGGACAATGGCACAGTGTCTAGGGCCTGCCATACTTTTAAAGGTCCTAAAGGTATATTTTAATTTCTTTTAAAATCAGAAGAAAACAATAAATTTTCAGGCTAAAGAAAATATTTTAATATATAAATAACATATAGCACATATTATCAATATATTTATTATGTAATATGAATTATGCTAATTCCAACATAGTCACAAAATCTTTGTATGTATTTTTATGGAGGAAGGAACTCAGAAAGTCAAAAGTACCTGAAGCCCATGGAAATTATAATATGGCCATGGCTCCAGCCATGGAAAAAGCTGCAGAAGAGTATTTCAGGCAGAGGGAACAGCAAGTACAAAGGTCCTGAGGTAGAAATTAGCTGGGCAGTTTGAGGAGCCAAAAAGAGGTCTTCAAGGGAGCTCTTGATGAGCAAGGGCTTTTACCCACATTATCCTTAGCATGATATATTTTGAAATTTGTCTCCTGTCCCCCAACCTTCAAGGTTGACTGGGGAGAATGATGAGAAATGAGGTGGCCGGGGCAGATCACCAGAGCTCTGGGCACAGAGAGAAGTGGGCCAAGGTGAGGAAGTGAGCTGTTGACCAGGGAGTACCCACTGAGTGCTCTCAGGAGCAGGGGCAGGTCGGCTGCTTCTCAGTGTCAAAGTGGCTGGGGCCATACCTAGGATTTGTTGTTGTTGTTAGGTGCCGTCGAGTCAGTATCTGACTCATAGCGACCCTATGTCCAACAGGGGAAATACTATTATCAGTGCTTCTCTGTTATTCATAGGGTTTTCAATGGCTGACTGCTTAGGATTGGTGGTGCCAAATGCCATTTTAAGGGAAGGCCTGGGTGGATACCAGGCTGTTGCCTCTTTTCAGCTCAAAGGCAGGCCAGGCAGAGCTGCCTCCTGACCACCCACAGTCCCTGCCCCTATCTCCCAGACCCTCCCCCTTTGAGAAAAAAGTGGGCTGTGTGTTGGCAGTCAGGAACAGGTGTTGCTTGGCAGATGTTTCCGTGACTGGAGTTGGTTTCTGAGTTGGGGGGCTGAACCCCCTGTCTTGGCCTCATTTCTGGGGCTCATATGGCCCCTCCCTAGGGCAGCAGACTTGGGGGGATGGGGCTTCCGCAAGTGAGATACAGCGCAGAGCTATTTAAAGCCACCGGCAGCTCGCCCCTTCTGTTCACAGCTCCGCCGGGTGGGAGCTGCCGGCGTCACGCACCCACCGGCGCCTCAGGAACACAGCAGCCCAGTGCACCCACACAGACGGGCAAGGGAAGGGTCTCCACGCCCCTCCCAGGTGGGCAGGGGTTCCCGGGCTTGTAGGGCAGGTTGATAAGCAGGAGTGGGCGCCGGACAGGACTACATAGCAAGTTCCATGGTGGTGAGGACTTCACCTCACCCCATGTTTCCATCTACAGCCCAGAGAAGTGGACTAAATTTAGGTCACCCCCCCTCTGTTGGCTACAAGTGTGACCAATTAACGGCTTGGCAAAGGTGTTGGTGGAGGCGGGGGATCTTCAGACCCATGTGGGACTGGAGGTGCTTCTTGCACCTGGTGGCCTGTCCCAGGCCTTGGGGGAGGGGCTGTGAACACTGGCCCTCCCAAAGCTGTGGTCTCTCTGGAATGTTTGTGACCCTTCTGTGCCTCCATCACTGGCACCTCCCAGGGCCCCAAGCAGGGAGCTGTCTGTGGGGGCTGCCCAGCACCTGCAGGGGTAAAAAGCATAAGCTACAGAGGCAGGCAGGCCCCGGTGAATCCAGGCAGGTAACCTAACCTCTCTGAGCCTCAGTTTCCTTTTCTTGATATGGTGAAAAAAATAATGTCCATCTCAGATAACTGGGAAGATTTTATTTGAATTAAAAATGCACAGTCTCCCCACCACCTAGCACACAGGGAGCTCTTGATGAGCAAGGGCTTTTACCCACATTATCCTTAGCATGATATATTTTGAAATTTGTCTCCTGTCCCCCAAACCAAAGTGTCACAGTAGCCCCCTACAGAACCCTGTGGATGCAGACACAGGCTGAGGGGCCTGGGAAATGGGAGGAACAGTGAACTTGGCCTCGTGTGGACCGTATGTGCCACCCATGGCTTGGACACACATTGGCCCCTGGGCACATGTGGGGATTCCCAGTCAAGCCATTGGCCAGCCATGTTGGAGACTCCATCCCTGCTCTGTCTCTCATGGCAGAGCCCAGGTCAGGAGCCCTCAGCTGCTCCTTCTCAGGTGAGAACTGCTAAGTCAGCCAGACCAAGGCAAATGGAACTCAGCCTCTTCTTTCTGGACCAGATGACAGTTCTACACAGGGTCAACCCTGAAATACAAGGGCATCTCGGGCCAGGCATGGTAATAAGGGGGCCTGTAAGGAGAATATTCTAAATAAGGCAGGCCACTAGCCACTCAAAACTGAACAGGGAACCTGAAGTCCCAGAACTCAGGAGGCTGAGGTGGGAGGATTGGGAGCCAGTCTGGGCTACATAGTGAGACCCTGCCTCAAAAAAACAAAAAAACAACTGAGGCATGGGGGTGCACATGCCTGCAAGGCTGAGGAAAGAGGACCACAAATTTGAGGCCAGCCTGGACTACATAGCAAGTTCCAGGTCATTACATAGGGAGACCCTGTTTCAAAACACCAAAAAAGGGGGGAGAGCCCAGCCATACCAAAACAAAAACAAAAACTTAAAAACAGCAGCAACAAAACCTGCACAGGGAAAGGAGTGATGGGCAGCCTGGGGACTGAAAGGTGAGGGCCAGAAGCTGCTGAATAACAGGAACAGGGAGGCAGGTGAGGGCCAGCAGAAGCAGGGCCCTAGGAGGCCCATGCAATGGCCTTCCGCCACCCCATGGGGCTGTACTTCAAAGAACACCTCCTTCTGCCCAGACTCTTCACCCACACGCACCATCCCTTGAACGCTCTACGGTGTCCCAGAATTCTACCCAGGGTCCCCTTTATCTCACCCAGCACCCCCACCCCTCCTTCATGGAGCACCTTCACTTTCACACCTCCTATCCACAGCATCACATCCAGTGGTGAGATGACCCCCATTCAGGTCCTTCAGGAGACCCCCCCTCGGGGCCTTTCCAGGCAGCCCCAGGTCCTCTGCCAAAGCCCAGAGCTGCATCTCCAGCCCATCCAGCTCCCTTTCCTGGGTCCCCACCACCCTCTTCCATCACTGTGTTCCACAGCCAGCCGCCCGGGAGCTGAATCAGAGCCATAGAACTAACATTTTGCACACACGTCTCTCCAGATGACAGGCAAGATGGGCCTTCTGCCCTCAGCCCACACACACCCGTGCTCAGGAAGCAGGGGGAGCCAGGGCTGCACCCCACATGGGGGAAGGCCCTTCCCCTTGGATAACAAGCCTGGCCCTGTCCCCCCACCCCCTAGTTTTGCTCAAGGCTTGGGACTCACCTTTTTACAGAAATGTAAAATGTGTGATGCAGCAAGACACACGGACTGGTAGAGAGAGGCAGGAAGGGTTTACATTGAGCAGGGACAGGGACAGGACAGTAGCATGACAGGGAACCGGGAAGGAGAGGAAGAGATAGAGATGAGGTAAAGTGGATCTGAGGCAGGGACTGAGGAGAGAGAAATGGGAAGAGAGAAAGGGAGAGGGACCCAGAGAAAGAAGCAAATGGTAAAGGGAGGAAGACGAAGCCCGTGGGAGGGGAGGAGGGGAGAAGGGATCCTGAGCATGAGGATGAACGCTCAGATGGAGGTTTTAGAGGGGCAGCCAGTCCTGAGGGGTGCCTTGGAGAAGCTCAAGGAAGCACATGATAGGGTGTCTGGAGGGGGAGAGCAGAGGCAGCCCCCCCTCCCCAGGCCCTAGAAGGGAGCCACAGGCATGATGTGGAAGAAGCTGGGGCCCAGGATGCCTGCTAGGGAGAGCTGGGAGTCACACACACGCACACACAGGGCTAGCTGAGGGTCCTTCTTGCCAGCATTGCTTCTGCTCAGTCATATTCCAAAGGGCACCATCAAGGGGAGCCCTACTATGTACCAGGAACTTGCAGCCATTATCTCTCCCTGTCCTTTCACACAAAATGCTTGTAAGGCCCACATCATTGTCACCTCCATTTCACAGATGAGGAAACCGAGACTTAAGCATGTGAACAGGCCTGTCCAGGTCTGCCTGGCTCCATCACATCTATAAGCCTCTGTTTTGCTGGTAGTACTGTAGAGCTCCACCTCTGCTCCGGCAATGTTTCCTCCCTCCAACACATCGTGTGGGTGGACCCCAGGGAGCCACCCACCGGAGCCCCAAGGGGGATCAGGATCTGTCTTTCATCTGGCCCAGGGCTTCCCCACCCCCAGCCCTAGCTCCCCTTGCTTCCCTCCTGGATTTCAGATCACCTCCTTGTGGCTCAGCTGCTAAGCAAAAGGATGATGTCATTGCTTTTTTTATTTAAAGAAAAGGGCTGAGCTGGAGCTATAGGATGGGAGTCCAGGTGGGAGCCAGAGCCAAGCGAATGCCCTCTGCTTCTGCACCCCTACCTGCAGTCTGTGAGCTGCTTCACGACCCCTGCTGCATCCCTGAGAAGCAGGGGGAGCAGAATGGGAGGGACTCAGGGTTAACAGGGAAACAAGGGGCTGACGTCTGTGAGGATGCTGCCAGCTCCTGTGTGTGTGTGTGTGTGTGTGTGTGTGTGTGTGTGTGTGTGTGTGTGTGTGTGTGTTCAGAGCTCTTTACAGTCAAGGGACATGCTTTTGTTAAAGCCACACTGCAAGGGAAACTGAGGGTCCGGGACCTTCAGTGAGTCATCCAAGGTGGTTCACTGCGTATGATGTCCCAGTAGGAGCCTGATACAGAGGAAGATTAAATGGGAACTTGCTCCCAGACGCCCTAGGCCCATGTTCTTCCTCTTTCGTCCTCTAACAGTCAGTCTAATCACCTGTTTCCCTCTGGAACACCTGAGAGGAGCATCTGTGAGAAGAGAGCCCTGGCCCAGGGATGGGTCTGCTGGGCTTCTTCTAGCTCCAAAGTCCCTCCCATGGCCTGTCTTTCTTTCACCCCTGGGCCTCTCCGCACTGTCTCTAACTCTTTCATACCTCACCTCACTCCCTTCTGGGACATCTTTATTTTGAGAGGTGTGGGTTACTAAGTTGTTATTATGTGCAGTGGATTGGGGTCTGACTCATAGTGACCCTCATAGGATTTTTGGTGGCTGATTATTTCAGGATTGTTTTGGGAGTGGGTTGCCATATCCTTCCCCCATTTTTGTGGTGCTGGGATCGAATCCAAAGAGCACAGAGCGACACCCTACCAACTGAGCTAAGCCCCATCCTGGATTACCAAGTACCTCATTTAAATCTAACATCACTGCTGTTGTTGTTAGGTGTCGTCAAGTCGATGTCCTACTCATAACAACCCTATGTACAACAGGTGAAACACTATTGTCAGTTCTTCTCTGCTATTCATGGGGTTTTCAATGGCTGATTGTTTTTTGGGAGTGGGTTGCTGGGTCCTTCTACCAAGTCTTCAGCACCTGGTGTTCCCAGGTGTTCTCCCATCCAAGTACTAACCATGCCTGACTCTGCTTAGCTTCTGAGATCTGAGGGGATCGGATGCCATAGTCGTATGGCTGAAGGCAAACAACATCACTAAGCACTTGATTATCCCTATTTCACAGACAAGACAACTGAGGCTTAGAAAGGGAAGCAACCTGGCCAAGTCATGTATCAGGTAAGTGGCTGTTATGGTTCAGATCTTTTTATTTTTTATTTTTTATTTTTTATTAGAAATTTTTAATGTACATCATAATGTGATTCATTTTGACATGCTTTTCGTTGTGACAATTTTCATATATGCAATTTGATAAGCATTATACATATAGGTTACCCCTTACCCTCCTCTATGTTTCCCCCCTCCCCCTTCCTATCTAAGTTTCCCATCCAAGTCTTCTCTATCTTTTACTATACAGTATTTTTCTATATGTCCTTGGGTTCCATTTCTGTTTAAGATAGAAACTTTTCCTGTAGTGGTCTTTGTTTCTATCTTGTATGGTTCAGATCTTAAATGTTCCCTAAAGGCCAGGTGTTAAGGGCTTGGTCACCATAGAGCTATTGGGGCGTCATAGAAACTTGAGGAGGTAGGGCTTAGTGGAAGGAAGTTAGGCCCCTGAGGGTGTGCCCTTGAAGGGGTAAAAGGGACCTTGGCCTTTTCCTGCCCCTTTTTGTTTCCCATCACCCCTCACCCCCTCCTCCTCCTCTTCCTCCTTCTCTTCCTTTTCCCTTCTCTCTCTCTCTCTCTCTCTCTCTCTCTCTCTCTCTCTCTCTCTCTCATTCTCTCTCCCTCTCTCCTTCCAACCACCATGACATGAGCAGCTCTGATCTGCCACATACTCCCCACCATGATGTTCTGTCTCACCACAGGCCCAAAGCAATGATACCAAGCAAGTATGGACTGAAGCCTCTGAAACCATGAGCCAAAATAAATCGTTCTTCTTTGTAATGAAGAAAGATTTGTCAGGTATTTTGTCACAGCAACAGAAAGCTCACTAACAGTGTCAGAGTCAAAGTGCAAAACCAAGTCTGTCATGTTCCAAAGCCACTGTCTTTTGCTCCTCACTATTCTGCAGGACTCTCCCTTAGCTCCCTTGAGACCCCCATGGCTTCACTGTGCTCCCCTGAAATGGACCGAATGTTTATATTGCCCCACATCCATACATTGAAATAATCCTAAACTTCAAGGTAATGGTATTGGGAAGTGAGGCTTTTGGAAGGTCATTAGGTCCTAAAGCTCATGAATGGAATTAGCGTCCTTGTAAAGCAGATCCCAAAGAGCTCATTTGCCCTGTCTGCCGTGTGAGGACACAGCCAGAAGGTGCTGTCTATGAGGAAGCTGGGCCTCACCACACATCAAATCTGCCAGTGCCTTCATCTTAGGCTTCCCAGCCTCCAGAACTATTAGAAATAAATTTGTTTTTAAGCCTCCCAGTTTATGTTATTTTTATTATAGCAGTCTGAACAGACTAAGACATCCCCCAACTCTCTCACCAGACTGAAAGTTTATTGTGAGTCCACAAATCTCTGCTCTCTGCAGTCCTGCCCCGGCGAGAGGCTCCAGACCAGGCCACTGAGACACCGCCTTCCATTCCCCCATCAGTTCCCAGAGGCCCTGAGTATGGCAGCCTTCAGCAAGTCCCTGCCAGGAGCAGGCAGAGATGCTTGTTCTATATTTTATTTAGCCACTAATTGTCTGCATTTAAAAGGCATCACAGTGCCACAGTCGTCCTCTGCTCCATGCCCTGATGCGTGCTTCTGCATGAAGGGACACTCAGGCGGGGGAGTGGGGAGGGAGAGGGGCCACAGTCTCCCCAATGACAGCTTTAAAAGCCTGACCCCAAGGCTGAGTGCTGGAAGATTGTCACCCTGAGAAGTGTGAGGAGGCAGGCAGGGGCTGGGGCCTCTGCAGAAAGAAGGAAAGAGGTCAGGGCCCTGGCGAGGACCGGGATAGAGTGGGGCCCTCTGTGTCCCCACTCACCCCCAGGATGAGGGCCCGGCTGCTGGAGGCTACCCAGAATGCCTTGGTTCCAGCTCCAAGCCTCCCGGAAGGGCTCTGCACACACCAGCTGCCTAGCAAAGGCGCAGTGCAGGCCTTAGACAGTCTTCTGGGAGAGTAAGATGACATTTGAACTTTAGCTTTGCCTAAAAGCAAGAGACCAGAGTTGAGGGAGATGGGGGTCAGGGCAAGAAGGTGGAGGCAAGGGATGAGCCAGTAGTAGATAGCAGCTGACTTTTGAGATGGCCCCAGTAATCTTTTTTGGGTTTTCCACCTGCTGAGAAAGTGCACACCTTAGTAGATGAAGAGAAAATTTGTTTCCCACCATTTCCCAATCTTTTTCAGGTCTGACTCTGAGCTAATCAAACCAGCAAGCCCATAGTTCAGCCACTACCCTATTGACCATCTCTTTATCGTTAACCCTAAATCCAACCCTCATCTAACTATAGCTTCAACCCTGATCCCAACCTTAATTCCAAAATTAACCTGATGGCCACCCCAAATCCTAACACTAACAGCAATGATAATCTTAACCCCATTTCCAACTCCAATCCATATGTTGTTGTTGTTGTTAGGTGCTGTCGAGTCATGTCTGACTGATAGCAACCCTCATAGGGTTTCCAATGGCTGATTGTTTCGGGATTGCCTTGGGAGTGGGTTGCCACGTCCTTCTCCCATTTTTGCAGTGCTGGAAATCGAACTCGGGACCTCAGAGACTACAGAGCGGCACTCTACCAACTGAGCTAAATCCCAATCCATATATATATATATATATATATATATATCCATATATATATCCATATATATATATATATATATATATATATATATATCTCCATATATATATATATGTACTTTTTGTCAACTGGGGATTGAACCCAGGAATGACACCTCCCTAACAACCCTCAATGTATTTCTAATCATTTCTTTTTCATTTTTTGAGACAGTGTCTCATGTGTAGCACAAGCTGGCCTCGAACTTGAGGCAATCCCCCTGCCTCAGCCTCTCAAATGCTGGGATTACAGGTGTGTGCCACTGTACCTTGCTCCAACCCAGTTCTTTAAACCTCAGATGGAAAACTACCCCCAGTTTCCTTCCCTGTCCTCATTTTTGACTGGCCCACCCTTTTCTCCGAGTTCAATTTGACCTCCTAGGTGCGATTCATACCAGTCCCTCCCCCTGCGCTGAGCATTGCTAGGCTTAGTCTCATGGCCCCTGGACAGGGATGGGTAGGATTAGAGGGGGACTGTGAGGACCCAAGTGGCCAAACCATGGGAACCTCAGGGTAGTTCCTCCCACTGACAAGAGTGCTCAAGGGTCCCAGCTCCCAGGGGAGGAGCTGCTGTGTTCAGCTTCTGACTGCCAGGACTTGCATAGCTGTGTGACAGGCCCCCAGGTGCCAGGATGGAGCTAAGCCAGGCTTCTGAGGAACAGTGAGAAATCAGCACTTGGCCCAGCCACCCCTCCTCTGCGCTGCTCACACCTGGGCAGGGTAAGCCTAATGGGCCACTGCTTCTGGCCTGATGGACAATCAGAGGATGCAGCCCCCAGCATCTCCTGCAGACCAGAGCAGACCAGACCAAGGGGCTCTGCCTCTGCTGGAAGGATGGCATTTACATAAGCTTGGCACCCCACCCCACCTGGGAGGGAAGGAGCGTGTCAGAAAGCTCTGCCAGGCCCTCTAAAGCAGGAAAACGTCTTCCCTGGAGATGGCAAAGCCTGGAGTGCCAAGGAGCTCCTGGCTGAGCCAGGAAGGTGCTGCATGAGTAAGTCTCCAGAGTAAAGTTTCCAAACAGCCCTCCAAGAACAACTCTGTGTACCCAGGGCCTGTTCCTGGGCCGCCACCATCCACTCTCAAGCCACCTGGTGGTAAATGCCACCTGATGCCACCGCCTGGGCTGGCAACCCCCACGTCTGTTGTCAGCACCCATCCCTCTTCCTGGGGTCAGTCTGTCTGTCTGCTCAGATGGGGAGCTGGCTGGCTGGGCTGGCTGCCAACTCTGCATTTCCTGCCAGGCCAGTTCCCTGTGGTTGCTGACCAAAAGCTAACTGAACGGGCTGAACTTCTCTAGCTTCCTGGGAGGGTAGAATGGTCACTTCCACCCCATCCTGCAGGGGAGGCAGGATGGCCTAGTGGTTGACTGTGCAAAAAGCAAACAGACACACCCCAGTACTCCCCATCCCTCTCACCTCTCCATTTGCTAGCTATGGGGCCTTGGGCAAGACGCCTATACTTCTCTGAACCTCAGTTTTCTGTTGTGTAAGATAAAGATAATTATGGTACTTGTCACACAGACTTGCTTTAAGAATTCAATGAGGGGACTGGGGAGGTAACGCAGTGGTAGGGCACTTGCCTACATGTGCGAGGCCCTGGGTTCCATCTTCAGCACTGCCCACAAGAATTCAGTGAGGCAGCACATGGCATGTGTTTGTGTGGTGTGGACAAAGTGTGGCACAGTAGGCCCTCAGTAAATACCAGCTAGGATGATGGTGTGACATGGCAACACACAGCCTGATGTCACAACGGGGTCTCAGGAGAGGAGTCAGTCCTTCCTGAGCACCCACCACCCTGCCACGTAATCCTATTCCTTATTACCCTCCCTCTCTTCACACCTCCATCTAACATCTGCTTATAGATGAACTTGCTGTGGGCTAGGAGCTAAGTAAAGAGGCTGAGGTTCCTAACCTCAGGGATCCAAGGCCAAGAGGAGAGGGGCTGGGGGCTTCATCAGAGCAGGGGGTGGGGGCAAGAGGATGTGCTGGTCTGAGGGATGGCGTCCCAGAGGCGGCTTGTCCACGCTAATGTCTGGAGGATGGGGCAGGAGCTGGCTGGGCAAAGAGGCCAGAGCATCCAGGCAGAGGATCCAGCCTTGGCAAAGGCCTGGGTGGGATAGCCAGGCACATTTGGAGCTTTGAGGGGTCCAGAGTCTAAATGGAAAGGGACGCATGAGTTTAGCTGGAGTTTGGGGTGTCGTCAGAGCTCTCCCCTCGGGGCTGGGGCCCTGTCTCCACTCATGGCCTCCCTTCTCACACAGAGACCATCCTGAGACACTGCCTGGTTGCTTGCAGGGAGGGAGAAGAGTTTTCACCTTGAGAGGCGTGGACTGAAGAGAGGCTGGGAGGGGAGGGCTCAGCCCGCGAGGAGAGGGCACCCTCTCAGCCAGCACCCAGTCCCACTGAAGCAGTGGTGACGAGGGGCGAGCATTTTCATCCTCAGCTTTGATCACATTTCAAGACCCCCTTAATAGTTCCATCTCACAAATGAGAAAACTAAAGCACTGGGATTTTCATGACAGGCCCAAGGGCTCACACCTACAGCAGGTGTCACTGGGGCTGACCCCAGATCCCATGCTCTTAAGCACAAGGCCGCTCTGGATGCGGGGTGGCACTGATGGAAAGGACCAGGGTGGAAAGTAGTGGAGGCAGTGTAGTCTTTCTGGGGTGACCCCTGGCCTTGCGACCAGCCAGTCTCCCTGATATAGACTGGGGCAGCGAGTGCCTGCCAGAGGCTAGAGGGACAAAGCCCCCATTCAGCGCTGGAGGAGCTGTGCTCCCAGCTGCTCAGCTCCTTGCAAAGCATTTTCCCTTAATAGCCTCCCATTCAGCAGGCGGCTGCAGCCCACATCTGTGGAAACCAGGCCACCCAACTCCTCCTACCAGGCCAGAAAGGCTGCCACAGCCACCACAGTCACCATGTCCCAAGCTGCTCCTTCCCCCTGCATGTGGCCCCTACTGCTCCACCGCTATTTCCAGGCTTCTGCCTATAGTGAAGGAACAGAGCTAAGAGACTTTCCCGTGGGTTGACCTGTCTTTGACTTTTCTGAAAAACATATCTGAAGGTTGAAGGTGGAGAGTAAGAGAAAGAATAAAGCTCCTAGGTTCTAATCCCTCCTCTGCTGCCAGTTTGCTATGTAACCTTGGGAAAATCTTTTTGCCTCTCTATTGCCTCAACTGTTAAAAGAGAAAGTGGCCCAGCCATGGATTGAGACTACACAGGTCTGAATTCTGGATCCATCACTAACAAGCTGTATCTGACATACCTCTCTGAACCTCAGTTTCCCCATCTGTGTAAATAGGTTGACCTGCTTCAATAGCTGTTGAGAGAATTGAGAGATAATCCATGTGAAGCACTTAGCTGATGCCTGGCTCACAGTAAACAATCAATAAATGTTAGTTGTGATCATCATTATTATGATAGGTATTTTTCAAATGCTTTAGCTGTAGATTTTTTTTTTTTGATACTTTTTTTTTTTTTTTTTTTGCATTACTGGGGGTGTTGAACCCAGGGCCCCACGCGTGCTTTGCAAGTGCTCTATCACTAACCTGTATCCCCAGCTCATTCTTTACTTTTTGTTTTCAAACAAGGTCTTACTAAGTTACGCAGGCTACCTCTTGCCTCAAACTTGCAAAACTTCTTCCTCTGCCTCCTGAGTAGCTGGGATTGGCGTGCTGCACCATACCCGGCTTGGATACAATTTTTAAAGCAGAACTCCAATACTATAGGTAAAAGGCAAAGTGGTGTGGGGAGAGATTGTCCTCTTCTTCCAGTTCTGACCCACAATGGCCTCTCTGGTTTTGACCCGTAAGTCTCACACCTGGCTGATTCTCAGACATTCCTGGTAAACCAGTTGAAAAGCCCCACCCCTGAGACTCTCCTTCCAGAAGTCTGGGGTGAACCCAGAGAGAGCTCATAGAACTATCCCAGGGACTTCCAATGATCTCCCAGGTTGGGGCACCATTAGGATCCTTTCTGGATCTTTCTCAGGTCACCTTGGGACTTTGGGCAGAAAGGCCTCCTTCCTGTGGCCTCCTCTCAGACTGAGATACAACGCACGTGGAGCCAGCGGTCTCCGGTTGTTGCCACATGCTCTCTCAGCTCCCATCCTCCTCTGCCTGCCTCCACAGGTCTCCCTTCTCAGACTTCTTTCCCTCAGGGCCTGACCAAAAGGGGGCAAAGGAGGGGCTCTTTCACTCCACTCCAGGCCCACCCCCTCAGTCTCCACATTCCTGCCTGTCCTTCCCAGGCCTCTCTTAATAGTAACCTCTGAATAGTTATTGAGGGCATACCCTGTGCCAGGCACTGTGCTAGGTGACTTAGGTTCACTGTCTTACTAGATCTTCACAAAGCCCTATGAGGAATGAATTATCATCGTCCCTACTTGACAGATGAGAACCCAGAAGCAGAGAGATTAGGTGACGTGATCAAAGTCACCCAGCTATAAATAGTCACGATGACACTCTGCCCTAGGTCAACCTGAGCATGTAACTCATGATTCTACCCACTCTGCTGGTGTCCCCTCAACATGCCCCACTCCTAAACGTGCTCCATCAGTCTCCATTCTCTGTTTCCCACATTCCCAAGGGCCAGCTGAAGCGTCTTCCAAGGACCACGGCTTTGGGTCACAGCCCCATGACAGACTCGAAGCCCACAGCAGGGGCTGACCTGATTAGTACAGGAGGCCTGAGTCATGAGTTGGGGTAGAGAAGCCAGCACTCCCTCAGGAGACCACAGGTGAACCAGGGAGTCCAGCCACCCAGCCAGTACCTTCTAAGTGGCCCTCCACTGCACCGTCCATCTGCTGTGTGGTGGTCACTCATCCCTCCAGATGCCAGGTCAGCCTGTACTTACCAGTCCTGGTCATCTGTCTATCTTCCTTCTGCTACTAGAAGCTGCCAGATGGCCCTTACTTGTCTCTTGGTTCACCAGTCGGTCAGTCCCTCTTTACAGACCAAAAGCCTTGGTTTGTGAATGTCCAGGGTGGAGCTCCCTGACTGGGGTCAGTGAGAACAGACCTAGCCACTGGCCCCACAGACCTTCTAATCAGATTCACAGAGCTAGCATTTACCCAGCACTCTCCTAGGTCACAATGCTGAACAGAGTCTTCCTTCCTGCTCCCCCATCTCCCCTGGGCCCAGCTGGCCCCACTGCCAGGGGACCTTTCCCTTTGTGACCTGTCTTGGTAATTTGGGAGGTGATTAACAGCAATCACGCTTGAGTTTGACATCTAGGCACGGCCGCTAAATTGAGGCTCACAAAGCCTCCTTGACATCCAATATGTTATATGCTTTTCCCCTTAATTAGGAGCTAAAGTGGATAAATATGAAGTTGCCATGGCAACAGCCTCCTGGGTTGGTGGAGGGATGCAGCTCAGTTTCTGTTGGCTGGCTGGCTGACATGTTGGCTGATGGACCAGCCTGGCTCCTGGGAAAGAAGAGGAAGAGGCCCTCTCCACCATCCGGGCACTTGCCCCCCACACCCCAGGTCTGGTTATTCTCTCCATCATTGCTCATTAGACTTTACAGAAGGCCAGGCATGGTGATGCACGCCTGTAGTCCCAGCACTTGGGAGGCAGAGGCAGGAGGATCATGAGTTTGAGGCTAGCCTGGGCTATGTTGTGAGACCCTATCTTAAAAAAAGATGTTAGATTTCATAGAGCCTCAAGATGGTTGCCTCACCTGGACTACGGAGCTCAATTGGTCTAAACATCTCATGGAGAAGAAGGGGAAACTGAGGAAGAAGTTTGCTGCCCAAGGAGTGAGAGGCAGACAAGATTTAACGCCCAGATCTCTGGACTTCTGGATCAAAGTCTATTTTGTTGTTGTTGTTAGGTGCTGTCAAGTCGGTGTCCGACTCATAGCAATCCTATATACAACAGGTGAAACAGTATTGTTAGCACTTCTCTGCTATTCATACAGTTTTCAGTAGCTGATTGTTTTTTGGGAGTGAGATGCTGGGTCCTTCTCCCTAAATGTTGTAGGCTCCTAGATCCTTTGGACAATCTGTTAAAAACTATGGATCCTGCAACAGGGGCCTGAGATTAGCCACACAATGGAATTCAGACCCAGAACTGGGTTGAATCTGCTTTTTAAATTTCATTAACTAAGGATTGAATACTTATGATTTGCATTTTGTCATGTCTCATTTAGTCCTGCAGAGAAGGTGGCTGAAGTTTAGCTCAGTTCGTAGACTGCTGCTCTGTACTCTCTGAGGCCCTGGGTTTGATCCCTCACACAGCAAAAGTGGGAGGAGGACATGGCAGCCCACTCCCAAAGCAATCCTAAAACAATCAACCATTGAAAACCCTATGAATAGCAGAGAAACACCAGCAATAGTGCCAGGCATGGCATAGTGTCCGGGAGTGTTTCGTTCTATTGTGCATAGGGTCTCTGAGTTGGACCCGACTTGACAGCACCTAACAACAACAACAACAACAAGGAAAGTACTAAGAATATTTCTACTTTATAGATAAGAACATAGAATTTCAGAGAGGTTTTGGCCACTTCCTCAGTATCAAACAGCTAGTAGGTAGAGGAGTCAGGATTTAGACCCATGTCTGTCTGCAGACTCCAGAGTCCAAGCTCTAATCACTATGCCCTACTGTTACCTGGACTACCTTTCATGACCCACAAGTAATGACTGTGGCAGTTGTGGGGTTTCATCCAGGAAATCCTCCTGCCTTAGGAGGTGGGGACACTGAAAGACCCTCTGTGCCCCCAGCTCTGCTGTGGGGTGAGTAGGGGAGAGTCTTGTGACTCATGCTCCATTCTAGTCTCACACTGAGACAGAGCCAGACCCAAACACCTTGTAACAGAGGTCAATGTGTTTAACCTTGAGGCAGGAATCCGAAGCTCCATTCAAAGAGCCCACAAAAGAAAGCACCTAGCTAGCATAGTGGCACAAATCTATAATTCCAGTGATCCTGGAGGCTGAGGCAAGAGGATCACAAGTTTGAGGCCAGAGACATCTTGCATAACTTAGCGAAACCTTGTCTCAAAACAAAAAGTAAAAAAATGAGGTGGACAATGCAGCCCAGTGGCAGAGTGCTTGCAAAACATGTGTGAGGCCCTGGGGTCAACCCCCCATCGGTATGGAAAAAAAAAAAAGCATCTCAGAGCTACCAGAGGCCTATTTTCAGGAGGCCAAACTAGGTCTTTCTCCTTTCCCCGCTTCTCCTTGTTTGCCAAGGAGGCCTCCTTACAGAGCCGTGGAGTCAGGCAGGGAAAGGCTGCCCCCTGCCTCCCTACCTGAAACCCCTGAGCCCTGGGCCTGTGCTGGCAGGTGGGAGGGAGCAATGGGCTGCCCCTCTGAGGAGCTGGGACTCTGGGCTCCTCCAACACCCCCGCACCACGTGGAGTGGGTGCTGGCAGCCAGAGCCAGGCTGGTGGCTTGGACCTCGAACTTCCTTTTCTTCCAGTTCCGACTAAAAATAGAGATAGCAAGGACGCAGCTCGTTTTGTCAGACGGTGTGTGCGGGGGGAGCCTGAGCAGAACAGGCCCCCTCCTTCTGAGCGTGTGGTACCCAGTGCCCGGTTCCCCCACCTCACCCACTGCTCTCACGGCCTTCCTATCCCTCCTGTCAGGGGAAGCCACTGCTCAGGATCCAGGGTGTCAGGGGACAGTCTCATCTTTGAGGAGGGAGAGGGTTAGGGTAACAGAACCATCTGAGGGGAAGGCCTGACATTGGGGGATTTCTCTCTCCTCAAGCCATGTGAGGTGAGTGGGACAAGGCTGCCAGGCCTGGGCCCCTTTAAGCCCTCAGGACTAGAATAAGGCCCAGAAGCCCAGGCAGTGAGTGGACCCCAGGGTGGTGGCGAGGCAAATACTCTAATGGTGTCTTGGGCTTCTCAGGAGGAAGGGCTCCTAAGCCTCTCCGTCCTCCTGCCTCTTGGTCTTCCCACAGGTCCTTCCCCGCAGCGATGGAGAGAAACCACTGCCATTCCTGTGGGCAGCACTGCTCATCAGAGAGGGCCAGGGTTGTCTAGATCAGGGGTGAGTGGAGAGCCTGGCATCACCTGCCCCCACCAGCTGCCTCGAGGAGCTGTGCTCAGGGGCACACAGTTTGTCTGCACAATGCTGTCTTGAGATCAACACACACACACACACACACACACACACACACGTACACAGCATGGACACACCATGAACACATGAGGTCCTTGGGGCATGGGAAGCTGGGAAGAGAAGGCTGGAGAAAACCAGAGAAGACATGCTAGGCTGTGGACAGGTCCCAAACCATACCTCTCCCATGGTTCCTTGTCACCTAAGGGGACAAAGTCCCCAGCATGGGGGAAGAAACCATGCTGGAGACCTCTTCTGATTCAGCCCCACCCAATCCTGTCTAGGCACACAAAAGACTCTAAATGTCTGAGGTTCAGTGGCACATGTGGTGGTGAGAGGTAGGAGAGGAAGCCCTGGGCTGTTGAATTCTAGTCCTGAGACAGTGCCTGGCACAAGGTAAGTGCTTGGAAACATCTGCTGAATGAATGAATGAATGAATGAATGAACAAATGGGATGCAGTCATGACTCAAGATGGGAAGGGAAATATTAAAGCTATCATTATACTACTTTTGCAGGCTGGACTGAAAAATAAGAGCCAAGGGCAGACTAATAATTTCGTACCTCTTCAAACCAATGTTCTTTCTATATTCATTCAACATTTTTGAGAGGAGAGGCTGTGTGGGGACTGGGCAGGAAGGAAGGCCTGGCTGCAGCCTCGGCCTCTCCATCCACTGGAACAATTCAGTCTGGCCCTAACCTAGCCAGACTCAGTGAATTTCATGGAAATCCTTTGGTTCCCCAGGATCTCCTGCCTCAAAAGGGAAGGCTTAATGAACAATCCTTATGCCTGAGCGTCCCTCAGGGATCTCACCTCCGTGTCCTGCAGCTTCTAGAAGTGTTCCCAGAAACACGCGGTCATCCTACCTTTTCTCCAGTTCTTTAGGTGACCAGTGAAACTTCAGCACCCTTTAGAGATGGGGACCCTGGCAGCTCCCTGGTGGGCTGCTCTCAGGGGGTCTCTTCTCCAGGTGGCTAGGGAGGGGAGAGGCATTGGCGGACCTACTCAGTGCCCTTCCCAGTGCCTTTCAGCCTCACACCCCCAATTCCCAGGAGGAAAGGTCAGGCTGAGGAGGCAGAGTGTTTCCAGCTCTGAGCTGGTGAGAGGAGAGCGACACCACTCCTGGCCAGCTCTGGGACCAGACCTGCAGCTTTGGCCCAGTCTGTAGAGAAGCATCCTGAGCCAGCGAGCCAGAGAGCCAGCGCAGTCCGGCCTAAGGTGGATGGCATTAGAACCGCTGAAGTAATGGTGTCTGACTTCCATTCCCCAGGGATGCCTGGGAAAACCAGATGTCTGGCCAATGAGGCGATCACTGTAGCAAAATCTTTAAGTAAATACAGTCATGCACTTCCGTTCCCTGTACTCTGCTTGCCTTACCCTCCTGTGCTTTCTGCATCTAGCCCCAAATCCCATGTCAGTTCTGACTGTCTATACCCACAGCCTCTCTACAGCCTCCCCTCTCCACCCTACAAACAGCTTCTCCATCCCTTCCTGAGCCCTCTACTACCTGCCCAGCCAGAAACCTCTGAGCACCTGTGTAGATGAATAAGTAATAGCAATAACAACATTATTTCTTTTATAAACTTTTATTATTTCATTGAGCCAATTTTTTTTTTTTTTGGCAGTACTTGGGGATTGAAACTAGGCCCTTGTCCATACTTTGCAAGTACTCTACCATTAGGCTGCACCCCAGCCCATTTTTTAGTTTTTATTTTGAGTCAAGGGTCTCACTAAGTTAGGCAGGCTGTCTCTGGCCTTGAACTTGTGATGCTCCTACCTCAGCCTCCCAAATTGCTGGGATTACAAGCGTGGGCCACTGCATCTAGCAGCAACATTATTTCTTGAGAACTCTCTGTGTGCCAGACACTAAGTAGTTCTTTATGTGTATTATTTCATTTACCCCTTACAGTAACCCTGAGATATGGATACCATACCCCCTTCAGGTCAGGGCTGAGGTCAGAGTCCCAGCCATCTCATTTGCCACCTGTGCGATTATAGGAAATCACTTACCGTGTCTGAACCTGTTTCTCATCTAAAAATGGGGAGACTAATGATTCCTACTTTGTAGAGTTGTGTGAGGACATAAAGAAACAAAGTGCTCCTCACAGTGCTTGGCACATACATTGGTTCATGAGACAGTTAGTACTATTATGATCCCCCTTTAAGATGAGGAAACCAGGTCAGTTAAACCTTGTGTCAAGGTCACATGGCCAGAGTGTGGCAGCACCAGAATTCTAAGGGGGCCTCCCTGGTCTTATCTGAGGGGCTGGCCCCAGTCAGATGTTCCATATACCCCATTCCCCTTCCCCCAGGGTCACAGACTCCTCTTTTTCTTTGCCTGCAGAAAAGAAAACGGCACTGAGGAAACTCAGAGGAGCCTCGTGGCTTCCTAGTGATGACCAATATCCCACAATGCTCTAGGGAGTGTGTGCACACGCCCACTTGCAGGGCCTGGAGGAATGCAGGCATTTCCACTTGCAAGGTAATTCAGTCCCGCAGAGCTCCCTCCCTCCCCTGCAGCTCTGGGTGTTGGAGACACAGACCCAGTTTCCCAGGAACAAACCCGTGTGCTCAGCCTCGCTCACAGGCAGGCTCTGCCCCTGTGCTGGTTACCTGAGACTCATTGGCCCTATGCCAACTCTCTGGGGCTGCTCCCATCCACCATTGTTTTTCCTTCTTCTCAGACCACTCTTTGGAATGGACACTGGACTGCCCTTCTGTATCCCCTTTACCCATAGCCACTACCCTCGACAACCTGTTTTTCTACCCATTGGCTCAACTCAGCCCAGGCTCTGAGATTTGTGGCCAGTATTTGGGGCTGGGGTGGGAGAAAGCCTGGGGCATCTCCGATCTGGTGAGTTATGAGTCAACATGTGGTTAGGGGATAGGGCAGGGCTGGATTCCTTAGGCCCTGCCCTGGGGGAGCAGGCCCTGAGCCTGGCCACTCTTCCTAGGCCCCACCGGACACCTCCTCCATTCCCCACCCTCCTAGGTTCACATGAGGTCCTTCCGCCAGCTCTCAGATGCCTAGACCCCTGTTCATTCAGCATTCAGGCTCAGTCCTGCCTGGGCTTCATCCCTAGCCTTTCCTTTCCCACTGGGCAGAAGGAGCCCATCCCCTACAGCCCTGGAAGAAGAGCTCATGAGGGGCCAGTCAGTCCCCCATTCCTACACAGGCCTTGGGTTCTGTACTTGGAACAAGTCCCCCAAAAGAACCCCCAGTAAGTCAAGCCCTACATGTCTCTTGCCTACCCCATTTGGCTTCTGCACTCTGTGCCCCTCCATTGACATTTTGCCCAGGGGCCTGTGATGCCCCTCCAGGGACTCTCACCATCCAGCCAGTCTCTGTTTTTCACACTACCTCCTATGACAGCCCCTTGGGTGATGTCCCAGACCTCCCTCCACAACCCCCATTGTCCATGGGAGGGAGCATGTTGCCCTCCAGTGGCCATGGCCAGCAGTGGCCTAGGGAGGAGAGGGTGTCTAGGTTCCTTGAAGGGTCTTGGGTCCTCCCCACAGGCACACATTTAGGGACTCATCTCTTTCAGGCTGGGGCTGTCTACATTTCCCAGCAGCCTAGTTTGCTCTTTTCCTGTTATTCTGGCCCTGTGGGCTTGCAAGATCAGGATCACCCTTCCCCGACCTCCAGGGATCAAATAATTACAAAACATGACAATAAGCACGATCAACACTCCTGTGTGTTAGGCAAGGGCTTTACAGGCATTGACCCACTCAGCCTGCACAGCAGCCCCAAGAGGCAGTGGCAGTTAGTGGCCAACGCTGCTGTCCAGAGGAGGAAACAGAATCTCAGAGAACTCAGATAATTTCCTGGTCCACCTGGCCACTAGGGGCTGGGTCAGGAGTCTGATGGTGGAATCCAACTCCTCCTCAGGAGCTCTTTGGCCTGAAAGGCTATTGCTGGAGGGCTACAAGCAAGTGAGAGGGTCAGAAGTGTGCCAGGCAGAAAGAGGGCCAGGAGAAGGGAAATGGGGGGTGAGGGAGTGTTGGGATCGGCAGAGGATTCCAAAAATGGAGTGAGGAGGGAATGGATGGATGAATGTGGAGTGTGTGTGGGGTGGAGGGTGAGACAGAATGGAGGGATGTGAGTGTGAGAGTGTGGGTGAGGGGCGAGCAGGAGGGGAGTGAGAGTGTGTGAGGTGGAGGGGTGAGAGGTGAAAACGTGGGGTGAAGACAGAAGAGGTGGAGAGGAAATCAGGTGGTGTGTGGGGGAGGGGAAGAGAGGTATGTGGCATATAGGGGTGAGGAGGCCACCTGAGGATGAGTGGGAGGTAGAGGGCGTTGGCTGTGGAGGCTGTGGAGGACATGAAGTGGTTAGGGGAAGAATGAAGGGTTTGAAAAAAATGTGAGGTTGTGCAGGTTCCTGAGGATCTGGGAGGGGGCAGGTATGTGTGGCATTGGGCAGGGTGGACAGGTCTGAGGGACTTAAGACAATTTGGCTTCTGTCTCTGTCCATGTCCCCAGTTGCTGCAGCCCCCAACAGACCTGGCCTTACTGCTAGGCTCCATTTCAGGGATGGGTGGAAATTTCCATTTCAGCAAAATCCATTTGTAAAGCCCTGGAGATTTGAGCCTCGTTCTGCTCTGCCTGCCTGGCTCTGCCTACCTGGCTCTGCCTGGCTGGCTCTGGCCTGCCCAGTTGGCCTCACTCTCTACCCCAGATCTCCCCCTGCTCTCCCTCCCCAGCAGGTAGACTTGGGCCAAGGGCCTGGCCTCCCCTCGACCCTACTCCATCCCCACTGATGCCAAACATCCTGACATCCTGGGAAGTCCCAGGGCCTGGCAAGCACAGGAAATTGGTCACTGCTTTGCCCTCAGCAGGGGCACCATCAGTGCACAGCTGGTCCCCACTGCCCCATTTCCCAGTGCTGAGTGGCTGGAACATCAGAGTGTAGTAGAACAGGAAGAGCTCTTCAAGATGACCCTGTTTAGTCCTCACTTAATAGATGGGGAAATGGAGGCCCAGAAAGGGAAAGGTACTTGTCAGGGCTATGCAACCCCCTGGTGTACAGAGCCAGAATGGCCACATTGCCTTGAGGAGGACTTGGAGAAAGGAGAATCATACAACCTTAGGTTCAGACCCTGACTCTGTCCCAGATGTCTGCCTTTCAATGCATGGTTTTGCTTAGAGCTCTGCATCTCAGTTTGTTTACCTGCCAAGTGGGGCTCATGACCATTCTCCTAGGCTGGTGTGAGGATAATGAATTAATCACAGGCAAGTGCAACAAAGAAAGGGTGGGGAGCAAAAGCCTCCAGATCTTGAGTCCATGAGGGAGGCAGGAGTAACATCAGTTCTAGGTTCTGGCTGTGCCCAGATCCTGTTGTCTTGCTCCAGCTTCCCCAGAACCACAGAAACTGAGTCAAGAGGGACATGGACACAGATTGAGGCTGTGAGTGGGGAGATGAACTTTGGTCTCCCGGGGTAAAAAGCAAGGAGATAGTTTGGGTCATCTCAGACCTCTGGGCAAACCTTTTGTCCCCCAGCCCAGAAGGAGTGGCCACTCTGGCGTCTGCATGGAGGGCTCCCTGGGTCCAAACCAAATGTCTGCATTGTGGGGATTGGTTGGGGGAGACTGCACTTCCCTAGGGCAAGGGCAGGGTCTGTCTCACTCATTTCTGCACAGCACGAGTCAAAGAGGGTATCCCCCTCAGGCCCTGCCACAGATAGAGGCAGCTCAGGACAGATCTTAATAGCTGGTACAGGGAAAGTACGCAGGGCCACCTGACCCAGCCTGCTCTCTGACTGAGTCCCACATCTGGGCACACACTGTGGCACATACCCTGGCATACATTGGAGCCAACCTTAGCTCTAGCACATGCCCCAACACACCCTCCAGCTGCTGCCCTGCTCCCCTGCCTCCACAGTAATCCCAGGCCCCATCTGCTCCACTTCCTGCATTTCCCCTGAACATCTGGACTGCTCCTGAAATCTGGCTCCTGGTTCTGTCCGGAGGGAGCTCATGGAGGTGAGAGAAGACTACGGGGTCCCATTAGTTCTGAGTTAGGACCAGGGAAGGCCCTGGCTGACCCCCACTCCTAGCCTGCATCTGCCAGAATGAACAGGCCTATAAGGACCCTGGTTCCTATCTCCTACTCTCCCTACCCTTGAGCCCCCACTCAGCGGTAGGGCAGTAACTATCTCCTGCTCTCAAGTATGCACAACACACCCTACACAGCCTCCCCCGCACTCACCCAAGGGTCGTGTTATTCTCTGTGCCTGTTTCTGCTAGTGGTTAGCTTTGCACACCACAGACAAAGATTCTTGAGGCTTCCTAGCAAGGACTGTGCTTCAGAACTGCCTACCATGGAGGACTGGCAGCTTCTCCCCTTCCCACTCCCTAGTAGAGGTGGTAATGCAGAATTGTTATTGTTAGATGCTGGGGAGTTGGTGTCCGACTCATAGCAACCCTATGTACAACAGGCGAAACATTATTGTCAGTGCTTCTCTTCTATTCATAGCGTTTCCAATGACTGTTTTTTGGGAGTGGGCTGCTGGGTCCTTCTGCTAATGCAGAGTATGGGAGACCAAATATCTTTGGTCCAGCGCAGCAAAAATTTGGAATGCCACTTCAGAGAAACCCAGCCTAGGAGGGCCAGGCTGGGAATGACCTTCACTCACACGTTCCCTTTCACTACCACTTCTGTCCTACTTCCACCCCATGTTCTGCCAAGATTTTCCTTTTGTTTGGTTTAGGGAGAGGGAGTGGGCCTTGCAGGATGCTGTCCATGGTTCTGAACCGTAGGCTTGGGACAGAATTTTTCTGGTAAACCTGGGAGGCCCACTGGCCCAGGTAAGGAAGGACGTGATCCTGGAAGAGAAGGCAATGGACCGACATACAACAGAGGCAGAGTGTGAGAAATAAAGGTACAGGGAGAAAGGGAACAACCCGCGACTGCCAAAAGGAAGAGGGGGGAAAAAAAGACTTTTGCTGTTCTTCTACGAAAGATAATTGTCCCTCTGGGTACCTGGGGGTGGGTCGAGGCTCCCTCCCTCACCCTGTGCAGACGCCAGCTCCTGTTGGCCCCTGCAACGCTCGAGGTGAACCACCTTCCCTTTCTTTTTCTCATGCTCTTTCCAGCCACTCCCTGCCTTGGGGGTCCTTGTGTGTTGGAGCCGCCCAAAACCGTGACCCTAAGGGCTCCACTGTTGCTGCCTCCTCCCCGGAAGGCCAGGAGAGGAGACCCCTCTGCACACCTCCCCCGCCAGCGCCCCTCCGAGGGCAGGTCGCGGGGCAGTCTGTTCAGTCGCCCCCGCCCCAGTGCCCTTCTGAGTCGGGAAGGCCTGCCACGCTGAGGGGAGGGAGGAGGGCGGGAGTCACGGATGACCCAGCCAGTACCCCGCGGGGACCAGGGCTGGAAGGAAGGAGCGAGGGAAACAGAGCAGAGTGGAAAGCGGTTTCCCGCTCGGTTATGGCTGTTATTATTTATTTATTCATGTATTTTTTATTAAGGAGGAGATGTCGGACTAATGAGCGAAGAGCCTGGTGGGCTCTGGAGGGCGGTGCTGGGGGTAATGGGGCGCTATCCACACACGCGGGGCCGCGCTCCAGCCCCAGGACCCCCTCTGCGGCTGGTGGTTCTCCGCTGCCTCCAAAGCCTGCCCTCGGGCCCCTACCTCGCGCTCTGCATTGCGCCTGCGCAGTTGCCGGAGGCGGAGAGCCTCCCCCACCCCGCAGCGCCCCCAACCCCAGCTCTAGCTCTTCTGTGCTCTTCTCCCTTGGCGCTGTTCCCTCCTCATTTTAGCGGGCTCAATGGACGCTGGAACCAGAGCGGGAGCAAAGGAAGCCCTCTCAGCTTCATGAGAGCTCCCTGCCCACACCCAGCCCCGATCCGCCATCCCCTCAACCCACTGCCGCCTCCTGGGCTTCTCTGAGTGCACAGCCAGCTCCCAGCCCTGGTCAGTGGGAAAGTAGCTCAATCCCTGTCCTCTAGGCAGGGACAACCTCGGCCTCAGGACCAGATTTTGCCTCAGCTTCTGCTTTCATCAAGAGCAAGCTTGGGACCTAAGTACACAAGTCTAAAGCTCAGCTCTCAACTTGGGGCTAGCCTCAGACCTCAGCCAGCTCCTTGGATTCTGGAGGTGGACACAGCTACAGCCTGGTTCCCAATTCTGAGGCTTTGCCTGGGAAATTAGCCTCAGAACAGACCAAGAAATTGCTCCTATGGTAGGGCTAGCCTTAATCCCAGTTTATATTTGTGGAATAGACTCAGACCTAACCTCCAGCCCCTAGCCCAGGCCCACAGTTTTAAAGTACACGAGGAACGGGAAACTTTAGAAGCTAATATCAAAAATAGTTAAGGGAAAGCCAGGGGTAGTGTTGCATGCATATAATCCTAGCATCGGGAGACTGAAACAGGAAGATCAATGCCAGTTCAAGGCCAACCTGGTCTACATAGTGAGCTCTAGGCCAGCCTGGGCTATGTTGTTGTTGTTGTTGTTAGGTGCCATCGAGTCGAGTCCGACTCATAGTGACCCTCATAGGGTTTTCAATGGTTGACTGTTTCGGGATTGCCTTGGGAGTGGGTTGCCATGTGTCTTTCTCCCATTTTCTGGTGCTGGGAATTGAACTCGGGACCTCAGAGATTGCAGTGCAGCGCTCTACCAACTGAGCTAAATCCCAGCCTGGTGCCTGGACTATACAAGACTTGTATCTCAAAAAACCAAAACCAAACCAAGCCAAAACAGTACAGAAACTTGGGAGAGTATTTCCTAGGGATGGAGGACAACTGGTTGCTCCCTTTGGCACAGAGCATGGTGACCTCACTGGCAGAGGGTTGCCTCTTCTTGGTGTAAGGACCTGGGTAAGGGCACATCCTGGAGGCTCACAAAGGGGGAAGGGCTCTGGGGACTTGCACCTGTGTGGCACAAGGCCACAATTTCCATCGTGCTTCCTTTGATGTCCAAGGAAAACTGGACCAAGGGAAGTGATTTGTACAGCAAACATCAGCAGAGCCCTGCTGTGTGCCAGGACCTGGGGACAGGGAAAGCATCCACAATAAGCCAGCCCTGTCTGATGGTGGCTGGGGTGGAAGAGCACACACATCTTGGAGGCACCTATCTATTCAGCATGTACTTATGCCAGGCCCTGTGCTTCACAGCATTATCTCACTGCACCAGTAAAGCCCCACGTGGTACACACTGTTATTGTTCTCATTTTATTTATTAAATAACATTTTATTTTAATAGAAACAATACATGTACATTGTGGAAAAATTTAAAATACAGAAAGCAAAAATACAAATATGAAAACATAATTTCCTAGCACCACTTGCATCTTAACATATATATCTCCTGATCTTTTTCTTACATATAAGTATCTTTTTACCAAAATGTGATCACATTATACATACTGCTTCATGAACTCCTGTAATTCAGCCAACAATCTCCACCTTTTTCATTTCAATATATTTTCATCTCTTTTAATATATGCAATGTACACATTTTGTCAACTGGTCCCCCAAAAGTCCCTTACAACTGGTTTGCCAGAACCCAATACTGGGGTGGCCTTTGATCATTAGATACATTAAATTGCTTAACATGGCACATTCCGCTATTTTTTGACTGTTGACCCATTTAAACATCCAGACCAGTTTTTCCATACACTCTTCTTTCCAGCTATCTAGTTACTTCCTTGTGCTGTTATTTAGCTTATCATACTATCCCATAGTTTCCTGTAGACTAGAAGCTTGGTGTAAAGGCTAGAACCATTCAGGTTAAATGCTTCTGGCTAGAACACAGTGAGGCAGTGTTGTGTGCTTCACTTTGCACCACATCTGAAGACACATAGTATCTAACTCATCCACTGTTAGAAATGCTCAGATGGACACCAGATGATGATAGTTACCATCCCCACCTTCCTTCCAGGAAATAATGTTCATGGATTACTCTGGCACCAAACAAAAGTTCATCTCCCTGTCAGCCATTTACCTAATGGTTATTAACACCGATCCATAGTCCTTGCCTGATTACTCTCATATTTGAAGAAGAGAAAACTGAGACTCAGACTGGGGAACAGTCTTTCGGTCTCACAGCATCAGCAAATTGGGACTCTGACTAGAAGTTGATTTTTCTTCCTCTTTCCAATCATACTGAGTTGGGTGTACACTAGGTGCCTGGCATACGTTTATGGATGAGGCTGACCTGAGGTGGAAAGGGTTCTCAGTGAGGTCCAACCTACCTCCTGATTGAGAGCTGATGCCATTAATGATGATGCCAGGGAAGCAGCTTGGCACCTGTTATGTGGCAGCCCATGATAAATGCTTTATAAACTTTAGCTCCTCTGATTGTCCTAAGAAACCTGCAAGGTATGCAGCATTACTACCCCTACCTTTTAAGAGATTAGGAAAATGAGGCTAAGAGAGGTTAAATACTTGCCTAAAGCCACACAGCTAGTGGTCAATGCAATCAGGATTAGTTCTTCTGGCTCCTAAACTCAGGTACTTTGCCACCACCCTGACCTGGCCTCTCCTGCTGGCCTCCGTGCCGGGCCTGAAATATGGAGAATAAAACTAGCTGAAGACTGGGACCTCTTTGTGTGGGCTGAGTCTGACACTGCCCACAGATCTGTGGCTAGCTGCCAGCATCAATGGGGGCATCAAGTGTCCCCCTGGGTTCCCTCTGCTGGCCTCTACCCACCAAGTGGTTGTCATCGATCTATGAAATTGCCAGACTTTGGCTTGATTCTTCTAGCCTCAGCACCCCGTTAATCTTTCCACATCCGACCACAACCCCTGGGGCTTACTGCCCCCATCCAAGCTCCTCATATTTGGACAACCTACAGCTGATGAAACACTTCCCTTTTCCTAGCATTGTGTAGTTGGAGCCCCACAAACTACCCTTTGAAGGAACAGGATTATGGGCTCCATTTTATAGATGCAGACACTGAGGCTTGGCAAGGAAAGTGCTGGTTCTAGACTGGCCTCATTTGCCCCCATTGGCATTGTCAAGGTGGGACCCTGGGCCCCGAGTGAATTCAGCATTAACCCCAGAGGTGGTGCTTTGCTCCTGGTTGGCATGTAAGGCTTGACCCCAGGCTGATCTGGGCCTGGAGCCAAGGCTATGGGGTCAGCCTTATATCCTCCAGCCCTCTCAGAGAGCAAGTCTCTGAAATGTTAGCAGTATGGAGGGCATCCTGAGAAATGGCAACACATGCCCGTTTGGGTTTTTTGGCAGAGCGTGGAGCCAGCATTTCTCTGCAGAGCCTCCCTTCACCATCTTCCTATTCCAAATGCAGAAAGAAGAGAAGCCAGAGAGCCCTTAGAGGCTTCCTAGTCCATCTCTGCATAGATTTTACAGCTGAGGGATTGAGGCCCAGAACTCACAGAGCAAGGTGGCAATTTTTTCTCCAGCAATATTGAGGATTAGTAATGGATCCCCACCCACTTGTCCTGTTCCCCGCTCCCTATCACTTCCCATCATCCTCCAAACCTGGGAGTCCTAATCCCCGGATGCAGAGCAGAGGAGGGCCTGAGGAGTCCACCCAGGTCTGTGGGCCCAGCATTAGTGGTTGCAGTAAGGGAATGGCTGAGCTAGCTGCCATGCAGGGTTCTGCCCTCCTCACACCCAGGCTGGAATGACACCTGGACGGGCTCTTCCTGCCACTTGAACCAGCTTGTCCTGCCACCTCCGGAAGGGAGTAGATAAAGGTCCCAATAATGGCCGAGGCAGCCACACAGTAATCACCATGTGCTCTGGGAACAACCGTCTCCTCCAGGCCCTGAGTGGCTGGCATCCCCCCAACAAATACCTGTTCTCTGTGGCAGCCCCTTACTCCACCAACCCCCTCAAATCAAGGAGACTACTTCTTGCCCAGCCCAGTCATTCCTGCCAAGTCTCCTCCATTCATGCTTACCTTCATGGGGAGTCTGGACCCGTTTGCAGCTTTAGAGTCCTCATCTTCCTCTCCCCTGGACCTCTTAGTTGTAGAATATATGACTATTCAGAATCCTCTCTGTGCTTTGGCGGTGTGTGAGTGGGGGGGGCAATTTGTCCTGTCCTTATCCTTGATGCCTGACATATCACAGGTGCATAGTAAATATTCATTGAGCAAAAACTGATTGATGTTCCAGACCAGACCAGACCTGTACCTGACAGTCTGTACTTCCCCCTCAAAGCTTTTGGAGGGTGACTTTCCCATAAACTGTAAGCTTCTTGAGGACAGGGACCGTGTCTCTGATTCCCCTCTACATCTTCTGTGATTAATCTAGCATCTGACTCCTGTAGGTAGGCAGACAAGGATTTTTTAATCCTTCTATTATGATAGGGACATGAGGTTGAGAAAGGATGGCAATCTGGAAAAGGCCTCCCAGATGTTAAGTGGTAGACTTAGTATTTCACTGCCGGACAGCTGCTGGCCTGGGAAGCTTGGCACTGCTGACCAGGGAGCAGGCAGAAGGGATGGGGCAGAAGGCTGGGTGGGGAAGCATCAGGGTGGAGGCCCAGGCGAATGGAGCCTCTGCCCAGGAGCAAGAACTTTCCTGGAATTGTTCTGCCTCCAGGTGAAGAAGCAGGGAAGCCTAATTGTTTTTTCCAGTTCCTAGAGCCAGAGCCCAGTCTATAAATCATGGCCCCATTGAAAACAGAGGCACCTCCTCTCTGGAGACCTAGATGTGTCTTGATGTGGACTCTTAGGGACATGAAGAGGATGGCAGCCTCCCTATGCAGGTGTCTGTACCACCCCTGCCCAGAACAGAATGCACCACTAGCTCGACGGGGTCTACTAGTCAGCTGTGGCACTCGAGGTGTGCAGGACCCCAAGGGAGTGGGGGTGGGTAGGAGTCCGGGCAGCCTAAGCTCAGGGAGGGAGAGTGGGAGCTGGTGAAGGCCCCAGCAGCCCTCCTTTGGTGAATTCAATCCCCTGCACCATTTATTGAGTGCCTGCCTTGTGCCAGACTCTGTGCTGTGCTCTGGGGACCCTGGGATGGCTCAGAAGCAGAGGAGAGAGAGGGAGAGGCGGCTACAGAGGCAATAATCACAACACGGGTGATAAGTGCTTGAGAGGGAGGCACAAAGTGCTCTGGGAGCTCAGAGCAGCAGCCCCTGGTGGAGAAGGAGTGTGGAAGACTGCTGGGGTTGTTTCAGGTGGTTTGGTCAGCTGGGGGTGGGAGCAGGAGGGAAGAGCGCCCCAGGCAGGGGTGAGCATGTGCAGAGACTGGGATGGAGAAAACGTCAGTAAGGTGGCAGCAGAGGTGGAGGCAGAAAGATCACTGGACAGTGAGCCTCAGGCCAGAAGCTGAAAGGCCATGAATGGTCCTACTAGAGAGCTTGGACTTGATCCAGTCGTGGGCAAAGGGGAGCCACTGAAGAATTTTAAGCAGGGGTGTGACAGGGCCAGATTTGTGTTGTAGAAAGCCTTCTCTGGGGAGATAGAATGAACTAGGACTGTGGCCAAGGGGCAGAGAGAAGGGAATGGGTTCTAGGGACACTTTGGAGAGAAAATGGCCAGTAATTCTGTTGGGCTTTTGCATCTTTTTACTTAGGCTCTGAGTCCTCTTGGGGAGGAGGGCAGCCTCTTTTCCCTGGTCTCGCGCAGGTTTTTGCATTCACAGAGCTGAACCTGCACGGTCTGCCTGGCTGACTACAGCTCAGCTTGGACAGCCCTGCTGTGAGTATGAGCTGGCCATTCTTCCCACTCAGTCCACAAGCCCCAGAGCAAGGTGAGGCTCAGCCCAGGCCTCTAGGGAAGGCCCAGGAGGTCCTCTCTCCCTCAGTCCTTTCCTTCCCTTCCCCCCTTCCCTCCCTTCCCTACCTCCTCCTCCTCCCCAGAGTCTGAGCTTTCTTGCTGGGAGCTCTCAGAGCCAGCAGAGCTGTGGATGAAATGGTTCGGTGGCTCCAGCCCAGCTGCTGCCATGGCAACCAGGCTGCCTGCCAGACCCACAGTCTGGAGCAGAAACAGCTTTCCCACTCCAGAACTACTATTCCCAGCATGCAAAGCACCTGCGGCAAAGAGAGAAATGCATCTCT
This sequence comes from Pedetes capensis, assembly GCA_007922755.1. Taxonomy (NCBI): domain Eukaryota; kingdom Metazoa; phylum Chordata; class Mammalia; order Rodentia; family Pedetidae; genus Pedetes; species Pedetes capensis. The sequence goes on along the minus strand of VMDO01000239.1, from coordinate 314,541 downwards.
AGATGGGTCCAGCCAGTCTTCCAGCCTAGAAGACACAAATGGAGACCGCAACCCTTCCCCCCTCCACAGGGAGCACAGCACAGAACCTAGCATAGAGGGGAAGAGTCCAGGCAGGGGACATTTCTGAAGGAAGCCTGGGAATCCTTCCTTGGCTGTCCACAGCAGCCTGTCCACAGGACATCCCAGCAGCAGGCTAAAGGCTATAAGAAGGTGCAAAGGCTCGGGATGGGTACTAGCCCTGGTTTTACCGCCAACTTGTGGTGTGGCTTGAAAACATTGTCTGACAATCTCTCTAGTCCTCTCAGTCTCTACTATGACTTGTGGGCCAAGCCTGGACGGCTGCAGGGCACCACTGATTGGCCTCTTTGGCTCCCTTTGAGCCCCTCCCCTCCTTCTTCACAGGGAAGCCTGAATGACCTTTTCAAAATGCAATTCTGATCACATCACTGCTGGCTTTTGCCCACCCCCTGCTGTTTAAACTCTTCAGTGTTTAAATCCTTGGCTTTTAGATGAAGAAACAAATTGTGTACCTCAACTGACAAGGCTCTGCATGGTCTGGCCTCTGCCTGCTTCCAGCCTCCTCCCTCATCCCACACACTTTGACCCTTCTGGACTTTCATTTCCATGTAGATACCATGTTCCTTCCTGCCACAGGGCCTTTGAACATGCTATTCCCTATCTCCAGAACACTTTTTCCTTTGCTGTTACTCTATACAAACTTCTCTACCTCAGATAAATATTATTTTCTAGGGAAATCTCCCTGACCTACCTTATTTAACAAAGTCCCCTTTTGTGTGCTCTATTGGCACCATGAACCTCTCATTTATAGCACTTTTACTTGACTTTGTATGGTTATTCCACAACACTGCATCTCCCTACTAGGTTACAGCTTCTGAAAGGGGAAGGAGTGGCTTCTTGTCTGCTGCTACACCCTTGGGGCCTACAGCACGTATCCTCAAGAACCATTTGTTGAAACAAGCCTTGGCATTTCCATTTGAGTGCCCATTACAGGCCTAGCACCATGGGTGGCAGTGCCAGGGATACAGCAGTGAACAAGGCAAAGGTGTAGCTCCCCATGTCATGGAGCTCACAGTCCAAAAGGAAAGACAAACACTGAACATAGAAAGACAAGAGTGCTGATGGTTGCCAGTGGTAAAGATTGTAGAGCCAGGAGTTCTGGAAAGGTCCATCAAGGGAGAGAGATAGCAGTTGCCAGATAAAGGGGTAGAAGAATATAGAAGAGCGTCGTAGACAGGAACAGCAGGAAGGAGGATGCTTCTGAGGCAGACAGAGCATGGATTATTTGAGGCATGACATAAGGCCAGGGTTGCTGGAGCGTAGGATGAGTGGGAGGTGGTGGTAGCTCCATCTACATGCTTTGGTTTTCCTGGGAAGCAGTGGGATGGACAAGTTATTTTTTCTCCACTGGCTGGACATTGACTTCTATGCTCTTCCCCCTTATTCTCCAGCCCAGTCTGAGGCCCAGCATGGACACACCCAGGCTTTCCCACTGCTGGAGCACACTGTCTTTCCCCCTGATGCCCATTACTGTGTGTCTTGTGGGGCTCCTGCCTGTGGTATGATGGGGTTATGGTGTTCCAGGTGTGTGTGTGTGTGTGTGTGTGTGTGTGTGTGTGTGTGTGTGTATGTGTGTGTGTGTGAAGCGGGGAGGAAGAGAGAGAGAATTGGTGAGGGTGACATGCCGGTGTAGCAGCCAATTAATCCTGGAGCATAGTTTGCTGACATGTCTGGAGGAGGCCCCTGAAGAGGCCTGGGGCATGGGGGTGGGTGCACAGCTTGCCTGGGAAATGAGGCATGGCTTACCAGCTGCAGAGACCCCCATGGGTAGGGGGAGCAGAGGCTCCTGGGCATAGAGAAGGGAGGGCTCCTTCTCCTCACATCTGTTGTTGTCTTCTTCTTCCTCAAAAGTCCTGGGTAGGGTGGCAGAACTGTCCCTCGCAGGTTAGCCCCACCCTTGAACTCTCCTCCACAAACAGCTTGTGGCGGGTGTGCAGAGTGAGGGGGCACCTAGATGGAAATGGTGGACCTTTGCTTCCTCATCCATTGCAGGTATTCCAACCTCCATCCTCCCAGACATACTCTCTCACTCTCTCTCTCTCTCTCTCTCTCTCTCTCTCTCTCACTGCACCCTAGGTCTCTGCTTCTACTGAGGTATCTCTGGGGCAGGAACCCCCAGCTCATCTGTTTCCCAGAATGCTATTTCTCCAAGTGTGAATCAGAATCACATGGAATGTTTGTAGAAATGCAAGCTTCCAGCAAACTGTGCAAGGGCTTCACAGATAACATTTAGAGAGGCTTTGTCCTGAGGATGCCTAATTCTGTCCAAAGAATTACTGAGGCATTCCCTCGCCAAGAATGTCTCCTCAAATCCAGCCAGTGATAGTGACCTTAAGGATCCAGCCCTGGACCCAGTAGCCTCCCAAGCACCTCTAGACCTCTGTCAGGATAGACCCCCGGCTAAATCCCTGCCTCATCACACAGTCCATAAACATTTCATCAAGAACCCACTATGTGCTGGAGTTCTGGGAAAAGCATGATAACAGTGACTTCTGCTTTAGCAGGTCTTACAATTTAGGAGTGAAGGCAAATATAGTAGAAGCAAACAAATAAACAAGATAACAATGGTAAGTATTATGAAGAAAATAAAACAGAGTTATCTCTTAGAAAATGCCTGGGGACCTGCTTAATTCAGGAGTTCAAGAAAGGAGACTATTTTGATGCCCATGTTTCCAAGGAAGGTTCTGGAAATGAAAGAAAAAACCCTTCCTCTCCCTACATGACTGTTTTTGTCTCTCTTCTTTCTTATCTTTAGCTCAGCTTGTCTCTCTGTTTCTGTTTCAACTCCCTCTTTGTCTCATTTCTACTCTTCTCTGCTACTTCCCTCCCTCCCTCTCCCATCACCCTCCTCTTCTTCCCACCCTCCCTCCCTCCCTCTCTTCTGCTCCCTCCAGAGGAGCCCAAGAAATCAGATCCCTGTGCCTCTCAGGCTACCAGCAGTAATTGAGCTGTGGGCTCACTTAGCAGCTGGACCTGAGAGTAGGGCTAAAGGAGGAGAGCGGAGGTGGGAAGGGAGGTGGAGGGAAGGAGAAGGGAGGGGCCGGGGAGCGCCAGGGCACTCAGAGGGGCTGGAGGTGGCCGCTGAGCCAGGTAATCTAATCAGGGGGTGAGTCATAAAGATCACTCACTCCCATGCACAGGGCCAGCCTAGGAAATCACATTAATTTGAAGAGGGTGTAAAATCCACGGAGAATTCCCCTCTCTCCACCACACACGAAGATAAACTGTCTTCAGCTTCCAATATGATCTTCCAACAGCTTGTCAGTGACAAAACAGCCTCAAATCCTCCCATTTATCAAAGGGCCAATCCTGTTAGCAGCTTAAAAGAGACATAATTACCTGCGGCCTTTTGTGTGATTCTTTATACTAACGCCGCTTCCTTCTTCCTGGCAGCATTTCCGAACGTGAGCTCAGAATTCATTCCTGGTGACTGGGGAGATCTTCAGAGATGTCAAAGTTGTGGGGCAGGTATGAAGTGTTGAGGTGAGAAAGTTCGTGGAATTCTTAGGATAGAGTACAGGTTAGCACCATGGACAGGGTTGAGAGCGCCTGGGCGTGGCGAGGAGGAGCCACGCCCACCTCCCAGTGAGCAGAAACCCACGCGCGGGGCAGGGCGCTGCCCACATCTGGATCGCTAGGTTCCAGCTGCCTTTCTGGAGAAGGCAACAGGAACTTTGGCCCCTGGTGCATCAGCCCTGGTCGTAGGGCCAAAGGAAAGACATGGCTTGGCCTGTACGCGAGGAACTTGAATAGAGCTTTCCACCCTCAGGCAGATCAGCAGTCCCTTCTCTTGATTCCAGAATGGCTGACACATTTTCAGTTTTTGCCACTTTGAATCTGCCATACTGTTACCAGGAAGAACAATAATGCTCCTTAACTAACATTTACTGAGTGCTTGCTATGGGCTAGGCACAGGTTTGTATTAACCAAGATCATATGTCATATGATCCTAACTAATATAAGCCTCATGTGATCCTATTTTATGTTCCCATTGTATAGATAAAGAACCAGGATGTGGCTGAGGTTAGGTCACATGCCCAAGGTCACCCAGAGCTGATTCAAACTTGTGGTCTGTGATCTGGGATGCCTCCAAGGCAGACTGTAGCCACGAGGAGAGACAAGTTCTGTGGCTCTGTGCTGGCCCTCTCTCCTTCCACACTCTGTGCTATTCCTCGGGAAGACCAACTGAGGTGGTGGATCTCTGCTCTCATTGCTTGAGGAAGGATAGGAGGCCCACAGAGTGGGGCCTCTTCATCTATGAAGAATAAGACTTCCTGAAAACCGGCTTGTCTTAGGCAAGAGCTGCCCTGCAAAGTGGTACCTGCATTCCCTCAGCCCCCCCTCTCTGGTGGTGCTGGCCCCTGTGGCAGCCGCACCCCACACATTCTTGAAGGCCAGCTTGTACCTCTCTTCCCACTTCCCCCTGCACTTGCTTGCCACCTGCCTTCCCCACACTTTTTACCCATTTTTCCAGGAAGCCCAAGAGAATCCCTTTCTGGAAGGAAACCCTCAGAGCCCATTTGGAAGCCAGATAAAGAGGCAGACAGTGAGACAGAAAGCAAGACACAGACAAGGGACAGGCTGAAAAGGAATTTTGAAGTACTTTTGAGTTAATGATTGTGGCCAAATCCTGTTGAGAGACAAAGTGTTGGGGATAACTCACCGAATTTCTAGGGCTAGCTTCCCCTGGCTCCCTCAGCCTACCAGCCCTCCACCCTTACCTCTTTCCTTCCCTAAGCTGCCTTCCCAACTAGCGTTCTTCCTCCCAACCTCACCTACCCTTAGGGCATCCATCACTTGGCTTAGTGATTTATCAAAGTCTCTGACAATTCATGTTTGGCAAAAATCAATCTGTGAAGAATGGGGCCAACCCAAGGCCCCCTCTTCTCCTGAATCCCCTCCATCGATCTGCCCCAACATAGCTCCCTGGCTCCAACATCAACGCTGTGCCCACCCTCACAACGGGCTTGAGAGTGTCTTTGGATCCTTTCCTGTTCTGAGAAGGGAAAGATGGTGGGAGGGGGAGAGAGAAGTTGGTTCCTTCTCTTGGATGTTTATTTTGTTGTTTTTAAGTGAGAAAGTCTCAGCTCTATTAAATGCAATCAATTCTTGGCCCAAGAGAAGCTACCCTTCTTTGAGACATTTGAAATCTGGTCGAATCATTTTGCCCCAGTGCAAAGTAATTTATTAATTTCAAAATGCTTCTAATCAGTGGAGGCTGAGGAGTCCCCATTCCTGCCTGCCATCTTCTGCTGTGGGACAGATGCTCACACACACTGAGTGGCGCACAGGTCCTCTGCTCTCTCTCCCTTCCTCCCTCTCTAGGACTGCAGAATGTCTTCCCTCAACACAGCCCCCAGGCCAGGTGCCCTCCTCCCTCTCTCCAGCCCACCCTGAAGGTCTGCAGTGCTCAGCCCTCGGGAGTCCAGCCCCAGTGCTGAGTGTTCTCCTCTTCACTTGGTGCCTAAACAGCCGAGAGGGAGCCCACATAGTGGCGCACATCTGTAATCCCAGCAACTCGGGAGACAGAAGCAGGATGATCACAGGCTCAAGGCCAGAGGCAGCCTGTATAACTTAGCGAGACCTTGTCTCAAAATGAAAATTAGAGAATGGGCCGGGGGTGCAACTCCATGGTAGAGCACTTGCAAAGTATGTGTGACGCCCTGGGTTCAACCCCCCAGTACTGCAAAAATAATAAATAAATAAATAAATAAATAACCGCTGAAGAGAGGGAGTCCTGTTCATAGACAGAGCCCAGAACAGGGGCCAGGAGGCTGGAAGGGACCTTGGAGCCACCAAGGTTGTCCCTTAGCACCTTGACCCAAGCCTCCAAATGGCAAATGAAGTCGACTGGCTGGAGTGGGGTTTGCTGGCTGAACCTGGGAATGATGTCACAACATTCTCTTGCCTCCAAAGCTGCTATTTTTGCCCTCCAGGACAGGCTTCAGCAAAAGGGAGAAGGCGACAGCAGCAAAATCACTTTGTGATTCACCCTCCCACTCCCAGGAAGAGCCACGTGGGCCTTTTGCAACTCCATTAGATTGGATTCTTGTAGGTCTTTTATGGCTGCCAGCTGCAGTGACCAGATAGGCTCCTGACCTCTGGGGAGAGGCAACCCATCGAGTGGCTGATTCAGATGCTCTCCCCACAATGGACTCTGCACAGTCTCCCTCAGAGGTGACTGAGGGAAGTGACTCAGTGAGCCAGAAGCCTGGCCTACAAGAGAACTCAGGAGTATAAATGGCACATGACCTTTCTGAGACCTCTACCCACAGAACAGTCAATCCAGGGGGCCTTACCTTGGCCTTCAAGGCTCTTCTGCCAGGCCTAACCTTAAAATGGTCAACAGAGACTTCCTGCCTAGTATTTGGAAGGCACTCTAGTAATGTGAGCCTCTAGTCCTACCACTGTGGTGCCTGATCCTGTCAGTTCTCGGAAGCTAAGCAGGGTTGGGCCTGGTTAGTACTTGGATAGGAGATTGACTGGGTACACCAGGTGCTGTATGCTTGGGAGAAGGACCTGGCAACCCACTCCCCCAAAATAATCTGCCATTGAAAACCCCATGAATATCAGAGAAGCACTGACAATAGTGTTTTACCTATTGTACATAGGGTTGCTATGAGTTGGACACTGACTTGATGGCACCCAACAACAACTAGTAATGTGTGTGACCAATGACTGGGTGGAAATCTTCCCTCCGTTTTGTGCCTTCTCTCCCCAAATCTATCATAGCTCCTCTAGGACGAGAACCAAGAACTTTGAATGTCTTTAAAGCCCTCCCAGCTTCTTGCCCAGGGCTCTGCACAAAGTAATATTAAACTAGAGTGAACACAGTGCCCTGCGGTTTATGAGGTATTTTAATATTAACTGCCTAATTTTACTCTATAATTATGCTGGGGGATACACATTATCCTATTTTATATCAAGAGAACCCAAGGTTCATAGAGGTGAAATCACTTGTCTCAAATCACACAGAAAAGAAATAATAAACCTATTATATACACCCAAGTTCTCTGAATATAGATCTTAAACTCTTTCTACTTTACTCACTCATGTAAATATCAAGCATCCTGTTCATGCCAAATGTTAGCTTTCTCTATGGCAATCTTAAACTAAGTGACATTATACTCTTTTTTTCCCTTGCATACTTTGCAAGCACTCTACCATTGAACTGTACCCTCAGCCCCTCTTTTACTTTTTATTTGGAGACAGAATTTTTTTTTTTTTTTTGGTACTGGGGGTTGAACCCAGGGTCTCACGCATGCATGCTTTGCAAGTGCTGGACCACTGAGCTGCATCCCCAGCCCATATTTTTACTTTTGTGAGACAGGGTCTCACTAAATTATGCAGACTGCCTCCAGTCTCAAACTTGCGATCCTCCTGCCTCCATCTCCCTAGCCGCTGGGATTACAGGCGTGCACCACCATGCCGGGCTTGAGACAGAATCTTGATAAATTCCACAGGCTGCCCCTGGCTTCGAACCTACCACCCTCTTACCTCTGCCTCCCAAGGTACTGGGATTACAGGCATGCACCATCATGCCCAGCTGACATTATACTCTTTCCATAAATTGGATAATTGAAATGAAGTGATTTGTTTAAGATAGGACAGTAAATAAGAGAGGGAAGTAGATTTAACCCAGATCTTTTGATCTCAAATACAGGGTCTTTCCCATAATACTGCACAAAAATTTTTGTAGAGACTTTCAGGAAGGGCCTGTTATATGATAAGAACTTTCCCATTTAATCTTCAAAAATCTGGCTTGGATTCTACTATCACTTCCTACTTAGAAATGAAGAAACCAAAACTTTGAAAAGTTCAGTACTTGACAGCCACACTAGGATTTGAACTCTGAGTTTCTGACTCCAGAATTGGAGCTTTAGGTTGCACTGGTTTACTAATGGTAATAATCAACACTCATTACACATCCAGTCAATGTTTATTGATTGGAAGGCTGGTCACTATACAGGTTAGGATCATGGCATAGCTCAGAAGAAAAGCTGTAAATTACGGGCTTCCAAGGAAGCAGCTGGCCCCTGGTCCACACTATCCTTCACAAGCCCTCTGTACCTGATAACTTCCCCCACTTCCTGAGCACTCATTTACATTAAAGGATGTGCCAGGCCTCTACCTGCACTCACATAACCCTGTGTGATCCTCACATAATTCTATGACATAGGCATTATCTTCCCCCTTTGAAGGATGTAGAAACCAAAGCTCAAAAAGATTCAGTCACTTGTCCCTGGACACACAGTATATCAAAGAGAGAACAGTGTAAAGGTGCCAGCTCTCTCCTCAATCCTGCAAACCATCTCAGGACAGCTGCTCAGTCCCAGTTCCCCACTATGATTGCAGGTGGGGATGATGAGCACCATTTCCTAGGAAGTTTGGGGAGAGAGCAAGAGAATGGCACCAAGGGGCACTGCAGCTGACAGAGATCTCCAGTGCTCAGCAGAGACACATGGATCCAAGTTTAAACTCTGCTGGGAGACAAGCAGGAACCCAGAGTCACTGAGGAAGGGGCTGGGACAGCAGCTCACTTATAGGAGTTACAGTGCCCATTTCTGACTTGGATCCTCTGACCCTATCCCTTTGGAGCTGAGGACTGCCTAATTCTCCCCTGGGAGGTGACATCCTCCTTTCAAAGAATGGCTGCAGCACCACTTGGCCCCAGACTTGTGCCTTGATTGCTTCCCACATTGATGGATGAATGTAGTTCTGTAAAATGGAAAAATAACTACTGTGCACCTCCTGGACTCTGCTGCCTAGAGGTGGAGGGGGCTCTTCTGGGTTAACCCAAGGACTGAGAGGAATCAATCCTCTGCATAATAACCCAAAGCAGCAGTGGGGAGAGGCTCCCAGCCTGGTGGGGGTGGATTTACATTTCCTACAGGGTATTCTCTGTGTCACCTCTCATCACCATAATATTTACATCAAATGCAGAAGGCCTCCTTGGAATACAACCCTGAGGTTGTAAATGCCAAATCCAAGAATGTCAGCGAATGTAAAAGATCAGGTTCTTTAAGCAGCAGTCTCCCCCTCCTCTAGGCAATGCCTGCTGCAACCCTGGGGGCAGGCAGAGTGGGCTCCAAAGCCTCCCTGAACCTCACCCAAAATCTGGAAAGGCTGGGGACATTCAGAGAGCCAAGGGCATCCATCTCTGGTTCCAGGACAGCAGGTAGCTTTGTCTGTTCTACCCGGCTTCTTGCAAAGTCTCAGAAAATGTGTCCTCACATACTTCCCATGCAGGAAAGGAGGCCAGACAGCCTCATGGACAGACAGACAGCTCAGGTGGATGAGAGGACTCTCTTCCATGAACCCCAGAGCCATAGTGATCAGGCCTTAATAGGTCTGCGTCTCAGGGGCTGAGTTCACTACACAGCCTGTCCCACACTCCCATCAATGCCTCGTTGGGGCCCAATGAAGCTTTCTGAGACCACTCATTTATCAAATGTTTATTGAACACTTATCAAGCAGCACATTCTAGGAAAATAATGGTGAATAAGGTTTTAGCTCTGAAGTAGCTTATGTCCTAGTGGGAAAGACAGACAATTAACACGTTGATAAATAAATAACCTCAAATGCTGTTAAGTGCTATGAAAAAAATAATAAACTGGGGTGAAACAATACATTGGGAAGGAGGGAGGCCACTGGTGCCAGAGCAGTCCGGGGAAGCCTCTCTGAGGAGGTGGCTATTAGACGTGAAGAATGCAAAGAAGTTGCCCCATGGAGATTTGGAGGAATATTGACCCAGCCAGAGGGTACTGCAAGGGCAAGAGCTTTGAGAAGAGAATGAGCAGGTGTGCTAGGTGAACTGAAAGGCCAAGCAGCTGGGCAGAGTAGGTTACACAGGGCAGGAGGAGATGAGGCTAGAGGGGTGCACTGGCTTGCAGGTCATGGGAAGGAAGAGAACTTTTTTGCTACCTGCACTGGGAAGACACGGGAGTGATTTAGCCCAGAGATGGCACTATCTGACTTAAATTTTAAAATTTTACTCAGGTAATAAAAAATCCCCACTATGTGATCTGGGCCCAGCTGCTGCATTTCACTAAACCTCAGTTTCCTGAAGAACTTCTTGGGGTGTCAGAAGAATGACATGAATTAACTTGTTTCGTGTTTCCACGGCCTGGCATCAGCAGGTACAAAATTAGCATCTTACTTTTTCTGTCCAACTCTTCTTTCCCCCAACCCCGCAGCCTAGGCTCTATCTCTCCCCAGTTGTCACATATGAAGTATGTCCCTAGATGTAGCTAGGGCCCCAGAGCAGAGGGAAGACCCTTATCCACTGGCATCAGGACCGGCTGAGGTGGGCCCAGAGTTCCCTCCTAGTGTCCCAGCATTTAAAGGCATCATCCCGTGGAAAGCAAGAGATCAGGTGTTAGGCTAGGGTGTTCAGGGGGCTATATGCTGCCAGTGAAGTGGCCACGAAGCCTGGGCACATTTGCATGCAGACACATTGCATTTCCATTTATTTCCATGCCATTTGCTGCACCAAAATGGCAGTCCTTGAATGCAGGAGAAAGGTTATCATTGTCGCCCGAGTTTGTACTTCTCTATACTCATCTGCATTTTTTTCCAAATCCTCTGGGCATGAGCTTTGACCCTAGAGGTTGCCTAGGGGAGGACTGGGAGAAAACGTTAGAAATGACTATAAGGAGCACATGGTAAAGGCAGTTTGGAAACTAGGCCAGGGCTGAGAGCAGACAGGGTGACTCCCACTTCTCCATGGAGCTGGGCTCCCACTGCAGTCAGCTCCAGAGTGAGAAGAAAGTGGCTGCTCCAGGGAAGAACTCCCCCGGCAGCTGCTGGGGTAGTCACATAGCTACTTGACTGGCCCCTGGGGACGAGGTTATTCTCTTACCTCCCTCCTTCCACTGGGCTCCACGAAAAGGATGTACTGAAGTTAATTAATTGCTTGTAAAAATTTCTTTGGAAGGGAGAGAGCCATTGGGTCTGGGAGCCTGAGGATCTTCCACACAGTGGCAGTAGTGAAGTCCACTGCCTGCAGCAAGGGGTGCAATGGGCAGGATTATGATGGCAGCCGGCAGGCACAGGAAGGGAGTCGGGCAGCAGAGGGAAGGGACATGAGAGCCCTCAGAGAAGAGCCTGAGGGATGCCCCAATGACCACAGGAAGGACTGGGCTGGTCAGGGTGATAAGGTCCAGCTTGCTCAGCTCCGTGCCTGTGCTAACAGGACAGAAACAACCCAAGCTATGGCACTTCCTCCCCTTTCCCCAGGCTGCTCTTCCTCTTCCTTCCCACTGCTGACTTTGAAATTCCCCTATCATGCCTCCACCTACCCCAGCCCTGAACCCCAGAAGATCCTCTTTCTTCATTCTTTTGGAGTTCAGCCCCCCTAGTTACTCATGAGGGACACTCCTCCTCCACACCCAGCTTCTCAAAAATTCCTGTAACCCCAGAGAAGCCCCCAGCTATGTCCTGAACATTGTATGTAGGTATGCTGGACTCAGCACCTCCTCCATATCCAAAGACTTAGACAGAGACAGGGCCTACTGGAAACAGGTAGAGGAAGCCGATGATGAGGGAACCTAGGGGTACTGACCAAGGTCCTGAAAAGCCCCAGTGTCTCCTACCCAGGAACTTTCATCATTCTCTGTGTACACCCTCCTTCTGTCTTCACCCCACACATCCACCTTGGCTCCACCTCCAAGGCTTCAGCCTTGGAATAAGGATCTGTCAGAGAGCCCATCCTGGGGAGCTCCTCCAGGCTACAAGAGCCAGTGCTCCCCACAAAGCAGCAGCCTCTGCCTCTCCCTTCCTATCCTTAACACTGGCTCTGTCTGTTCTACAAGCCCCATCAAGGACAGCGCCCTGCAATCTGACCATGGCAGCAGCTGGCAGGGCCCGGGGCTGCACTTGACATCCTGATCCAACCATATTCTCGGAGAGGAAGCAGGTTGGGAGTTCCGCATGCTTGCACACACCTGCAGATATCATGCATACACTCAAACTCTCAATGTCAGCCTAGACTAGAGAAATGGTTCTTAAATTTTCTGGGTCACAGATTCTCCAGTTGTGATCTCCTCAGAAAAATGCACACATATACAACCTTCAGCATGCCTTATCAGGAAGGCCTGGAATATGAGTGGCTCCTCCACCAATTCCCACTCCCAACTACATTCCTTTTCCAGGGAGTGGAGCTCCCCCAAGAAGATGTTCTCCAGGCAGATGGGGGTTTGTCCAAATCACAGGGTGCCCCTTTATGAGCTGAGTTTTGGGGACTCCTCAGGGGCAGTGCCAGTGGAGCTGGCCTGAGGTACAAGAGGAATCAGAACAATCTCCAAGGCCATCTCCAGCCGCCAAACTCAAGAACTCAGCCCTTCTGTCTCACACATGCCTCTTGCCAACCAATGCAGCTCTGGTATTATCCTCCCTGTCTTGATCTTCTTGAACCAAGCTCTGAGCTCCTAATATCTGCCTGAGTCATTGCACATTTGGACCAGGTATTTTCACCATGAGCACCAACCATGTGGACAAAGAAACAGGGTTCTGCCTGGTTTTAAATGTTCCTATGACCAAGCATGGACTCACTGTTTGGGGCCCAATATACACACTTGTAGACTATCTACACACATGCCTTTTCATGCAATGCACATATATAGGTCAAGACATGCAAACCATGCAAGAACATACGGAAACATACAAATCATAAAAACATGGTGAAGCTCCAAAAACCACATGCATGACATGCAATTCATATGTATTCAATCACAGCCATGCAAACCACATGCAAAACACACATAGTCTAACAGGTAACTCCTCATCTCTACCTTCTAAGGAGCATTCCAGACTTACTGCATTTTCTTCTCCAATTTTCCCTGCCATGTGCTGTCTATCCTCCATTTCTCTGCATAGCCCATTCTCTTTTCTTTTCTTTTCTTTTTCTGTCTTTTTTTTTTTTTTTTGCGGTACTTGGGGTTGAACCCAGGGCCTTGTGCTTGCATGCTTTATAAGAGCTGGACCACTGCGCTGCACCCCCAGCCCATTTTTTCTTACTTTTTGAGACAGGGTCTCACTAAGTTATGCAGACTGCCTCTGGTCTCAAACTTGCGATCCTCCTGACTCCACTTCCCAAACCGCTGGGATTACAGGTGTGTGTCCCAGCTGCATAGTCCATTTTCTGTGACTGAATTCCCTGTCCCTCCCTTCCCTCACCTGGTGGATTCCTAGTAAGCCTCTGTATTAGTTTCCTGGGGCTGTCATAACAAATGACCACAAACTGGGTGGGTTAAAGAAAACAGAAATTTACCGACTTTTCTAGAGTCCAGAAGTCTGAAATCAAGATGTCAGCAAGGTTAGTTGGTTCCTTCTTAAAGACTCAGAGAGAAAGCCAGGCGTGGTGGCTCACGCCTGTAATCCCAGCAGCTTGGGAGATGGAGGCAGGAGGATCGCAAGTTCGAGACCAGAGGCAGTCTGCATAATTTAGCAAGATTTTGTCTCAAAAAGTAAAAAAAAAAATGGGCTGGGGATGCAGCTCAGTGGTCCAGCACTTGCAAATCATGCAGGTGCAAGGCCCTCGGTTCAACCCCCAGTACTGGGAAAAAAAAAAAAGACTCAGAGAATCTGTTCTATATTCTCTCTCTCTCTCTCTCTCTCTCTCTCTCTCTCTCTCTCTCTCTCTCTCTTCTCTCTCTCCCTTTCTCTCTGCTCTTGAGGGTGGAACCCAGGGCCTCATACATACTTTGCAAGTGCTCTGCCATTAGACTGCATCTCCAACTCATTTTATTTTGTTTTATTTTATTTAGTTTTTGAGACAGGGTCTCCCTAAATTGTGCAGGCTGCCTCTGGCCTCAATCTTTCGATCTTTCTGGCTTCATCTCCCAAATCACTGGGATTACAAGTATGCGTCACTGTCTCTGGCTAATGCCTCTCTTTTGAGTTTCAGAAAAATTTCTGGCTCTGTCTAAGTGCCCTGGGAGAGGTTAAAAGAGGTCATCTCTGGTCTCCCTCTCATAGGAGCTTCTGGCCATTGCAATACTTGGTGTTCCTTGGCTGTGACTAGAGACTTCATCAGTCCTTTCTCTGCAGTCATGTGGCACTCTTCCCATGTCTGTGCTTATGCCCAGATTTCTGTCTTCTTATGAAGACAAGAGCTGTTGGATTAGGACACACCCTTATCCAGTATGACTTTGTCTTAACTTAATATGTGCAAAGATCTTATTTCTGAATGAAGTCACATTCATAGGTATTGGAGATTAGGACTTGAACATATTTAGGAGGGACAAAATTCAACCTCCAAAAGACTCTAAATCTTAGCCAAATTTTTCTTCATGAGTCCTTCCTTCACCTGCCTCCTTAGACTGACTAAAGTCGGTGCCCCTGCCATGTGCTGCCTCATCATGGTGCTTCATTCACATTACTATACTTGCTTCTTTAGTTGTCTGGCTCCCAGCTCCAGTGGACTCTATTTCTTACTCACCATTGTATCCTCAGCACCTGGCACAGTGCCTAGGCTCTCAATAAGTGACTGCTGAATGAATCACTTATCCACGTGGAGCAAGTATATGAACCATGTCAACATGCATGAACACACATATCCAACCTACATGACAAGAATTTAAATCAAGCATACACAGAGACGCAGAAAAAATGTATATACATACACATGCCAGACCTTCAACTGGATTCAGTAGGTTCTAATTAGCCAAGGAGTAGTGGCTGAGTTCCAAGAAAATGTAACCTTTCTCTAAGTGCACTGGGAGAAGCAAGAAGGGGTTGCCTGTGGTCTCCTGCCCTGAACCTCCATTTCTTCAGCTATAAAATGGAATAATTGTAGCTCTGTCCCTAAAGGTTATAAGGCTTCGGTGACTCTATTCAGGACATGGGAGCTGTGTATGCTGGTCTAACTGCTCTGATTCCATCTGCATTAATATTAGCGGCTGAGGTACAGCCAGAGCCTGGGATATCCTATCTCATCCCAAACAGAAAACAAAACAAAACAGAAACACCTCTTCTGAAGATGAGCTCCTTAGTGTATAGGCACACTAAGCCCCTTTTCCAGCTCCTTCCACAGAGCATAGCGATGTCCCTTATGCTCTCCCGTGGTTCCACCCAGCCCAGGAACCCCAGGGAGACAAAATATAAAAGAGGGTTATGTCAGTTTCATGCCCATGGCAGCCCTGGTTCTAGGCTGAGCTTCTTCCTGGCTGAGGACAGGCTGGGGCTTCAGGCTGAGCTCAGAAGGCTAGAGTAGGAGTGAGAGGAGGCTTAGCAAGGCAGAGGGGCAGTGAGGCCTGCCCTTAGGAGCAATGAGAGTGGGAAAATGGGGGGCTTTTTTGTTTATTTGTTTTGGTTGGAGAGAAATGGTAATTTGTCCTGTAGGTTGAGATATCATACTGTAGCATCAGAGAAGGGCTATGTCTGGGTCCTGGAAAGCCAGGGTAAGGCGTCTATCAAGCTGAGCATGGTGGTGTATACCTATAATCCCAGCAACTTGGGAGACAGAAGCAGGAGGATTGCAAGTTCGAGATCAAAGGCAGCTCCATATTTAGCAAGATCTTATCTAAAAAAAAAAAAAGCAAAACATGGACTGGGGGTACAGCTTAGTGGTAGAGTACTTGCAAAGCATGTGTGAGGCCCTGGGTTCAACCCCCAAATACCAAAAAACAAAACAAAACAAAACAAAAAAACCCTCAGTCACTCTTTAGGCCTCCTCCCTCACCTTAAAATTGTCCACTTCCTATGAATGTGAGACCGGAAACTAGTAGTTCTTGTGGGCTTTTGGAGAACCCCCTAAGAAGAGTGGAGACTTGATGGAAGAGAAAAGGGGCTGGGAACTCATGAAGGGGAGGGTTTGGTGGAGCCTGGGGCCTTCCAACCTCAGAAACTACCTCCCTGTCCCTTCATGTGCTGCTTAGAAAGACCTATTGGGGCAGGGTGTGCTGGCGCATGTCAGTAATTCCAGCTCTTGGGGAGCTGAGACAGGAGGATCTGAAGTTCCAGGCCAGCCTGGGCTATATATGGAGATCTTATTGAAAGAAAGAGAAAAAGGAAGAGAAAGGAAGGGAAGGGAAGGGAAGGGAGGATTTTCTTGTACCTGCAGTGAGGAAGCTGTGGAAAACCATTCTCCTGGGGTACCTAGGTGAGTCACTGAAGAGCAGCTAAGCAAACAGGTGGAGCTAGAGCCAGGCGCCAGGGAGAGGATGAACACTGGCTGATCATGGGCCTCTGGCTGCTTGCTCTTGCAGGTGACACAGGGGATAGCCCTCCCACAGAAAGCAGGGGCCTGATAATCCAGCAGAGTTGGGGCTGGAAACATGAGCACGAATGTTCTTCCTGCTGCAGCCTGGCCAGCCAGCAGGCTCAGAGGAGAGTGAAGGGCAAGAGGAAGCCACAACTGGACAGAAAGGATGGTGGAGGGGGCACCATGGAGGGCATAGAAGGTAAGGAAGGAGCGCTTAGGAGGTCAGTGGTCAGGAAAGGGCTGGAGCCAGCTGACAGGGGCCTATCTTCCAGACCACAGAGACCCAGAGGTCCCTCACTCATCCCCATCTGAGAACCCAGTGACAGCCTCATATAGGGGTAACCAGGTTTTTTTGGTAGCCCCCCCACCCAGCTCTTCATAAGGACTTGCTCTGCTAATGTGAGGCCATTTATTCAAGTTTGTCCCATGGCCAGCCACAAATCCAGACAACTGGGCACTCTTGAGGCCAATGTTTCAGCCTGCTTGAAGGTGGAGCAGGGCACACTCAACTCCAGGCAGCTGGGCTCCTAAATAATTTGCCCCAGAGTGTCTGCCAAGCCCGATGTGTCAGAGTCCACTCTCCACTTTCCTCTCTCTGTGGAGCCAGCCCTCAGTTCACAGCCGAGACCCAGTGAGGCGCGGGGGTGGCTGGAGGCAGTCCTGGACACTGCTTTCTCTCCTTTTTCCTCTTTGTCTGGCCCCAAGGAGCTCTGCCCTCAAGGCTGCAGGGGCCCACAGAGCTGCTGTGAAACTCCATTTCCTCTCCATTCAATGACAAAGCCCCTCCCCTCGAACTCTCTGACTTTCGTCCCACATCCTGAGCATTTCTAGGCCAGAACCTCCAGCCACCAGGATCACAGAAGCCTGTTGGCCCCACAGCTCCAAGCAGGCAGAAACACTAATTGGCATTAACAGAGAACAGGCCCGCAGCTCACAAAAGATCCCCTCTTCCTGACCAGAACCATGCCTGGGGCGCAGCCAGCCTGCCGGCTTCTGGTGTCTGCTAATGGGGGGAAGGGACCCTGCATGGGGAGGGGGACAAGAGCAGAGTGACCCACTGCAGCTGCCCTCACCTGAGGCTCTTATGCACTCAGCAAGAGGCTGGCCCTTCTTCCTGCCCCTCATCACAACTCCTCAGGTAGTACAGAGCACATTAAAGACTTTGTCTCCTCAAAGCCTGCCCTATATGCTTATTTTAATCTAATCTCACTTGGAACAGAAAGTTCAGACTGCCTGTGCTGACATCCTGGCACCGCACCTTCATATGTGTGAACTTGGACAAAAACTGGTGCCTCTGTCTTTCTGCCTGTGAAAAGGGAATCCGGCTCCCTGCCTTGCTAGGTTGCTGTGAAGATTAAATGCTGTCCAGAAAGAGCTGCTAGCCCAGTCCATGGCATGCAGCAAGTACGCATTCAATACATGCTAACTGCAGGTACGTGATTATGATTATTATTTCTTGGACTCAATACTCTCTGTTGCAGGAAGTTCCCGTTCTGAGATTTTTAACAATGAACACAGAGAATGGAGTAGAGCAGGAGCCCCAGAGAAGGTTGTTGAACAGACGTAAGGTGGGCAGGGACAGAGGGAGGGAGAAAGTGGATGCATTTATCACAGGTAAAACCAGTCTTGTTGTTGCTGTTGTTAGGTGCCGTTGAGTTGGTATCCTGCTCACAGAGACCCTGTGTACAACAGGCAAAACACTATTGTCAGTGCTTCTCTGCTATTCATAGGGTTTTCAATGTCAGACTGATTTTTGGGAGTGGCTTCTCCCAAACCTGCAGCACATGATGTTCCCAGGCAGTCTCCCACCCAAGTACTGACCAGGCCTGACATTGCTTAGCTTCCAAGATCTGATGGGATCAGTCACCACAGGGCTACAGATGCAGTCAAAACCAGTCTTAGGAGTAGACAAAAAAGACCTCCCTTCAACAGTCATCTGATAAATGTCATTGTGTAGAATTTTGCCAGTACAGTTCATTCCTTTGAGTAAAGCATTGCCCCATTTCCATTGGTTCCCTTTAAGATGCAAACAATCACACTTTAGTTTAAGTTGTAAGATTGGTTGATGAGAAGATGTTCGAAGGCTGTAGAGCCTCTACCTGGAAAAAGGATATTTTAACTCGGAACATGCCAATGGAATGGTACAATTTTGTGGGAGGCTGTCCCTGAGAAAATTGAGAGCAGGACACTGTAATTCCCTTAGTAACAGTTCAGATGTGACTGGACCTCATATTCAAGAATGTCTCTCCTTGTCTTTGTCCTAAATCCTTCACACTGAGGATTATAGGAAAAAATGATCATCTGTTTCACTACATTACAGGCCCCACACAGAATGGATGAGTGTATCTGTTCATGGAGATTTTCTTTTTTTTTTTGTAGGAACTATCCATAAGCAATCTCAATCCTAAAGTGATTTTCACTTACTGGGGAAATTTGAAGACTGTCTCTTGCCAGTCTGAGGTTAAACACAAAGGAAAATCTAAATGTAATTTTCCTGTTTGAGAAGCAGTTACAATATTTTTAAGCAATTGAAGCTTCAAAATTTCAAATGCAATGCATAGCTAGGCCTCAACCACAGGAACTACAGATTTTGCAAAGTTTACACAACAGTGAAATATCTCAGTGGCTTTTCCCCAAGTGCTGAATCTTTGAGTGTTTCATAAGTGAAGATGTTCCGGGACACTCGGTGCAGTTTTATTGGCATTTGGCTTTTGGCTAGAGCCATTTAAAGTAAACATTACATGGGGAAAAAGTAAGAAGAAAGATATTATAACAAAAGTGTCAGAGCAATAATACATTTTTAATAGCATTATTTATCAACATTTATTGGCATTTGGAGTTAACAAACACTCTGGTCCATCCCCAATGAGGATTTGCAGTAAATTTAAAGGACTTGTCTTGCCTTTGGTGCAGAGAAGATGACCCAACTAGGATCCTTATGTCATTTTGCAGTGATGACCGCTGGCAGAGACAGACTGCTGGATATTGGCAGAGAGCACAGATAAAGATACCATTAGCCAGTTCCCACCTTTTCCCTAGTCCATCCCCTAGGGCTGGAGAATCCAGTCGCTGTGGTCTAAATGTCTGTTTCCCTCCAAAATGCTTATGTTGAAAACCTAACCACCAATGTGATGATATTAGGAAGTGAAGCCTGTAGGGGTGATTAGATCATGAGGGTGGAGACCTCGTGGATGGGACTAGTGCCCTTAAAAGGAGGCTCCGGAGAGCTGCTTTTCCCCTTCCTCCCTGTGAGGACAGTGAGAAGGCACATCCATGAACCATGAAGTGGGTCCATGACTGACATGTAATATAAGGGAGACACTGAATCTGCCAGCACCTTTATCTTGAATTTTCCAGCCTCGAGAATTGTGAGAAATAAATTTCTGTTGTTTATAAGCCACCCAGTTTAGGTATTTTGTTATAGCAATGGACTCCACTGTTTTGTTATAAAGGGACTAAGACCCTAGTCTGCTTCCCGAGTTCCCTGCAGGCCTCCTCACGAACCCCTCCCCCTACTGCAAGTGGATAGAGGACTTTGAAGTCTCATGAATCACACTGTCCACTCTGTCCACCATGGCCACCGTCTCCATAGTCACTGTTGATTATCAGGCATCTAGCAGATGATGCACCTCCTCTGGGTCCTGGTAGGAGGAAAAGACTGAGCTGGGCCAATCAGACTTTCTCCTCAGGCACTGTAATCAGGCAGCAGCAGGAGAATGAGGACTTCGCAGGGGACAAGGGACATGTGATAGTTCTGCATGCCCAGAACCTAATTTACATTTTTTTGGTGATAGCTCCCCAACATTTCTTGGGGAATAATTCCTCCACCTCTTCCAGTTGTACAGTTTTAGCAGGCTGGACCCACCCTCAGGTTCTGGGATAAGGCCCCAATCCCAGATTTTATCCCTTGGCCACAGTGATGGGTTCAGGAGGCAGAAGTGAGGAAGTGAATTAACTAAGGTACTCATCAGTCAGGCTACTGTAATAACCCATATAGCAGTG
This sequence comes from Pedetes capensis, assembly GCA_007922755.1. NCBI lineage: Eukaryota > Metazoa > Chordata > Mammalia > Rodentia > Pedetidae > Pedetes > Pedetes capensis. The sequence goes on along the minus strand of VMDO01000239.1, from coordinate 294,257 downwards.
CTTTAAATAAGATAAAAGTTAATTTCTTTCTCATATGAAAACCCAATTCAGTATAATAGCTTTGCTTCACAAAAGTTCCAGGACCCCAGGAGCCCAGGCTCCTTCTCTTTTATTGTTCTGCACCCTCTGGAAGTGACCTTTATCCTCCCTGCAGCCACATTCCAGCCAGCCAGGAGGCAGGAAAAAGGAAGGAAAAACACACAATTTAAACACATTTCTTTCGTCATTAGCCAGAATTTACTCCTAAACCCCATCTAGTTGCAAGGGACGCCACATTATCAACTGAAATATTCTGCCTCATTGGAGAAAGAGGAAGATGGCTATTGGGAGAAAACCAGTGGCCCTTACCATAGACACCTTCCTGTCAAATAATGGGAGAGTCTGCCCAAAGATGTAGTTAATGCAATGGAAAGAGGAGATGAGAGATGGCAATGATGTCATTGAGGCCCAGAGGCCCAGTTCTACCTTAGATTCTTCATAATATGAGCCAAAATCAATCTCTCTCTTTCTTCCTTCCTTCCTTCCTTCCTTCCTTCCTTCCTTTCTTTCTTTCTTTTCCTTCCTTCCTTCCTTCCTTCCTTCCTTCCTTCCTTCCTTCTCTTACACTAATTTGATTTGGATACATGAATCTAAATAGATCTGGCTAATTCATGGCAAGACAAGAGGTCATAAGAAGAAAGAGAACAAAAGGACCCTTTGGAAAGCCAAAGTCATGAGGAAACAGGAACCTCAGGATCAAAAAGCAGAAGCCACAGATACAGAAACATACAAAACCAGTGGGTAAGGAGAGGGGAAAAGGCAGACACATAGGGAAGCTTAATTCCCTGAGCTGCCTTCTCTTCCTTCACAGGTCCTTCCTCCAAGCTACTTTGAGGTTCAAATGACCATGTAGTGCCATTATGATCTATGGAAAGTTGTATTACTGTTCAAAATAGTTACTGTCTGCAGGGTGCAGTGGCGCACATGTATAATCCCAGTGGGAGGCAGAGTCAGGAGGATCACAGGTTTGAGACCAGAGGCAACCTGCATAACTTAGCAAGACCCAGACTCAAGGTAAAAATTTTTAAAAGGGGGCTTGGGATACAGCTTAGTCATAGAGCACTTGCAAAGTATGCATGAAGCCCTGGGTTTGATGACTCCCAAGTATCATAAGAAAAAAAAAGTTTCTGTCTATCCTTTGCATGCCCTGTCTTATGGGGAAAAATTGGGAGGAAATTGGCTAAATCCCCAAAACTGGGAAAACAGCTTTTGAAGATCTGGTTTGTAAATTAGAAATCTAAGAAAAGTGAAAGTAACATGATTGGACACTTTTCCAAAACACAAATCCCCCAAACCTGATTGGACAATTGGAAAACAAAGGACTTGAAGCTGATTGGTTTGAGCCATCTATAAAAGGAGCTGCACTGCAGCAGCTTGCTCTCTCTGGGTTTGACCAGCAACATGGAAGCATCTCTCCTTGTGACCACCAAGACCAGGACAACTAGATGGCACTCTCAAGGAGGAAGATATACAATCAAGGTGAGGACAGTCTCTTGGCGCAGCACCTAGGACAGTCTCCAGTCCCAGTGCTGGAGGCAGAAGAGCCATAGCTGCCCTCGAGGCAACATAAGAGCATAAGAGCTGTAGCACTTGGTACTGAGCTGTATTCACTTTGGGTTCTTCTTGGCCCTTGTAAGGACAGAGAGGCAATAAGGAGCTTTTGGTCCCCACAAGGCAAAAGCACCCAAGGCTTTTCCTTTCTCCCCTCTCACGGTGTTCCTGAGGACCACAAGAGTTTACGCCTCTCACCGAGGGCCCTGAGTGAGTTGTGTTTAGTTATCTGTGTGCATGGCCGTGCCTTCCATCAGAATATCTGGGCCAGACTGGTGAGGAGTGCACTTCACACTCTCTGAAGGCAAATATACTTCCCATTGATGTCAGGTTTGGCCATGTGATTAGCTTTGGTCAACAAAACATGAGAGGAAGCTTTAAGAACCAGTATGCCTTTCTGTTGGCCTCAGCTCCACAATGAAGAAAACATGGAGCATGGATTCTACTGCCCCATGCAGACATATAAAATAAGAGACATAAACATTTGTCCCAGGCTTCCAAGATTTGAGGACTGTTTGTTACTGCAGCATGACTTAACCAAAGCTGACTGATACAGTGTCTGCAAGGCCTGTGTTTATTGTAGTTCCTGCTCATCTTGGAATTGGAATGTTCATCTTTTCCTGAGTTTTCAGGCACATACTTCCTCATCTGTCTTTATAATCAACAGAGAGGAGGCCTTGAATAACCACCCTAATAAATAGTAGCTTTAGAAAGTTCTATCCATTAAGCTAGAAATGACAGGTGTGACATTTCATGATTGAGTATCCCTTTTTACCAAGTTTCTTTACAATTACTACTCCCCAATACTTCCTGTAGCCCCAAGGTAACATGGAATAGATCTGATTATTATAAAATTGAATAATTGCATGATTTTAAGTAATTTCACCTTGCCAAGTTTCACATTTGTAAATTTTATAAAATTTCTATAAAACACAATCAGAAATGGTTCATTTGACAATGCTGATTTCCCAAACTTAAGGACATTTCAGGTTCAAGTACAGGCTGCATTAGTGATGTTGATGATGACAACAGTATGATGAGACATAAGTGTATGCAGCACTTTTATTTTTCCAAAGTACATTATGTACTTACTTGATTTAAACTTATGACAGCCTGCAAATGGAATCCCCATTTTACATATAGGAAGACTAGAGATGAGAAGGTTGAAGGGATTTTACGAATGACAGAGTTGGCACTGTCTCCCAGATTCCTGTCTTCTTGCTGCTTCTCTCCAACCTGTTACATTACTCACATCAGGCATCCATACTAGATTGCAGTGGACAACTACCTCCATAACTGGCAGTGGGAGGGTTAGGCAAAAACACCATTGATTTAAATAAACAGGTCATGAGGAGTTCACAGGGTAGAGATACCATTAGTCAGTTCCCACTGGCTATGAATATATGACTGTATGACTAAATGCACGGACCTGTGAATGGATGAATCTGTATGGCTAAATGCATGGGTGTATGAATGGATATGGATGATGGATAAATGGACAAGTAGATTTATAGACAGGTAAATGGATGGGTAGGTGGGTGAATGATGAATGGATGGCTCTCTTTAGTATGGATGAATGGGGAGACAGATGGATGAGATTCCTGTGGTTGAAGGAAGAGGAAGTGGTGTTCTCTTAGTGTCTAGAAAGTGCATACCAACACTCCTAATATTCTGCCACCCAGAATGCCCTACACTTAGCCAATATGATAACCTTGCCCGCCCAGGGATGTTTTTTCTGCTTGTTTTTTCTTTGTTTTTATTTCCCAGGCATTTTAGTACCCCTTCACACCCAAGAATATAGAATGTGTGTTATTCACAAGGTTGTCTATTCCTACTCTATGGCTGCTAGCCATGTTCACTTCTCATGCTTCAACTTCTTCATCTGTAAAATAGAGATGAATATAGCACCTCCTTCACAGAGTTTTTGTGGGAATAGATAACATATAGATCATTTAGTAAAGTATCTAACATGTCATAAATTCTCAATAAATAATAACTATTATCATTATTATTATACTCTAAAGTTCAAGATGGTTGCCTGTGGAAATCAAAGTCTCCACTAAGCACGCCATATTGTGATTATGGTCTTTAGCCCTTTTTCATTAGCGATGGAATCTGAAATAATACAATAACCTTTATTTTATTACACAGCCCTTGGAAATTGAGGGTTTCATCCATGTCAATTAATTCCTTCGCAGCCCACGTTGGCAGTGACAATCAGAATGTCAAAATGTCTCAGAGGATTCCAAGGAAATCTGAGGCACTTCACGATGAGCCTGCCCTGGGTGACAGACCAGCCGGAGTGAATCGTTAATACACTTCACAGGAAGGGGGACTCTTCCGAAATGCTAATACAATCAACCCCGAAAGGCAAACTTCAAGCTTCCTGCTCAGCAATCACAGAGGAGCTCCCAGAGCTGGGGCTCTGTACTGTGGAAGCCTGATGCCCTTCTACCTTGCCCACTCCCATCCTCAGCTCATTGCAGTAGTGCAGAGTGGGGCTGGAGGGGCCCACAGGTACTTCCTGTCACAGCCAGTGTGGGCAATGCCCAGACTGACCCCAGTCACTTGCACCCAGGTCTGTTCCAAGAAGCCTGCACACTTCTGGAGAAGGCCTCACCACGAAACCACTATGAAGTGAGAAAGTAGCTCTCTGGAGGGGTGAGGAGCTGTCTATCCCCCTGCATTTGCTCCTGGGCCCCAGCTCAGAGCATCTCTGGAGCCAGATGGCCTCAGTTCTGACCCGGGTCCCCTCGTTCTATTTATGCAGCATCACCAATTACCTAACCTTCTATGCCTTGTTTGTCTCATTTGTAAAATGAGTATAGTAAGAGTAACTACCACTCGGGAGGCTCAGGCAGGAGGATCTCAAATTCAAGGCCAGCCAGGGCTACATAGCAAGTTGAGGCCAGCCTGGGTCATATAGCAAAATCTTGTCTCCACAAAACAAAACAAAAACAAAAGCAACCAAACCAAACAAACAAAAACCAAGCAACCAAGCCCCCCCCCCAAAAAAAGGAAAAGTTAAAAAAAAAGTATATACCTCCGAGAGTTGTGTGAGGATTTAATGATTAAATAAATATAGAGCACTTAGGATGCCTGGCACATAGAAAGCACTGTATAAAATGTGTGCGGTGGTTATTCATTCTTTTTTATATTCTTTCATTCATGCAAGTATTAATCCTCCTGGCCATCCATTGATTCCTGCCCTCAAGCATGCCTCCATTCAGCTTCCTATCTGAACACTTACCAACAGGTGAGACATGTTAAAAATGGATACTAAATATCAAGGTTAGATTTGAGAGACAAAGAGCTACCAGGGTGGCCTGAGAAAGGCCTCTAGAACCTCGGCTTGGCAGAGGCAGCATGCTGCCAAATCTCTAGTCATGTCCTTGGCTCACGTGGGTTTCTTTTGGATGCTCCTCTCCCTCTTCTCTCCTAGAAAACTCTTATGCATCCTTCACTCCTAGTTCAAGGGTCAGCCCCCAGGTGAAGTTTTTCCAACTTCCAGGCATAACCACTCTCCATCTCCTTAATGAGAACATTGTTGATGGACCAAATAAAGGCTCCCAATGTTCTTTGTTCATGTAAATGTTGTAGCCGATATCACCTTGTATTATAACTAGTTGCTTACACTTTTCCTTCTGCCTGGAACACTCTTTCCTTTACAAGTCATAGACCATTCCTTTTTATCCTCCAGGTCTTGGTTAAGAGGTCACTTCTTCCAGGAAGCCTTCTTTGACTTAGCAAATGTAGCTTGGAGGCCTCTCTTTTGAACTCCTGCAGCCCCTCTGCCTCCCCAAAGATACATGGCTATACCGTGAGGTCCTCCCTGTCTCCCTCAACTGTGACCCCACAGGGCTGGTGGCCTTGCTCACAGTGGCATTCCCAGCACACAGTCATGTCCTTCCATGGGTCCACAGTATGAAGGGGCCTCCAGTGGGATGTGCAGTGTGTGGCAGCGCTGCCCTAGAGGGGGCGTGATGCCAAATAGGCACACAGTGAGTATCCTGAGAATGTCACAGATGGCAGCAAGGCCCAGAAATGTCCCAGTGTCTGCATCAGGTATTGCCCCTTGTTGCCACTAGCCCCTCCAGATAGGCAAAGGTGTATGGGGCTCACTTCTTCCCACTCCTGTGGGAGGCATTCTGCGTGGAAGCCCTCAGGTGCCGTAACAGGTGGAGTGGAGGGCAGTGTGGAGGAGGCAGGTTCCTAGACCTGGAAGTCAGGAAGCTGCTCCTCTCGCGGCCAAAACAGAAAACCCTGAATGCTTCCTGGAGGCAGGTAGGCCCTGCCCCCACCTCTTCAGCTCCAACCAAGGCTACATGAAGTTCCTGCTTCTCCAAACATTTAGGCATCCAGGTGCGTGGTCAAGAACCAGCAGACCACATTCCAAATCCCAGTCTTTCTTCCTATTAGCTGTGTGGGCTTAGGCAGGTTGCTCAGCCATTCTGAGCTTCATTCCCTTATCTGTTTCAGGATAACACTTCACAGGAGAGGGACAAGGATTAAATGAAAAAACACATGTAACATGCCTGCCACAGAGTAAATGTTCCAGCAATGTTTACTGCTATTATTATTCATCATCTTGCCGGAGCTCAGAACAGATGTGTAATGTGGCACTGATCCATCCCCACCTCAGTCCAGCCCCTCATTGAGGCCCAGAGGAAAACGGGGGTTTGTCAGAACCACAATCTGGCATCAGAGCCAAAAACATCGGACAACAATCTTCTTCCCACTGCATCATCAGTAAAATGTCACTGTTGGGGGAAAACCTAGCTCACTCCTTTCCTTGGCATCTGAAGGCTGCACACGGTGTTGGGTGAGCCTGGGCTCTGCATAGAAATTCTCTGATTGGCATTTCCTAGCTGTGTGAACGCGAGTGACTTGCTTATTCTCTGTGAGCTTCCCTTCCTTCATCTGTAAGATGGGAATAAGCCTAATAGCTCCTACCTCCATATGAAGAACCAGTAAGATAGCAACAAATGCAAGGAGAGCACTTAGTACACGAGGGGCCAGACAAGAACTGTTTCGTTACTGTTACCTTATTTCACCAGTGAGTCCTAGGGTACATCCCTCTGGAGGAGGAAGAAATGTAAATCACATCCTTGATAGAGGCTTGTGTTCTTCCTGGAAGTCCAGGTGCTACATGGGCACAGCCCCACTCCGACCTCAGTCCTAGGCACTGGCTCCCTCCACCCCCCGGGGCTCTCCCCTCCCAGGCAAGCTGTGGTCTGCCTCTTCCTTCCTGATCTCAGAAGTGGTGGGCTGCGAACATGCCCTTTTTCCAGCCTGGTGTCTGTGAAATGCATTTCTTCCCTTCCTGGGCTGGCTGCACGGTTGGCTCTGTCTCCCGCAGTCAGAAACCTGCGCTGGCTGACCGTGCCTGGCTGGCTTCGGCATGCTGTGCTTTACCTGTGGGCAGCCAGAAATGGTGACCAATCCTTGGGGCTGTCCGACTGCCGGGGTTTTGTTCCCAAGTGGGTATCACCTGCCCTTGCTCCAGGTTCATCCAAAGAGCTGCTGGTCCTCCTGGGCCCCGGAGTATCCAGGAAGTGTGGAGCCCCTCCGTTCTGTCATAGCTGAGAAATGTCCCAGGGGACTGGACTGGGGTATTAGGGGAGAGGGGAGAACCCCTGGAGCACCCTGGCCCTACTCCCTCCCACCAACTTCTCTTCAAGGAGCAGATATGAGGCCCTGACTGCCAGGTGCCCACAGGCCTGAGAAGTTGTCCAAACCGCTGAACCTGACATGTCTAACTGCAGGAGATGCCAGCCGTCTCCTCCAGATGCGGGCTAAAAATACAGAGAAGCAAGGGCCTTCATTAATGGAGACTTTAAGAGCCTGTGACATGTGGCAATGGCTGTGCGGCCACTAATGAGCTCCAAGCCGATCGATGCCCGAGCCCCAAGTGAGTGCGTGGGCTGGGAGCAGGGATGGGGGTGTCACTCGGCATTTGTCCATCTTGGCTCAGAAATTTGGAGTGTTAGTGTGAGCAAGGAGCTTGGGAACCAGGTTGAGAGACCCCTTGACATTCAGATGGGGAGACTGAGGCCAAATGACAGGCAACACAAGACATGTTAAGAGGAGGCAAAGGTCTCAAGGGACTCTAGTGAGACTGGCTCCCTACCCTGTCCCTGGCTCTGCATCCCAGAGCCCGTTACAGAACTTGCATGGAGAGGCCCTGCCAATGAGTTACAATTGACCACCAAATGAACGAATGAGTGATTGAATGTATACATACCTGCCTCACTGTAGTGGGGCTCCCTGATGCTGGGCACCATACTTAGTCTTCCTCTTGCTCCAGGAGTGCCTTGCCCAGAGTGGCCATTCAAAAAGTGCTTGCTGAATGAAGGAGCACCTAATCCACTTCTTAATCTACCCTCTTTCTCCGTGTAGAGACAAGAAAGCCTATGAAAATTGTGCCCAAAATTGTTTCATTGGCCCTACCACCTAGAGATCCAGGTGTAGTCCTACTTGCCAAAGAGAATAAATAATAACACCACGGCAGCCATTTCTTAAATACTTTGTAGGCGCAATACTAAGAACTTGGCACAGATTATTTCATTTAGTTCTCATATCAACCCTATGACTTAGGTTCAATTTTTATACCCATTTTATACAGGAGAAAGCTGAAGGAGCCCAGAGAGGTTGTGTGGCTTGCCTTGGGTCTTGCCTCTAGGGAAAGGTGGGGCTGGGATCCAAACCCAGGCTGGCTTCCCAGTCTCTCCCTAACTACTACACCATGCTGCCTCTCTTAAAGTACAGCAGGAGAGGAGAGAAGAATCGCAGGCCAGAGAAAGACATACAGAATGGAGGCAAAAATTGCCTCCAGGGCCCATGAAGTGTTTGATAAATTTCAGGAGAAGAATAGGAAGAAATAATGAGCATTTGTCAGAGCCTTTTATAGCATATAAGATGCTTTTCCCTGCATTCTCTCATTTGATCTTCACCACAGGCCTGGGAGGAAGGTATTATCATTACCTACATTTTATTGGTGAGGAAAGGAAGGCTCTCACACCTCCCAGCTTGGGCTGGGCAGGCTGCATATGTGGGGGGCAGTAGTGCAGTAATGGGGACTCGCTTTCCATCCCCAGGAGGTGGTTGTAACTTCTCCCTGAATTGTCATTGGCTCAAAGGGTAAATCCAGGCTGAGACTCATATGGTGTTTCTGTGCTCATTATAACCACAGGGGAAAGGCCAGCAGGAGGCAGAGGCTGGACCAAATGCCACCTCCTCCAAGGAGTCTGAGCTGCCTGCCTACCCACCAGGGCCCTCACTCTCCTCTGGGCTATCCAGCACTTCAGGTCCTTTTGGCAGCCCCTCCCAAGGCAGACAGAGCTTGTTATCTCTGTGTCTTTGAAAATGGCATTAGCCAACAATAGCTACCCCTGGCAGTGGGAAAGTGAACTCTGGTGCGAGAGTTTGCTTACACAATGGTGCTATGACGGTTCAAAGAGAGAAACCGTGTGTGGGATGAGACGGGAGCCCCTGACACTCTCCCAGGTTCTTGTGGATCCCAGCTCCACTGTCAGCAACTTGACCTTTGAGCATGTGGCCAACATTAGGCAGAAAGTAGGTGTGGTGATGCCTTTCTTCATGCTCCCTACTAGACACACAAATTCAGATATGACATGGCAAAGGGACGGCAAGGGCTCCTGACCTACACCAGTCTCGTTTCTCAAAAGGGAAGAGGAATGCCAGGAAGTGACTGTCCTGTGATATATGGAACTTCCTGTTTGCCATAGGGTCCTTCATGTTCAGCAAAAGTCTTATCATCTATACTTTCTATGCCAATTCAGACAGGTAGAAAAATATTTTTTCTCATTCACCATACAAAAATGAGAACCCAGATTTTCTGTGACTGGATTATCTGACCCCAGTTAATGTATATGGTTCATTTCATAGTCCTTGTGATTGAAAAGGGAAATCCAGAGAAGGAATGTGCTCTAGCAGGATTCATGCAGGATTTCAATATATCTGACCCTTACTATGTGCCAAACACTGTGCTAGGCTTTAGCAATACAGCACTGGGGCAGGCAGACAGTCCCTGCTGGCAGGGGCTTCCAGTCTAGGGGGATAAACAAGAAAACTTCAGAGGGTGATGGGCAGTCACTCTCACCCAATCAGGGAGAAGAGGAGGCTCTGGGAGGAGGGGGAGTCTGGACTGAATCCTAACAGGGGCTCAGGAAGCAGGGAGTATATTAGTTATGAATTCTGGTTCTGGAATCAAGCAGCCAGAACTGGAATCTGGGCTTTGCTACTTCAAGCTGATGAACTTGGACAAGTTACTTGACTTCTTTGTGCCTCTGTCTCCTCATGTGTAAAATAAGGATAATAACAGTAATTCCCCCATGGGGCTGTGTGGACTAAATGAGTTAATTCATACAAAGCACTTAGGACAGTGTGTGGCCAATGATAGTATCTACTGCACATCAACTGTCATTATTTTCACCTCATAGGTTGTTGTGAGGATTAAATAAGATAACATTTGAAATGCAACGTAGTCCAGAGTAAGTGCTCAATAAAGGTAAGCTGCTATTATTTTTATTAGGTAGGCAGTTGCCATTACTGGCCAGGTGGATGGGAGGTGGGTAGGAGAGGAATCCAAGGCAGACAGAACAGCATATGCAAAGGCCTGGGGGCCAGAGAGAACCTGGTGCTTTTGGCAAAGCCGAGAAGTTCAATTAGACTGGCACGCAGCCTGGGTTATAGGAACAGTACAGGATAGGGCCGGAGAGGTGGAGGCCGTGGCTGGATCTGGAGGCATAGGGCGTAGTGACCCTCTGTTGCCCTACAGACAGCTTCACTGAGAGTGCCTGGGCTGAGGCAGGCTGGCCTGGGGCCACCAATGTGAGGGGGCTGCTCTGTCCCCATCCCCTCCCTGCCCACTGCCACTCTGCATGGAGCCTCTGGCTGTCAATTAAGCAGCCTCCGTGCAAAGGGCTCTCTTTCGTCATGTGATACGTGTCACATCCGGGAACGATCAAAACAGCTTTGCTTTGGCAAAACGTCTTGTGCTGCGTGTTTGTTCTTTGGTATCTGAGTGTAACTCCTGTTGTTCCTGAGACACCTGTGATTTGCTGGTCTCTGACAGCCATTACCTGCTCAAAGTCTCTACCTGCTACACAACCCACCTGGTGGCACCCTCATTCCTTTCTCTGCCATCCCCAGAACAACAAATACCTCTTCAAGCCACAAGGTTTTGGGCCAGGATGGAATCATTTTGTGGTAAGTCCCTCAGGAACAGAGCCCTATCTCCTAATTCCCTCTGTCTGCCTAGTGCCTTGAGGCTCAGTTGTTAGGTGCCATGGAGTCAGGTCCGACTTATAGCGACCCTATGTACAGCAGAACAAAACACTCCCCAACACTGTTCCATGCCCAGCGCTATGTCAGTGCTTCTCTGCTATTCATAGGGTTTTCAGTGGCTGGTTGTTTCAGGAGAGGGCTGCCAGGTCCTTCTCCCATTTTTTGCAGTGCTGGGGATCCTACCCAGTGCCTCAGATAGTACAGAGTAGCACTCTACCAGCTAAACTAAACCCTAGCCTCAAGCCCCAGTATGTGCTCGCGATATCTACTAAGTAATAATACACACAGGTACTGTTGGCTGAGCCATCCTGGGCATTTCCTTTGCAGGATCCCATAGAACTGACAGTAATCGTATAAAGGAGGGATTATTTCCACAAGTGAGGAAACTGAGGCTCTGAAAGAGCCATGTGCCATAGGCCACAGCTAGGAGGAGTAAAGCCAGGATTCCAAACTCAGGACTGCCTGCCCCAAAGCCTGTGCTCCATAACCCCCATCCTATACAGCCCCCTTAAGGAACCAGAGGATGAGCAGAGGAGTGTCGCATGCCGCCCCGGTTGGCTGCCCCAGCTGAGCCTCCCACAATCTCCCCACAAGCTAGGGTCCTCTGCCCATGCTGCCCCCTCCCCTGGCCCACGGCTCAGAGCAAAGCCTCTCTCAATAAGGCTTATTACGTCTAATCTTAGGAGAGAAACCTCAGCTCAAAGCCATTTCAAATTCCATTCAAGTCAAGGAACAGTTCTCACTTTGCCTCTCTGACCCCCCTATCACCCCCACCTCCTCCTTCTCCAACTGGCACCAATAACACAAGATAAATCTTTCCTCAGAAATATAATAGTTGTTCTTCCTCTTTCCGTTGAAGCCTCTGCCAGGTAATTAGCATACGCTGACACCTTGATAGACGAAAAGAAAGGCATGAGATAATTCCCTTTTTCTTTAACCATTATAGTATGAAGCAGCCTTTCAATTTGCCAGTTATCCAACCCAGCATTCCTGAACACAGCCCACCGTGTGACATGTTATTCTAGCTGATCCTACCATATCTGGTATTCATCACCAACCCTGGGTCACACTTGAAAGAGAAAATTTTCCCTCTTCACACTGCCACCTGCCTGGTAGGAGTGGCAGCCAGGGTTCAGTTGGTCTGGAAATTGCCCTGGGGATGTGGTCAGCCTTGGTTGGGCGCCCCCAGCTGGCAGCCAGAGACCTTGTAAAAGCCTACATAATTCCAGGGGTCATTTTATGACTCTTTCTTCTTCCTACTCCCCAAAAGAACATGGTGTTTGACCAAACCCAGGGAGTCCCAGCACTTGGTGCAGCAGGAACCTCAGCATGCCTTGATGTTTTCCTCTCTTCTCACCAACACACACACACACACACACACACACACACACACACACACACACACACACTCTGGGCTCACTGGGCACCTTGGTGCTGTGCTCAACCTCTTTGGTTAGATTGTCCCTCTGTGGCCACATATATGCTCATTGTGTGATTTTTCTCCTTGATCTTTTTGGGGATAAGTAATTGGGAGAAATAAGAAACTTAATTCCTTCATTTTACAAACCATTGATTAAGTACCTACTGTGTGCTGGGCACTGTTGTAGACATTGAAAATATAGACATGAATAAGACAAGTCAGGGGCACATCCTCACAAAGCTTATAATCCAATCCAAGGAAGCAGATGATGATGATAATGATGATGATGCAGATCGAACCCAGGGCCTTATGCATACTAAGCAGGTGCTCTACTACTGAGCTACATCCCAGCCCACAAAGAATTGTTAATAAGCTAGTTTGTTGTTAGATGCCATCAAGTTGGATCCAACTCACAGTGATCCTATTCCTTTTTATATTTGAGCACATTGTCGCAGGACTATGTTTCTTCTTATTTTGAATCATGCCACACCAGCAAAAGGAGGTCCCAGGAATTTCACTCCATTCCTGTCATTAAGGTTAACTCTACTTTGAGGAGGGCTGGGGTTTAGCTCAGTTGGTAGAGTACTGCTCCACACTTTCTGAGGACCTGGGTTCAATCCCCAGCACCACAAAAATAGGAGAAGGATATGGTAGTCTACTCCGGAAATAATCAGCCAATGAAAACTCCATGAGCGTTGCTATGAGTTGGACCCAACTTGACAGCACTAACAACAACTACTTTGAGGAGGCAGCTTTTCCCTAGTTGTTCCTTGAATGGCTTCCAGCCTCTGGGGCTCATTTCCCAGCACTATATTTGACAGTGCTTCTCTGCTGTTCATAGGGTTTTCAATGGCTAATTGTTTCAGGAGTGGGCTGCCAGGTCCTTCTCCCTAGTCTGTCTTAGAATAGAAGCTCAGATGAAGCCTGTTCATCATGGGTGGCCCTGCTTGTAACTGAAATACTGGTGGCATAGTTTTCAGCATTACAGCAACATACAAACCCCCTTCGGACGACAAGCTGACAGACATGGGGGGTAAGAAGCTAGTAGAAGACATAATTTTAGATGGTGGGATGTGTTTTTTAAGGAAACAAAGCAAGTTCAGGAGGGAATGGAAAGCCTATCTTAGGGTGGCCAGAGAGGGCTGGGTTGGGAACTGATACGTGGATGAAGGGCAAGCAAGCCAGCTGCAAAAAAGATGGGGAAATAGTCCTGGAAGTGGGAGCCACAGACACAAGAGCTCACAAATGCCCTGGGTCCTGCAGCAGTACCAGTTTTTTCAGAGGAGTCTGTCCCATGATTCATAGCTTTGATTTTTCCTAATACTCAGAAGGTAGAGCAGGGTGGAACAAGTAGCTTGCTCATCTGGTCAGTGTGATGAGGTAGAGAAAGAGCTGCTTGGGTCTATCAGCCAGCCAGGGTCTCCTAAGGCCAGGGGCTAGACATCATGCACCTGAGCAGAAATTGGAAAGCAGAGGCACCTGTCACCCTGCCAATGGCTGCACAAGGAAACCTCTAGCCCCCATTCTGTAACCTCTTCCTGAAAAACAGAGCCACTCCGGGAAGGAGGCTCAGCTGCCTCAACCTCTCCCCTTCCTGGTTTGCCCATAGGCCCCTCCTCTTGGCTAGGACAGGTTCCCCAAAGCTTCTCTGGGCCCAGGGCTGGGGCAGGAAGCAGAGAGTGGAAAGAGAGCCTGGCAGCCAGCCTTTGCCAATGCAGATGCACCTCCTTCCTCTCCTTCCGCTAACATAGGGTAAGAGGTTTTTAAAGGAAACTCAGCAAGCAACAGAGGGAAGAATAGAAAGGGAAAGAAAGGGAGGAGAAATGCAGGAGCTTGGAAAGGGCTGTCCACAGAGCTGCCGCTTTTAACTCTAGAGAATTGACATTCTGGGGGCTTAGCCCCACCCCTTCTGTGGCTCCAGATGCAGGATGGCCAGGGGACAGCACTCTGGCTGTAGTGTGGGACTGTCAGCTGGGCTAGCTATTCTCTTGGGGGACAGGAACACCATGCACAGCCCTGAGCCCAGCTGAGTTCCTTTGAGCCTGCTTCCCCTGCTTCCCAGGGGGTCCTGTTGGGACTCTCAGGTGCCTCTGAGATTGTCCCTCACCTCCCCCTGTTCCCCACGTCTTCACACATGGGAATCAGAATGATTTTTTAAACTTATATATGAATCAGATGATATCACTTATGGCTAGAAAACCTCCATCAGTACTATGATGGAAAAAGAAGGAAGGGCCTGAACACACAGGGAGACAGTATGACACACTGCCCAGCCCTCCGATCAGGGGCAGGCTTGTTGCCCCAGGTGCTGCAGTGCTGTTGGCACACAGCCTCCATCTCTCAGCCCTCAGAGACCACACCAGCTGCAGAGAATGGGCTCATCCAAGGGGATGGCCCCTGATGCAGTCTCCCCATCCAAGATGGACGTGCCATATGAAGGACCACTCTTCAGCCCAAAGTTGGGCAATCCTGAGAGGTAATTTCAGCTCTCAAGATCCCCATTGGTCAGTCGAAGCTGCTGCTGGGCCTGTACCTCACTCAGCTCATCTCCACTGCCCAATCCTGCCTCCGCCTCCCCCCTCCACCTCGCACCTTTTATTTGCAGTACTTGAGAGTTGAACCCAGGGCCTTGCACATACTTTATAAGAGCTCTACCACTGGGCTGCACCCTCAGCTCATTTTTAAATGTTTTAATTTGGGTCAGAGTCTCACTAAATTATGCAGGCTGCCTCTGGTCTCGAACTCACAGTCCTCCTGCTTTCGTCTCCCGAGTAGCTGGGATTACAGGTGTGCACCACCAAACCCTGGTCTCCTTCCCCTCTTGCACAAACATTCAGTCCAAAGTAACATCTGAATAAACTCTTGCACACAAAAGCAAAAAACAAAAACAAAAGAAAATCCACTGGCTTTCTACAGCACTTAGAATAAATATTATATATTTATTTATTTATTTTTCTTTTTGGATCCAGGGTCTTGCTATGTAGCCTAAGCTGGCCCCAAAGTCATGATCCTCCTGCTTTAGCCTCCACCACCCCACCCTGTGCTGGAATTATAGGCATGACCCACCATACTTAGCTACTATATACATAAATTTTTTTTTCAGTACCTGGGGGATCTGAACCCAGGGCCTCATGCATACTTTTGCAAGTGCTCTGCCAATAAGTTGCACCCACAGCCCCCTTCTTATTTTTAAATTAAGACATATAGACATGAATAAGCTATGCAGGCTGCCTCTGGACTTGACCCTGTGATCCTCTTGCCTCCACTTCCCAAGTTGCTGGGACTACAGGAGTGTGTCAATGTGTCTAGCAATATATAAAAGTTTAAACGAAGTCCTGCAAAGCCTTGCATGCCCTGATCCTTGCCAGCATTTTCTAATCTATGTCACTGAGGCCTTTCCCCTCCACCTTGTCTAAAATTTCAATTTCACATCACTCCCTTTCTTTTTCCTCTTTAGCATTTATCACTATTTTCCATACTACATACCTACATTTAAACTTACCTTGTTTCTTTTCTGTCTCCCTACAAGAATATAAGCCCTACAAGGGCAGGGAGTTTGGTTTGTACCCCACAGCTTAGCACAATGGCACATAGTAGATGCTCAATAGTTATTGAGTGAATTAATGAATGGACCTTATCTAAGTCTATCATACAAAGCCTGGAATATAGAAGACAGGAAATACACATTTATAAAGTAAATGAGAGAAAGAAAGAGTACATGAAGCAGTGGCTACCTACTGGCCTCCCTCTAAGAGCCTTTTTTACTCTAAAGAGCTTCTTCAGTTCCCCCACTTCCCAGTTCTCTCTGGTGACACTTCCAGGGATCCAAGATTGCAAGGATCTGGTGACAAGACTGTATGCATCTGTCCCCAACCACCTGTAAACCGCAGGATTACAAACTCTCTTATCATGGACAGGATGCTCAGTGGTTATGAACTAGAACCCTGGAGCCAAACTCCCTGGGTTCAAGTCTCAGTTCTACTACTTACCAGTGGGTGACCTTGACATCCAAGAGCTTCTCCTCTGCAAAATGAGACTGACAGAATCTACCTCATGTGGTCTGAAACATACTTAGTGAATGCTCTGCTCCTATGAGACTCTGAATGCTTAGAGGGCAGGGGTCAATTCCACAGGCTCACAATTGGCTCCTCAGCACATAGTAGGTGACTGATAAACATCAGAGAGTACATTTCTGTGTTTTCCACTGTACCTGGTCCTCAGTATGGACCTGAGTAGAACTGGGTGCATGACACTGAGAGGCAGCCTCCATGGCCATGCTATAAGGGTTCCTGTCACTCACCCAGCATTTGCCTTCTTCCCTAGCCTGAGCACCACCACTGTCTTCTTATGTGGCAGGTGGAAGTGGGGAAGGAAGTCCACAGTGGTCATCATCATTAGTCCTGTGCCCAGGGTTCTCTGTCCGCCCCCAGATTCAAGCTATCCTGCAACCTCTCTGCTGGAGAAGCTCTGACTAAACCCCAACCTTTGTTCTGGTCCCTCCTCTTCTCACTCCAGGATCCAGCCCAGTTGCCTTCCTCACAGCTCATGCACACCACACTGCTCCCTCGCCTTCCTAACCACCCACTGTGCATATTGATTGAATTGTACATCCTAGCATTTACTCCCTTCTAGGATGGAGTTTGCCTGCAGCCATTGCACCGTGGCATCTGATCCCGTCAGATCTCCAAAGCTAAGCAGGGTTGGGCCTGGTTAGTACTTGGATGGGAGACCATCTGGGGTCACCAGATACTGTATGCTTGGCAGAAGGATCTGGTAACCTTCTCCCAAAAATCAATCCGCCATTGAAAACCCTATGAATAGCAGAGAAGCACTTACAAAGTGTTTTGCCTTTTGTATGTAGGGTTGCCATGAGTCAGATGACACCTAATAACAACAACAACAATAGGGTGGGTTTTGATTAGATTCTGCTGCAGGTTGCCATCTCATTTACTTGCCAAATCTCCCCCAAATCCTCTTCATCAACAACAACAACAACAGTGACAACAACAATACAATGCTTCCTCATGTTGGAAACCCACTGGGCACTCATATAAAAGGTTGCCATTTCTTTTATCTCTCTGTCTTCACAGCCACTCCAGTCAGTGGCAGGACAAGAGTCACTCTCCCTACTCTGCAGATAAGACAACCCAAGGCTGAGAGATACTCACACCAGTAACAGTCACCTCAACCCATTCCCCTTTCACCATCTCAGTAAGAGGCACCACCACCCAGGAGTTGCCCAAGCCAGAAATACGCATCACCAACATTTTCCACCTCACCTTTCCTTCCACAGCCAGACAGTCCCTAACCATGCCTTGGGGAACTGAATCTCTTGTCAGACAACTCAATCCTTCCCAGTTTGCTCTCCTTAGTTCATGTAAGATGACCACAGCCCTCCCCTGAAGATTGCAAAGGTCTCTCTCTCCATCTCCTCTATGGCTCCATTTATTTCAAATATTGCATCAATGGTGTTTCTCATTTATTCATTCAACAAATAGTTATTGAGAGTCCACTCTGTGCCAGACATTGCTCTAGATACAAGGGAGACAGCAACAAACTAGACAAAACCATGGCCTTCATGAAACTTGTGTTCCAGTGGGGATATGAGGGACCAGTAATAAGCAATCAAGTAAATATACAGTATTTGACAGTGACAGCTTGCTCTTTTGAAAGAAGCAAAGCAGAGAAGGAAACCAGGGAGTGCTAAGGCAGGACATGGGCTTCTTACTCTATAGGTTAGGGAGGGAAACTCTCACTGAGCAGACACCTGAGGGAATGAGGCTTGCTGGTTCTTGCAACTGGTTCTGGCAGGTCAAGTGCAAGTGCAAATCCTGAGGAGGGATAATGCTCTGTAAGTTCATGTTTGAGGCAGTGCACAGAGACGAGTGAGGCTAAAGCAGTAAGAGAAGAGGGAAAGATTTGGCAGAGGGTCACACCTTGCAGGGTCTGCAGGCCATCACAGAAACTTTGGATTTGAACTTGAGTGAGATGTGGAGCCATTGGAAGGTTTGAGCAAAGGAGTGACACAATCTATTCTTACATTTTAACAAGATCCCACTACCATTGTGTGAAGAATTGACAGTATGGAAACTAGAGTGAATGCAAGGAGATGAGCTAGAAGGTCATTGCATCAATGCAGGGGAGAGATGGTGATGGTTTGGGCCAGGGTGGTGGCTGTGGAAGTGGTGAGATGCCCAGTGAGTTATGAAATAGAGCTGACAATAGTTGCTGATGAACTGCAATGTGAGGTGTGAAAGATAGGAGCCAGGAATGACACCAAGGATGATGCAGATTTGATCTTGTCACTCCACTAGTTCTACATGGCTCTTAGGTTTGTCCAAATCCCTTACCATGGATTATGAGGTCCTTGGTGATCTGAACCTCCTACTCACCTCTCTTCCTCCCCATGCCATGGTCCAATCTTCAGTAACAGTGAGTAATACTACCACTTAACAGTCACTGAATACTAGCCTCATGTCAAGCCTGAACTAAGCACTTCGTAAATGCCCTCTCATTCGTTCAACACAACAGTCCAGTGAAATGGGTACTGTGGTTAACCCCTCATTATTGGCATGCTTATTTTACATAAAAGGAAACTGAGTCACAGAGAGGTTAAGTAACTTGACACAGGTCATGGATATAGTCAACTGAAGACCCAGGATTTGAACCCAGGCATCCAACCAAGGCAGTTTCTCTAACCACCATTTGTTGTTTGTGGTTGTTAGGTGCTGTGCAGTCAGGTCTGACTCATAGCGACCCTATGTATGACAGCATGGGCAACTGAAATTTTAGTTCCACAACCAGCTATGATTCACTCCTTTAAACTCTTGTGCCTTCCAATAGGCAATTCCTCAGGCCTAGAACATTCTTCCTCTGGTTCCTCATACATCTCTCAGCTGCCCTCCACATCTTCATCTGGCTAAATTCCTTCTTCTGGGAAGCCAAGCAGGATGGGGTATCCCTTCTGTGTGCTCCCACAGCTTCTGTGCTTGCTCTGTCCCAGCTCTACTGGCTCTGTGCCAGTATGTGTTTTTTTGTTTTGTTTTGTTTTGTTTTTTTGTTTACTTACTTATTTACTTATTTATTTTTGAGACAGGGTCTTGCCAAGTTACGCAGACTGCCTCTGGTCTCTAACTTTCGATCCTCCTGCCTCTGCCTCCTGAGACACTGGGATTACAGGCGTGTGCCACCAAGCCCGGTTGTGCCAGTATGTTTACGGACCTGGGTCCCCTTCAGACATGAGCTCTCGGCGCACAGAGCCTCAAAGCTGTATCCACACAGTGAAGAACAGTGTCTGGCACATGGGACCTCAATAATGAACTGCTGGTGAATGGGACAGAACTGCAGACATTCCATCTTTAAGATGGATGCACCTACTCACTGCCCTCTACCAATCTCCTAGGTCTGTGCTCCACTATTTTGTCTTCTTGTAGCCGCTACCTTGCACCCTATATTGTGTTCACAGCTGGCATTCACAGAGTGTTCACTTTGTCCTTTAAGCACTTTACATACATGCACTTGCTTAATCCTCTCAACACACTGGTGAGGTAAATATGATTATCTCCATTTTGCAGGCAAAGAAACTGAGGCTTTCTGAAGTTAATTCCCCAGAGTCAGAATGTGCTACTGCGATGCTAAACCAATAGCTGAACTTGACATTGGTGTTAACCTGTGCCTGCTTTCGCCGTGTGCCTGGCTCTCAGCCCAATGCCTGGCACAGAGCAAGCACTCAACAAGTGAGCACGCTCCAGCATGCTCCTCTCCCTACTCCCCTCTCCCCCAGAGCCTCTTCTCCTCATTCATCTCCCCTTCACACCCTTAATAAAAGCCCTGAGATTGACCGATTGAAGATTTGATTTCCCCGGGAGAGCAGCAGCATTTACACAGGAACATTCAAACAGGAACAGAATTCTTCTGCGAGGGCATAGGCTTCAGAAGACAGCTTTGGACAGGGAGCTATTGGAGAAGGAGGTGCTGAGGGATGGAGAATAATCTTTTATTTATGTATTTATTTATTTTCCCTTGAGGAGTCTTCACCTTTCATTAAAATAGCCTCCGGATGTAGGTGCAAACATTCATTAGACAAGCAAGGTACATTTTTAAAAAAACCAATAACGCCCAAACGCGCGCGCACACACACAAGCACACACACATATGCAGCAATAATCAATCTGCGAGATGAAACCAGTCCTCCAGGAGAGAAAAGCAGGCTGTGTTCCTCCGCCCCGGGCTCCCCAGGCCCTGAGTCGCCCGCCCCTCCAGACCATGGCTCCCCTCTCCACACCCCCTCTGTCCCTTAGCTGACTAGCTATGACCCCATCCAGATCTGGAATCTTCTTCGTGTGGCCGGGCCTGGGGAACGGCCGCTGATACCTTGCGCTTCATTCCCTGCACCCGCGGGGGCCAGACACTAGGGAGTCTTCCCTGGCCTTCCCATTCCCTGCTTCGGTGGGGTTTCCCCACGGATCGGATCGCTCATAGAGTTCTCGAGTATGTTCCAAAATCCCGGCTGGAGGCTGAGGTCGGCACTGAGGATTCTCGGTTTAGGATAGAGGGCATCACCACCCCAAGCCCCTCTCTGCTTTGAGAGTGGGGCTTGGGGGCGAGTGTCCGGTAATATTGGTTCAACCCTCCTCTCAATCAGGAGGCTTCCTGGAAGAGGGGACGTCGGCGGAGCTGGGAATAGGGGTAAAGGAAGTGGCTTGACAGATGGGGAGTGGGAGGCTCTTCCCAGCATATGGGGCCGCGTGGGCGGAAGGAGTCTGGGCCGGGTAGGGGGATGGGGGCAAAGGGCTGCCGAGACGGTCCCTCTTGGAGCGGGAACACGCGCTGGCGGGATGGGCGTGTGAACTGGGCCGAGCGGGGAGGAGGTGACCCCCGGAGGTGGAGGCGGGGCAGTGGGGACAGCCTTGGATCCGCTCACCACAGCACCCGCGGGAGGCGCAGCGCGCCGAGCGCCTTGCACAAGGGCGCCCCCTGATGGCGCCTCGCGCGTCAGACACGGTTTCCATTTTCTTCTGAAATCAGTTCAACAGATTCCTTACTCGAGCTCTTCCTAGAAGCTTCCGAGTGCTGGGTTGAACTCTCCTTTGCGAGATGCTACCCAGCCCATTTTACAGCTAAGGGAATGGTGGCCCAGAAAGGTCTTACAGCCTGGCATGGCAAGAGCCAGGAGGCCAGTCTGTGCATTCGTTCCCCCAACAAAGTCCCTACTGTATGCTGTGGTCTGGGAAGACTGCAGTACATGGATGGACAGGTCCCTGGCCTGGGGGGGGGGGGGGCTTATAGTCTAGGGGAGGAGACAGAACTCACCTAACAAATAAATGAGCAAAATCATTTCAGTGGAGGAAATAAACCAGGGTGTGGAGCTAGGCAGCCACTGAGCCCTCAGCTTCCCCCAGCCTGCCTCCCCCTCACTGCTCCCTGGGAGACCAGGATTTGTCAGCCTTGGCTTCAAGGCAGGCAACAAAGGAAGGTGGCTCGGGGGCGGAACTGAGTAGGGAGTACAGATTCCCAAGGCCAGAGAGCTCTCATCCCTGTCACAGTCACATGTTCTGCTCGCACCTGCAGCCCCAGGCTTTCCCACTGTGGCCAACCGGCTGAATTATTTCCTCATCTCAACCCGATGAGTTTTTAATCTGTCTTTATACAGCAGCCTGGCTGCCTGCGCTGGGATTATTACTGAGTTCTCTGCACATTGATCCTGCTTCCCCTGGCCGCTCTCACCAACAAGGCTCTGAGGTGGAGGGGGGAGGGGTCCCCCCACTCTAGCAAAATTTATGGGCACACCAAGGCTTGCTGTGGGCAGGGGCCTGCAGAATTCAGACATCAGAAGTCAAGATTGCAAGGGCACTGCCCTCAAGGCTGGGCTGCCTTCAGGGTGTGGGGCACACATAAGAAGGGGCAAAGTGTACAATTTGAGCTCAGGAGGTGGGGCTGCTCCAGCAGAACCAGGTTACTGTCCCTTTGGACTGTTTTGCAGCTCTATGGAGAGAGATGAAAGGAGGAAGGAGAGGCTGAGATGGCCTGTGACAAACACAGGAGGTCAGCGAAATAGGGTGCTAGTCCCAGGTCTGTGATTTACAAACTGTGTGCTGTTGGGAGATTACTTAGTCCCTTGTCACCTATAAAGTAGAGGTGGCTGCTTAGTGTAGTCAGAGAGGTGGTCTATGCACAGAGCCTTTACACAGTAGACAATGTCAGCTATTAATATCATAATCTGGGAGTAGGTGGCCTGGCTCTACTTCCTGGAGAGACCTCTTGTGAAATGTAAATGGACAGAGGTGCCAGGCCCACCTCATGGACTATTGTTGATTCATGGCCAGCTCACTGACGGACGCTAATAAAGGTGTGAGGAGGCGTCAGGCAGACACACATACTCAGTTCCTTCTGCATTAGCTCAGTGACAGTCTCTGACAGCTGTTCAGACATGCAGCTTAGATACACCCTCTCCTGCCTTCGGCCCAGCCTGATAGTGCAGAATGTGGGACACATACTCCCACATGTGACTTTTCATCTGCCATGGTGCCAGTGGACACTTGAGAGTGGCCTTTCAGGTATGCAAATCTGAGCAGCACTCAGTACCCTGAGCCAAACCCCAAGCACCCTTGTGTGACCTGGGACTGTCTTCTAATCGTGCCCTGTCTTTCTTGCCTCTGCCTTTGCACGTCCAGTTCCTTCTTCCAGAGACAATTTGCCTTCTAAGTGCTAACCCTTTCTGGAGGGAGAGTTTGTCTACTGGTTCATCAATAGTACATGATCAATAGATATTTGTTGAGTTGACTCCACCCAGCCTTCTGTATACCAGAGAGGGTGGGCAGAGCCTCTTGTTTCCCCTTCTGAAGCCTACTGTGATCTCCCTTGGAATATACATGTCTGTGTCTGTCTCCTTTGCTAGACTCTTAACTTCAAAGGGCAAAAGCAGCTCCTTCTTGCTTGTGTTGTAGGTGCTCGAGAAAGAGTTAAATGAATAAATAAATGCACAGCACACTGGGACCCCACGGCTCCTGCTGCAGTCCCACCCACTGGCCCTCCACCTCCACCTTTTGGTGTCTCAGGATCAGCTCCTCACTCCCCCATCCCTCCTCTTTTCACCTCCCTCCTCCCTAGCTATCCACTCCTAGCCATGCCCCACACCCTCTCAGGCATGGTTGCCCCTCCCCGATGAAGAATAGAGTAGACCTGGCCTCTCTCCCACCTTGCAAAGAACGCAGCACGGGGTGCTGGGTTGGCAAACACAGTGAGGCTGGGCACCCCTCTCCCCGCCAGCCAGCCTGGTCTCGCAAATGCCGAGTCATTGCAGACTGGTGCCTGTCTCCCGCTCCTCCAGCCTGAAGAGCTGCCAGGAGAAAACCCAGAAGAGTCACTTCTAGAAGCATCCAAAGTGCTTCCCTCCCGAGGCCATGAGGGTCTACCTTCCTTCCTGCAGACTCCCTCCTCTGCATCCATGGTTGGAGGTCCAAAACTGGGCACCAGGCCTGGGTGGAACCACCAGTGCTGTCCCACTGTCTCTCAGTTCCACCTGCCACCCCACCCTCCACTGCCAAGGACCCATGGAGGCATGCTGGAAACCCAGCCTCAGTTTCTCCATGGGGCCTTTCTTGCTAAGGAACTGCCAAGGGTACATTTGCAGGACTGCGTCAAAGCTGCAGTGCCTGTGAATGCTAATAATTAAGCCCCTACAAACTGCCTGCAGATAACTGTAATCCCTTGTATTTATATAGCCCTGAGCACATTTCAAGGCATTTTCAGACATATTATCTCATATGATCTCCCACAATAATCCTATTGGGGGAGTTCTGGGAAGGGAATTAATGTCCTTATAGCAAAGAGGAGAAAATCAAGACTTAGGAAGGAAAGAATCTTGTCTGAGTTCACACAGCATTTGGGGCCACAGCAGGACCTAGGACCCAGGTTCTTGACAGTCCAAGGCTCTTAATTGTCCCCTTGCCCTGGTTTTTGAGGCTGAAGCCTGGAGCAGTCTACATAGTACAAATCCTCCTGGCTCTTCTGCCTAGTCCAGTCTCCTAAGAACAACAGTTATTCAGCACATACAGTTTGAATTATCTTATTTCACTCTCCTATACAATCTTTTGATATTGTCAATATTATTAGCCCTGTTTTATAAATAATATGGCCAACCTCAGAGAAGTTAATTAAGTTACCTGGAATCACCCAGGCTATTTAGATCCAGAATATAATCCTAGTCCATCTGAGCAATCTCAGACTTTAACTCCCACTGCTAGGCTCTCCCTAGCTTAACTGAGGCTCCTGCTCAGCCCACCCTCCAACCCCCTTCATTGGAGCCTAGCATCATTGGACATCTCTCTTTTTGTAGCTGGTGTCTGCACTTGACTCCTCCTGAGGCCTTCCTCTGGGCCTGGCATTAGGAGTACCAAAAGCACAGTGGCTCAGTCTCCTCTGGAATGGAGAGCCCAGGCTGGGGGAATCTAGCAAGGCTTCCTGGAATGGGCACCCAAGATGAATCCTGAAGGATGAGTAGGGGCAGACAGCAGAAAAGTGGGACAAAGGCTTCAAGCAAAAGGAGCCCAAGGCAAGAAGGAATAGGACCTGTTCAAAGACCCTGGAAGGGAGGAGAGGAGAGGTGAAGCTTGTATAGCATGCAGGTGTGGCGGGGAGCGACCTGGTCATATCTGTGATAACTGTGCTATGGGAGCTGGAGGCTGGGCACTGGGGACACTGTCCTCTCCAAGGCAGGATCTTTTCAGTCAGCCATGGTGCAAGAGCCTTGGAGCCAACCTGCAGGCTGTGGGATGTGGGGAAGGCAGTCTTCCATAGGACCTTTGGCAAAAACTGGGGAGCCTCCGGAGGCTTGCCAGGGTGGATGGCATAAAGAATGAGTACCAGGGTTTCCTCTCAGCAGCCACCAATGAGATACTCATTTGAGAGCAGGCAGAAAGAAGGGCATTTCAGACAGTGGGAACAGCATCTGCCAAGGTTCAGAGGCAAAAGAGAGCAAGACTAGCTGGAGAGCTTAGCAGAGTGACACGGCTGAAGCCAGGGCCTGGCCTGGGTGGATCCAGTACTGTGTGGTAGTACTGAACTCAGACCTTCATGGGGCTCTGCACCTGGGACCTAGGTTCAAACCCCAGCTTCAACTAGCTATGCATCTGTGGGTAAATTACTGTATCTCTCTGCTCTTAGTTTTCTCATCTGTAAATTGGAGTTGTTGTGAGAATTAACCAAAATACACAAAGCACTGCAAACATAAACACTCAGTAAACACAACCTGTATTATTTTCACTGTCATTACTATTATGAACAGCCCCACAGTGGGAAACCTAAGGTGGAGTACAACTTCATCACGGAGGAATCTCATTTTAAAAAGTAAAAACAAGTTGCAGCATGTGCTTATCTGCAATCTCCACATTCACAGAGATGTGTGAAATTTCTTCTGCAACTATTTTCTCAGAGTGTCATCCCATCCTAGATCAAATGACAGATGTTTGATGTCACAGGAATGATAGGAGAGTTACAGCAACCAGCAGCAGGCTTCAGGTGCAGGAGAGGGGAAGGGGCCTCTCTCAGGCTCTGGGATGAGGGGGTGCACATCAGCAATTGGAAGCAACTCTACATGGCCCAGTTAAGATGAAAGGTGGACTCAGCTAAATTTTTCTGGAGTGAATGCTCTCAGTAGAGTCTGAGATAGCCCATGCCATAGAAATTCACAATCTTCTAGGATTCTGAATTAATCTCTTAGAAACTGAATTAAGCTTGAGTATTAAAATGTTCAGAAGTTAACTATGAGTCCCATAGTGCCAACAAGACCAAGACCAAGGAGGCTGTGCTCTGGAGTCCTACCCATAAGTTCAAATCCCACTTCTGTCTTCATAGCATGAGCCTCAGGCTGCTTCTCTGGGTTTTGGATTTCTTGCCTATACTGGATAATTAGACCCACCTCAAGGGTTCAGGGGCTGGGATTCAGTTGGTAGAGGGATGTTCTGCAGTCTCTGAGGTCCCAGGTTCAAGTCCCAGCACTGCAAAAATGGAAGAAGAATGTGGCAATCCACTCCTGAGGCAATTCCAAAACAATCAGCCATTGAAAACCCTATGAGGGTTGCTATGAGTCGGACATGAATCGAGGGCACTTAACAACAACAACAACAACAACAACGACAACAACAACAACAAGGGTTGGGTGAAGATCCAATGAAATAATACATGTTAGTGCTTGCACAGTGCCTGGCACATGATCGAGACTCATGGCTATGGCACATGCCTATAACCCCAGCGACTCAGGAGGCTGTCACAGGACGATCATGAGTTCGAGACCAGAGGCAGCCTGAGCAAGATCTGGTGTCAAAATAAAAAATAGAAAGGGGGCTAGGGGTGCAGCTCAGTGGTAGAGCACTTGCAAAGTATAGGTAAGGCCCTGGATTCAACCTCCACTACTGCAAAAACAAACAAACCCGTAGGAATAATTGCTGCTGATACAATGTGCTCCTCTGGAAAGTTTGACTAATCATACAGCCCCAAGAGGCTGCTCATGGAAAGGGGTGGGAGGCAATGGCCTCCTGCCTGAGAAAATGGATGCCCCTAGGAGACTACTGTCCCCTTAGGCAATGGCATGTGGGCGTCCAGGCACCAAGGGTCAGTGTTCTGGGGGTGTACAGGAGCTCCTCACTGTAAATGGGGGACAGACAAAGTGTGGCTTGGCCTCAGCTGGGAGAACAGGGAAAGAGGCCAAATCAGGACGAGGTCCCATGGGCCCTATGCTGCCCTGAGCAATACATGAGTGCGCAGAGCTTGGGCCCAGGTGAAGTCTGCAGAGGACATGCTGGGGACATGGTCTTGGTGGAAGCAGAAAGCAAGGCCAGTAATTTTTCTGGCCTTCTGAAATTCAGAAACATGAAGTTTTATAAAACCAGCACACATAAAGAAATGGTTTTCGCAGCTCTTTTGGCATTGGGGGAGTAATTTACCAACTTCAAGTTCAACTTAATGAAGTCGGGGTGGGCAGCTTCCAGGGAGTTCTGCTTCACAGCAATCTCGGTCACCCAGCCGGCAAAGAGGGCTGGGCAGGTGGTCGATGGGGAGCATTAACAGTAACACATTTTGTATTTGTCACCAGAATGGAGCCCCCGGGCATGGGGTAGTGCCCATGGCCACTCAATGGCATATTTGTCATGTGGCCACTGACACAATCAATTGACCCCCTTACACACCGGTGTTTATTACCCATTGTATAAATATTTCACCCCTCCCCAGCTGACACATAATCTCTTCTTTGCTGCCTCTGACAAATGAACATTTCTCTGTAGACTCTTAAATGAGTATGTGTCACAGCTATGTCACTGATTAATTTTTTTTCCCACCACGAACAACGATGCATAGAAATGTAACTTATATTCATTTCCCGGCTTGAGCCCAGCTGTCTAAAAAATTCCACCATCAGCCACGACTGACAGACAGCTATCCCAGCGCTTGGGCGTGCTGACATGTGGTTGTGTGAGTGCCAGCTTGTTAATTACTGGCTTTCTCTTCCGGCCTGGCTGCCGAGTAACCAGCCACAAGGACCTTAATCACTGTTGGGGCCAGCAAGGGCCTGCTGCTGAGGGCTCCAGGGGCCAGCTCCCCAGCCCAGCCTAACCATACACATTTTTTTTCCCTGTAACCATTGGCCCCCTTTTCCTATGGGTCCTTCTTTGAAAATGTCCCTGAAGTCACCTCAGGCATACTCATTGCCAGTTTAAACCTTTCACCTACTGCTCTGTGACATCCAAGGGTGGGGACTGGGCCTTGTTTGCTCAGTACAGGGTGGGTGCACTAGAAATATTTGCTGACAGGAAATCAGCTACAGTGCAATTATTAAGCAATTTACCAGCCACCTGACATGCATTATTCATCTTTTCAGAGACTACTCTTGGAGCACCTACTGTGTGCTAGGTGCTAGGCTGATATACCAGACAGGCCTATAGACCTGGGCCAGAGCAAAGAGTGGCCATTGCTTGGGGAAAGAAAAAGAGCCTGTGGTCAGATTGGAGTCGGGACTGGCTCCTGGAGCTTTCTGCTGAAGCCCTTGCTGGCCCCGACAGTGATTAAGGTCCTTGTGGCTGGATCC
Source organism: Pedetes capensis (assembly GCA_007922755.1). Taxonomy (NCBI): domain Eukaryota; kingdom Metazoa; phylum Chordata; class Mammalia; order Rodentia; family Pedetidae; genus Pedetes; species Pedetes capensis. The sequence goes on along the minus strand of VMDO01000239.1, from coordinate 265,857 downwards.
TTGGAGGAAGTTTAGGTTCTGGACAGGAGGAGCAGAGGCTCTGGGGATAGGCACTGGTTGTTCCCTGTTTGCAGCTGAGGAAACAGAAGGACAGGTCCTGCCTTTAGCCACATGGCCCTTGAGCAGTAGAGCTGGAATAAGAGCTCATGCCCTCCAGCTCCAGATCCTGCACCCCTAACCATTCTCTGGTAACCACCCCAGCCCCACACTCTTTCCCTCGGCTGCCTCAGTTTCTCCCCCAATATAGCTCTCCTTGCCCCTCCCTTTTGTTCTCCTTCACACTCTTTGCTTCCTGGCCGGTTCTTGGGTCACCTTGGGCTGCAGAGCCGATTCAGCAACCCTGCCTCCACCTGACCCTGTCCATCTGCTGCTTCCCCCTCTGTCCACCCACCCACTGGCACTGGGCTGAGCCTTCAGCAGGGTCCAGGCTGCCTCCCCACCTCCATGCACCTGTGTCCCCTGCACCTGTGTCCCCTCCCTGGTGTCACAGATTCCTGGCTGGGAGCCAAGTGCGTACACCTGGGGACATTTCTGGTAGATTAACTAGCGCACACCAGCTCTGCCATCGCCCATAGGCTCTCAAGAAATTGACCTGAGAAACAAAGCCCCTCCTCCTCTGAGGTTGGGCAGTCACCAGCAGCTTTGGGGACAGGGGCCACACATTCCGGAAATAGATGCTCCCAGAGGCCATGTCCACGTAGCCCACAGGAATCAGCCAAAACTGTGGAGGGGTGTGGAAAGGCAAAGAGCATGGCAGGGGAGATGGCTGGAGTCCCATTTACCGACTAGGCATCCTGGGGCAAGTCACTCTTTCTTCTTGTCTTGTACACTGGGGATGCCAGGGCCTATGGCACAGAGCTATTGGGAGATTGAAGAGTTCATGTGAGCAATTCTCAGCATACCACCTGGCACATAGTAGGTACACAGTAAACAAGAGCGTCCTTCCTTCCCTTTTGGTAGGGTTGTGACTCCAATCATTGTCCAGTCAGAGAAGAAAGGCTAGACAATGCATGTACCTATTGATACTCCAGCCCATATCTACCTAGGAGGTGGCCCCTGAAGCCCAAATACCAGGTAGCATTGTCTCTCCTCTTCCCCCAGGCCTGATGGTATAGGAGGAGGGGCAGCTCCTGGGAAGGAGGGAAAATTGCAGGGGGTGGATCTGCCCAAAAGATGTGCTCTCTCCTTCAGTCAGCATCATCCAAAATTGTGCAGCACTGAATAAAGTGCATGTTGATGTGCATTATGTCATTGGAAAGTCACAAAACCCTTATGAGGTAGATGTGACTATCTTCCTTCCATGGCCAAAGAAATTGAGGCCCAAAGGGATTAAGGCAACTGCAAAAGGCCACACAGAAGCAGATCCAGGACTTGAACCTGGGTCCACCTTCCTTCCAATACAAGGGTCTTAGCTACCCCCCTGGGCCACCTCCTTCACACCCCCTCCTCCACTATGTCCACCCAGGGCATCCTCCAGGGAACAGCCACAGCAGAAGCCCTGATCTCTGATGTCATCCGGAGCCTGCTCTGACATCAGAGCCCCACTGTCCTGCCCTGCTCTGCCTGCTGGGCCTCAGGGGAATGGGGTCAGGGGCAGAGAAAGAAGCCCAGATGATGCTGAGCTGGGTTGGGACCAGGAGGACAGCAGGCTTGGGGAAGGGGCTGGTGCAAGAAAGGGGCCTACACAATTGGCCTTTCGGCTGACGGGTTAGCTGTGCAATCCTCCATACAGTTCCTTGTTCGAAATGGAGCATTGAGCCCCGGAAATCAGGACAAAAGCACCACCCACAGCTCTGGTCTCGATGACTCAGATTCCACCTCCCACAGCCTCCTCCTGTGTGTTTCTGAATGTGTGTACCCGCGCGTGCGCCCCGCCAGCGCGCAAGGCTGTCAGCTGTGTGTGTGTGTGTGTGTGTGTGCACGTGTGTACGCGTGGAAAGAGATGAGCCCCCACGCACACATGCCTGAACTGTGTCCATCTGCATACCTGTCTCCACGCCCAAGCCCTGAGCATATGATGACCAAGATGGTCAGTGATAGAGCCATATGCTTCCAGTGTTCAAACGCATTGTGCTGAGATTTTACATGCATTACAGCAAGTAATCTTCACAGCAGCCCATTCCACTGGTCATAAAACTGAGACTCAGACAAGTTAAACTTCTTTTCCAAGATCACACAGCCAGGAAATGGTGAAATTGTCAGATGCCAACATATGTGCACATTAAGATGTATTTCCCTCGTTGCTTCCTCTAAAGGAGTTTGGAGAGAAGACTCAAGCGGTCCTTGGTGACCAGAAACTAGCCTGGGTCACTGAGGGTAAGGATGCCAGAAGCCAGAGCCTTGAAAGAGAAGGGGGCCAAATAGCAGATAGACTGCATGAGCAGGAGGGGGCAGGGCAGCCGTCTCAGAACAGGTGTCAGAGAAGCTGTGACAGCCACTTAGAACCACAGTGGCAAGCCTCCTTTACATGGCGATTTGCATATATTTGCATGTATTTGCATCACCAAATCTGTGGAATCGGCCTTAATGGTCCCTGCTTCGGAAGACTGGCAGAAGCTGAGAGGGTGGGAGTGACAGGGAGGGCCTGGGGAATTCAGGGAGGGAGAGAGGGAAGAGGCAGTGTTGTGGAGGCCCTGGGAGGCACCTGGCACCATCAAGAGACAATTTCTAGGGGAAAGAAGGAAGGGCCTCTCCCAAGTGCCTTGAGAAGCCTCCTCTCCCCAGGGGGGTCAGGGAATAGCGCTGGGGATACAGAAATCCGAGAGAGCCGAGAAGGGTTGGGTACTCTGGTCAGTGGGCAGAGCAGAAATCCTTGCACCGCGTCTCGTTGGTGGGGGGCCGCCCACACCGCCACTGGAGGTCAGTGGCTCGGTGTTGGGGCGCCATCTCGTGGACATGAGCGGAAACGCACCTTCTTCTTGGCCACAGCCCCTCTTGTGGTTGTCCAAGCCAAACACGTGTCAACTTTGCCTGCACCTAGCAGGTATAAAGTGGAACCGGGTCCAACAACTCAGGGTTGGGGACTTGCGATTGTCCAGAAGATCATGGGCAGGGGGATGCTCGCAGGGCACAGGCCAGGCTAAGATGAGTGGCTGATACGGCTTAATGGCCAAGAGCCAGGAAAACCTGTGTCCCAACAGTGTGACCTTGGCAAATGGACCTCCGAGTCAGTTTCTTCATATATAAAATGGTGGTGATAAGATTTACATGTGAGAATCAAAGCTTACAAACTTATTGGAAGTATCAGGACCCTAAGTGAGGGGCCCAAGGCACAAAAGATTTGGGACTTGAAACCATGACCTTGAGACCTCCTTGAAATTTGGGCTCTAGCTTCTGAATACTCTCTTTACCCTAGTTCTAGCCCAGCTTGTCAGCAAGGGGCCTGACAGGAGGAGCACTTCAGCAGCAGGAGCTATGGTTGTCACTGTGATTATTGGTACCTTGAGGGTACGGCTCCCTTGGGAAGGCAGCACCCCCAGGCCCACTCCCTCTGGCCTGGTCTGGCAGGGGTATGAAAGGAGATCAGAGGCAGGAGGGGAGGGGCCCCTTCCCAGTGAGTCCACAGTAGAGGAAGTCACAGGCAGGCAGAGGTGAGTGGGTCCAATTGGGTCATAAGCCTTGTAGAAAGTTCTCAGGCTCCCAGTGACCAACTGATGGTTAAGGAAGAGACTCAGGCCTGGTTCACAGTGTGACATACTGGTGAGGGCTGGAAGGGGACTGCTGCCACATTCTACCCTGTTGGGGTAGTCACGAAGGACAGTGGTGAAGGCAGATCCAGTGTTTGAAGCTTGGAGGAATGCACCTGGGCATCAGCTTTTTCTCAACACTGAGGTGGCCAGAAGTGTGGAAATTCCCTGACTCCCAGGGAAAAATGAGTGGCTTGTTTGGTTGGTCAGATGCCTGACAGACCAAAGGTCAGTGACAAAGTAGTCCAGGAAAGAAGTAGATGGATGGACCTCTGGGAGTGGCATTCAGTGTGCAAATCTCTGGGTCTCCAGTAAACTCCCTGCAGATGATCCACTGCCAGGAGGCTCTCAACGAGGAGAAAAAACGACGCCCCTGGTGAGATACACCTGGTGAGCGAACCTCTCTCCATCCACCCCAAATACTTGCCCTTGAAGAAAGTGGCCATGGTGTCAGGGATGGAGGCTGTGCATGTGCCCAATGGCAGGGCAACCTCTCCACCAGGTGAAGCTGGTTCTACCTCTCAGCCCCTAGCCAAGACTGATGCTGCTGAACCTTTATTGTGGCTCTCTTCCTTAGAAGACCACCCAAGCCCCTGGTGGCTGGGGGATGACCCTGAAACCCTCTTTCCAAACCAGAGAGGATGGTGATTTGCCCTTAATGGAACAAGTGCCTTCTCCAGATTTGGGTTCATCTTCCTGGTCCACAGTGCTTCCACCAAAGAAGGTACAATAATGGGTTATCTAAGACTTATAATTTCAGCTCTAAGATTTAGGTCTTTGACTCATTTTGAGTTAATTTTTGTATATGGTATGAAGTAGTAATGGGATAGTGAGCAATAGATTCATTGGTCTAACTTGGTTGTACCTCATCTTGCAGAAGCAGCCAGCCTGGTAGAACAGGAAGGCAGCCTGTGAAGTAGTGAAGACACTGGCAGAAGCATACCTGGGCTTTGGGGCCCTAAACTCTTTTTCTGGTGTTTGTTTGGAAGAGCACTGTGTCCTTTGCAGATAGAAACTGAGGATCCTGGAGTCAAATGTAGAAGTGAAATGGCCCCTCTCATACTCCCATTTGTGGAATATTTGCTTTTTGTTCTCAAAACTTCAGGTTCTGCCAGTTGACATCCTAATTTCCACAGAGGGAGAACTTATACCAGGGAGCACAGAAAACTTTCCACTAAACTGGGAGCTGGAAGTGCCACCTGGCTACCTTAAGCTCCTTATGTCACTGGACTAACAGACAAAGAAGTGCATTACTGTACTGGCCAAGGTTATTGGTCTTAAAGGCCATAAGAAGCCAGGGCTGTAGATAAAATGCATATCGATCCAAAAAATGAGGAAAGGGCCATGTCTGGACTGCCCAGGGGATTCACTGTGGCATCTCTTAGAACCTTCACCCAGTGGTAATTGACGACAGATAACCACAACAATGATCATTGTAGTCTGGCATGGTGGTGCACGCCTATAATCTCATCACTTAGGAGGGGGCGGTGGTGGGGGGGATCGACACAAGTTCAAGGCCAGCCTGGTCTAATAGCGAGATCCAAGCCAGCTTGGGCTATACAGTAAAACCCTGTCTCAAAACAAAAAAGAAAAATGAAAACAGAACAAAAAAACAATGACTGTTCTAAAAGGGTAAGGGGTGGGGGCCACAAAATCTGACGTAGTCCAGCTGTAGAAAGAGTTAGCTGAGGGCACAGAAGGAGGGAGATGGTAGCAATGACGGGCAAGCGGCAGCATGGTTGGCTTCATTGCTCTCTTGCCCTTCTCTTCTTTGCAGTCACATCCAGCCCAGTCCTGAGAGGAACCTGCTTACAGTGGACCATACCTCCCCTCTTGGGGAAAGAGGGATGACAGCTTTGTTCTTGGGGAAAAACAAAAAGCAAGCTGAAGTGTGGTGAAGTCAGAAATACTGGGTGGGCCTGTGGGCTCTCAGTGGTGGGGAGGTGAGCTGAATGGACACAATCCTTTTCCAGTCCCTCAGCACTTCCTTTTTGCTTGCTCTCAACAGGCTGCTCCTTCACTTTTGGACTTAGTTGAAATGCCAAATGTCATAGCAGGGAATTTGGTTTCCAAGTGCCACCAAGTGATAGACAACAGAGGCCAGAAGCATGGGATGCTCACTCTGTAGGGTGGGCCTTGGCCCACAGAGGCAGGCGGTAGGCAGGATTCGTGTACCAACCCACATATGCCTGTGCCTTGCCTCTTGGAAAAGTCCCACCCCAAGCCAAGGGAGCTTACCTGCCCAGCAGCCCCAGTGTCCCTCCGAGGATCATGTGAAGCCACAGTCAGTACAGAAAGGCCCCACACCACCCTGCCTTGCATCTGCCCCTGGCCGACCTCCCATCTCCTTACCCTCAGCCCAACTCCTGGCCATAGGCTCTGGCTCTGGAAGACCTGACTAAGGCAAGGTGCTTCCTGAGGGCTGTCTCCTGAGGGCTTTGGGTCCATCACTGTGGTCACAGGGGGACCTCACGTCTGGCCACTTCAAAGTCTCTGCTGAAGCCAAAGAAATAGAGACCCTGGTGGGCAGGAACCTACCAGCTGCTTTCCAGATGGAGGAGAAAGGGGATGGACACAGAGAGGGGTGAGGCAGTGTGGGCCAGGGCGGAAAGGGGAGGAGGGCACTGGGGAGAAAGGCAAGTTCCAGTGAACGCTTTCCCAAGGGGGTTTGGGTGGGGAGTTTCCCGAGTGTTTGGGTCCGGGAGATGAAAAGGGAGGACAATACTCCCTCCCCCTTGAGTGGACACCGTCATCCATGTGGGGCTGGAGTGGGTTCCTCTGAGCCCCCTCAGGCCTATGTATTCCTGGTTAGGACCAGTGTCTGACTATCAGGTGCTCTGTACAATGACAATATCAAGAATGAGTGGGTGGTCCTGGGACAGGAGGAGGCAGCATCAGGCAGAAGGCATAGAGGAGAATAGCACCAACCACCGTGTTTTCCAGGGTGGGAAGACCAGAGGGGCCGGGCTGGGGCTGAGGGACACCACCTCCCAGCCCAAGTCTCTGCTATGATCTGTATATTTGTGCCATCTCCAAAATTCAAGTTGAAACTTAATCCCCAGTGCAATCATGTTAGGAAGTGGGGACTTCAGTAGGGGCTTAGGAATGGATTAGTGTCTAACAGAGGGGCCTGAAGGTGAGTGTGTCCTTCCATCCCTTCTTTCATGTGAAGATAGAGCATTTGTCGCTTCTGGAGGGTGCAGCAACAAACACCATCTTGGAAGCATAAAGAAGCCCTCACTAGACACGAAACCTGCTTTTGGACTTCCCAGCATCCAGAACTGTGAGAAATATATTTCTATTGTTTATAAATGACCCAGTCTGAATTATTTTGTTATAGCATCACAAACCGACTAGAACAGTCTCCTACCCTTTAGCCATCCCCACTGTTTGGTTCATATACACTGTAGGCTCTGGGCACAACACTATATCCAGAGCACAGCCTCACACTCCAGTGGGGTTTTGTACCCTAAGAGGGGACTGCCCCAGCAGCCATTTGGTGGTTTGCAGGGAGTTAGGGCAAGGGACTGAGCAAAAGACCAAATGTCCGTAATATCACCTTGCACCTACCCCAGCTTTTACTTCCCCTACCTTCCTTTGGATGTGTGTGGGGCACATCAGGCTAGGGCAGAAGTCCTGGCTTAAAAACATGGTCTGCTAGTTCCTGGGGTCATCCTTGTCATTCTAATGCCAGGAAAAGCCTCACTTCTGCATTTTCAAGACAGAAAGAAAGGGAAACAAGATGAGGGATTAGAACCACGGTAGGTGTGCAGGGTGGCCTGCCTGCCTGGGGTACAGAAATGGGCCTGGAGGGAGCCATCTTTGATAGAGCTGGGTGCAAGATATTTTTCTCCAGAGGGAGGTCCATAGCTGTCATTAGACTACCAAAAAATATTAAGATCTGCCTGTGCTATCTGATATGGTAATCGGTAGCCACATGTGGCTATTTAATTAGGATTAAATAAAATAAAAATTTCAGTTCCTTTGATATCTCAATGGCCACATGTGGCAACTGGCTACCACACAAATGTGGAATATGTCCATCATTGCAGACAGTTGCAGTGGCCAGCACTGCCCATTAACTTTATGCGTAGTGAAACCGAGTCCCAAAGAGGGGATGACTTGTTTGAGGTCCCAAAGGGATTTATTGGTAGGTGTAGTACCTACCAGATGCCCCTCATAAAATGTCTTGTAATAAAATTGCATAGAAGTATCTTCTTATATTACAGCTCATGCCATGAGCTGGGATTTAGCTCAGTTGGTAGAGCGCTGTGCTGCAGTCTCTGAGGTCCCTAGTTCAATTCCCAGCACCACAAAAATGGGAGAAGGGCCTGGCAATCCACTCCCAAGGCAATCCCAAAACAGTCAGCCAATGAAAACCCTATAAGGGTCGCTATGAATCGGATACCGACTCAACGGCACCTAACAACAACATGCCAACAGCGTAGGGTGGCAGGAGATAGGGCCTTGTGGGAGCGGCGAGGGGAGAAGGGAGGTGTTCTGTGTTTGCCTTTCCCCTCCCCATCTCCATGGCTGCCCCAGCCCTCCAGGATAAAGGAGGCTTAGAGTCTTGGTACTCCTTCCCCTCCCCCATGATGACCTCATCCTCACAAAAAAAAATGTGAGGAGGACAGTGTGAAAGAGCTGGGTCCAGTGCAGCTCAGGTCAGAAGAATTTGGCGTGAGGAGGGTGGTGCTGATTTTAGCCAGTCTCTGTGCAGCCATTCTTTCAAAATTCAAATCTAAATCTATCATCCCATTCCTAAACTCCTCCCTGGATCCCTATGGCTCTTGGACTGGAGACCAAATCACAACTAATAACTACAAGGGTCTGCAAAGCCCTGCCCCTGAGGTCCCTTCATTCTCAACTGACCCCAAGCTCCCTGTCTCTTTGCTCTTTGTTATTCACTGGGTTTGCTTCTACCTCAGGGCCTTTGCCCATGTGGTTCCTCTGCCTAGCACACACTCTTCTCCAGCTCCATTTAACATCTACCCATTTTTCTGACCTCAACTCAAGCAGAGATTTCTGGAGAAGCCTTCCGAGACTCCCAGGCCAGGTCAGTTGTCTCTTACATATGTTCTTATAAGAGTGTTCCTTCTGAAGATGCATCTCAGTTCATAATTATGCATTTATTTGAGGGTTCTTGAATAAATGTCTCTCTTCCCTGGAAGAGTATGTTCTCTGTGTTGTATCTCTAAATCTTCGAACATTGGTTGGTCCAGAAGAGATGCTCAAAACAAACAAACAAAAGCCACTAGGAAAAATGAAATGACTGAGTGGGAGTGCATCCTCCCACAAGAAAGGTACTCCTCAGAGCCCTTCCTCTCCATCAGGATCATCTCATCAGGAACAAATCTGAGTGAGGGCTGTGTCCTCTACCACCCAGAGGCTGAGGACAGGGGAAGGAGTGAGACCTAGAGGCCACTGGGGAGGATCCCTAGAGCTGAACAAGAGTTGCAGGAGTGACAGAAAATTGAATGAGAATTAACAAAGTGGTGGGACTGACAATCTGACTGATGACGGAGAATCTTGGAAGATGGTAGAAATATAACAAGGAGTGGAATGTGGTCTAACAGGGCCCTCAGATGCCACAGGCTGATTGATTAAAACAGGTACTAGGATATGCCAGGGTGATATGGTAGTAGGCAAGCTGGATATATTCCAGAGTCACCATGGAAGTGACTGGTAAAAATAGGAACAAGGAACAGGAAACACTCACTGACCGCTTACTGTGAGTCAGGCCCTTTCCATATATTTCCATTGTTTCCATGGATGAATCTTCACAACAATCCTGTCAGCATTTCCATTTTTCAGAAAAGGAAACAGACCCAGAGGGCTAAGTAACCTGTTCAGATCACACAGCTGGTGAAGGTGGAATCAGGGTGACTATAGAGGCTTTGCTCTTAATTACTACCTAGCATCCTTCTTGGGTGAACAAAGTGCCTTCCAAAGTGGTCATAGCTGCGGTTGCCTGCTGTTTGGGTGGGAGGCAAAGAGGGACATGGAAGGAGGTGTCAGGGATTCCCTTCCACTTGTTCTGTGCCTTCTTCTGCTCATTAGCACCCTTTTCGTCACATGAGTTAGGGTTAAGATGTAAGATTTACTAATGCTCTATTCTTTCCTTCCTGCCTGCAAAATGCCAGACAGGTCAAGTCAAACCATATAGTAAACAGAATGGGAGAGAGAAAGACTGAAAGACAACTTTGGGGGGCTAAAGAATTGGGGGGTTAGGGGTGCCCCATGATGAAGGCTTGTGAACAACACAGAAGCATAGCTATAAGTTATAAGGTCTTTAGTGAGCTGTAGCGTTGGAGAACTTGTTCATTTGTTTGGTTTCTGTACTATATCCTGTTTTAAATTTATGACTCTGCATACACTGGTCCTTGTGGGCCCTGCAGCTTGTATTTGGGTTACACAGAGCAGGCAGATTAGATGGTGATGGTCAATAACGCAGTCTCTCTAGCTAGGGTGAACTGGGTCTATGGGGTTCCAGGGTCACGGTTTGGAGGCAAGCCCTTCCTAGTACATTTTGTCTGCGAGGCACTGGGAGAGCCAGAGAAGGTACCCCAAAGGAAAAGCAGCTAAGCCTAGGTTCACAGCTGCAGCTATCTCTGCTGTAAGGGAGTTTCCTTACCTGCCTGGTATTGGTGATCTTGCTGTGAGGATGACACTGGTGATCTTGGGTAGGGAGGGTGAGAGAGTCTGACTAAGGAGGAGGACCCAAGATAGCTTCCCAGAAAGAGACCCTTTCATGGGACACTAGCCACCCCCACCCCAGTCTCTCTCTCCCTCCTGTGACCTGGTTCACCTCTCATGCTACCACTTGCCCTGCCTCTTCTCTAGGATGCCTTCAGCTCTTTCAGGGCATTCTGTGACCACTCTCCTGCCCAATTTTCCCACACCAATATCCCTCCCCTGCTGGAATCATTTTGGAGGTCTATACCCCTGTAAGGGAGTGGTTGCCCTGGTGCTGCCCGCATTCCTGAGTGTTCAGAGACAAGGTCAAGTTCCAGAAATTCACACTCCCTTCCCTGAGCCCACTGACCAGCTTTGTGGCCATCTATGAGAGGCCAGGCTGACATCTGCAGTAGGCCTGCTCCCTGCTGGGCTCTAGGCCCTGTGTCCCCACATGAGACCTGAGGGGTGTTTGTCCAAAGGGGTGGAGGAGGGCAAGGAGAACCCTCATCACCTGTCCCCTGCTCTGCAGCTCCATGGCAGACAGTGTAGGGAAGACCCTGCTGAACCTGCATTGAGGTCCATGGGGGTACATAGCGTTGCCTCTGGAGCCAGGGATGTCTCTACCCCTTGCCTTTGCTCTCATTCATCCCTGTTTTGACCAGTGTCTGCCTTTACAAAGGCTCAAGATGAAAAAATGAAAATGAGGAAGAAAAGACCTGTAGCTCCCAGGCCAGAGCCTGGAGCCTGGAGGCACCCCTTGTCCAACTCCCAGTGATCCTGGAATCAAAGGGTTCTTATTGCCCCACTGTGCCTGGGCTACAGGGTTCCCCTTGAATCTGCCTTATCTCCTTAGAGACAGAATATGGGGTCACAGATAGAGATAGATACAGAGGGAAAGAGAGACAGAAACAGAGAAAACCACTAAGAGATTCAGAGAGAAGAAAGACAGAAATGCACTCAGAGAAAGTCAGGAAAGAAAGAGACAAATAGGAAGAGAGAGGCAGAAATAGAGATATAAAGAGAAGATAGAAGAGGAAGGGAAAAGAGCGAGGAGAGGAGAGAAGAGGAGTGGAGAGGAGAGGAACCGAGAGAGGGAAACAGAAGATACAACCTAAGGTCCAGAAGCCTCCACCCTCCCCTTATCATTGAGCCAAAGAAAGGAAAAGAACCTGAGGGTAAAAGCCAGGTCTCCTTCTTTGTGGCTCTGCCCTGATGCTTGGGCCCTGGTGTCCTTAACTTGGTTCACTGACTGACCTTAGATGGGAAAATGTTATACTATTTTCACTAATCTCTAGCTAAAATCTAGGATTTCCTTCACTTATGACAATAGCAACAAACTAGTCATATTGGCTATAACTATGGCTTTGTCACCAAAAGAAATCACATATATTTTCATATATTAGTGCAGTATTGTAGATCTTTTCAAAATATCATTTATGCCCATCACTGCTTAAAAATTATGTGAGACATCAACCTAATACTAGATCTTATTTAAAGCATTAATAAAAAAGCACATATATTACTATATCACATTAAAAATAGTTTTATAACTTCACTGCAATACAATTGGTTTCCTTTATAATCCTATATATTTTATTTTATGCACTTTAAAATATTATTGCGAGATGAGGTCCATCTGCTTCACCCATTTGCCAATAGGGAACACAGGATAAAAAAGGTGCAGAATCGCTGCATCTGACCAGGACCCTGTCAGCCAGCATCTCCTCAAGCCCCTGTACCCTGTGCTTTCTTTCACTACTTCTTTCTCTTGTTGGATCATCCTGAGTCCTCCAACAAGAGGCTGCCAAGGCAGGATGAAATGTGCAAGGATTTGATAATGCCTGTGAGGGAGGAAGAGGGCCTGGAGATAGGAGAGCTGTGAGGGAGAGAGGGGAAGAAGGAAGGCCAAAAGGAAGGATTCTAGACCACTGTGCAATCAAGGGAGGGGTCTCAGATCTACTGAGTTCTATCATTGGCTGGAAGCCGCCCCCTGGAAGCTGGCCTTAGAGCTGGAGTACATGAGGGTCAGAAGGAAGCAGCTTGGGCCTTGAATAATTTCACTCCTTATAGCTGAGGAGCATTCTCACCACCACCACAGTTGCCCATCTGGATAAAAGGACAGAGTGCTCCTCCCTAAGCACCTTCTCCAGAGTTCCCATCCAGGGCTGTAGGGGTCTTGGAGAGTTTTCTAGCTGCAGGGCTTTGAGTAAGTTATTTAATGTTCTCTGTCTCCATATCTGTAAAATAGAAGTGATATAAGTCCCTGTCTTACAGGGGTATTGTGATGATTAATTGGGGTTTGCAGAGCAATGTTTGCACAGGGCCTGGGACAATAGGCGACTCTCAATAATTGGGAGCTATTATTACTGCCATTTTAATTATTATTACCATCCTCTTTCTCAAAGGGCTGGGATTTAGCTCAGTTGGTAGAGCATTGCGCTGCAGTCTCTGAGGTCCCGAGTTCAATTCCCAGCACCACAGAAATGGGAGAAGGGTCTGGCAATCCACTCCCAATGCAATCCCAAAATAGTCAGCCATTGAAAACCCTATGAGGGTCGCTATGAGTTGGATGCCGACTCGACGGCACCCAACAACAACAACAATTATTACTGCCATTTGAATTATTATTATCATCCTCTGTCTCAAAGGGAAGGCCCTGGGAGAGTGGCACTGCTGGAGGCTGAAGATGACAGTCCTTCCCTGGGCTGGGGCAGTTAGGAGAGGTGGGACCCACTTCCCCACACTCTCGCGGTCCTCCCCTGAGGCAGGGTCTTCCCCTAGCTAAAGACAGTTCCTGTGTCTGCTGACTCACAGCCAACTTCCTCTCGGCACAAACAGGAAAACAGCCGGTCAGCGCACCACACCACCTCCAACAGCACACACAGTCAAACACTGGCCCTGCACTCAGGGGGAAGTGCCTCAGGTTCTGGAGGACAGGCTCCAGGGCTGGGGCTCCTGCAAATGGGGGAGGGGAGCGGAGCTGTCACTCCCTTCCCTCAACAATTTTCAGGCAGGAGGGTCGGGAGGAGAGGTTTCTTCCAAGAATGAAAAGGTTGTTTGGTCACTGTGCTTGTAGGGCGCAGCCTTATCCCCAGAAAGGCAGCCCCACGCCTTGTTTTGGCAGTAGGGCTCTGCATTGCCGACCACCCCTTGGAAGAAACCTAGGGCCGGCCGCTGGGGGAATGGAAGCATTTGGGACCTCTCTGCTGGGCTTCCGCGTCAGTCTGCCCAGGGCAGATCTCTGGGCTCCTCAGCTCCTAAAGCAGTGCTCATGCAGCTTCCGTCCCCATTTAGCTGGATGTCAGGGTCTGGCCACCCCGCTTGGAGCCGGAGAGAATTCCAGAAGGCTTAGGGCCCGACCCCTTCCCCTCCTCTTGGGCAGGACTGGAGGGAGTGCAAAGGCGTCCTCCGTAGCGCACTTCATTTGTTTCTTGGTCTGCCCCTGTCCCTGGTCTGGTTCCTCTCTCTTTGTCCCTCTGCCTAATGCTGTCTCGGCCCCCAACAGTGTTCGGGTCCCTTGCTCGCTCTGCGAGAGGGCAGAGCGGAGCAGACCCCGAGATAAGTGGGGCGGTTGGCTAATGCGCCACCTGAAGGCTGGCGCTTGCACAAGGAGCGGCCTGGGCCGGACAGAAAGAGCCCGCCGGGAGGGGCGGGGCCGGGCCGTAGGGGCAGGGCTGCGGGGAGGCGGGGCCGGCACCGCGGGACCCAGAGACTCGGACAGCGCGGCAGGCACCGGCGAGCGGACGGCGGCTGCAGCGAGGTGAGGGTTCCCGCGTCCCCGGGGCTCCGGTCCCAGATTCCACTCCATCGCCTCCTCCAGGGCCTTCGTGGGCTCCCAGGGCCCCTTGGAGCCTGCGATCTTCCCCCCTCCGTCTCCCTTCCCCTACCCCGCTGTGACCCGCCCCTCCCTCCTGTTGCCCGGCCTCTGCCCCCTCCCTCCTTGTCCCCTCCCTCGGCGCAGCCAGAGCTGTCCCGCGCCACCAGGCCCGTCCCCCACACCCTGTACAGCGAGCACCTTCTGGTTCCCAGACCCGTGCCCTCGAGCGTGCCTGAGTCACCTGGAAACTGGGCCCTGGCTCAGGGACCCAGCCTCAGAACCCTGGCCCTGGCTTGGGGATGGGGCCAGCTAGCGAAAGGAAGAGGGAGGCCAGAACTGATGCTAGGACGAAGAGGGAGTCCTGATCAGGAACCGAGTAAGAGAGCAACGTGGAGAGAGTGTGCAGGCAGGGGAGGGGACAAAAGCCCAGGGTCAGAGGTGGCCAGAGCCACAGGTACAACCTAAAGTCTAGTTAGAACTGAGACTTGAGGCAAGGACAAGCTTGATGATAGCAAAAACAAAGTGGGAAAAGGAGAGGGACAAAGGTGGATTCAGAGGTAGAGATGGAGATGGAGTCGGGTAAGGACAAGGACCCAGCAGCAGATTGTAAAATTCAGGGGAGAAGAATCAGAGATAGGCCCCAGGGAATGGAGCAGGGTTAGGGTCAGGTGGGCCCAAGGGGACCAAGCCTCAGAGACCTGAGCTCAAGGGTGTGGGCAGGGAAAAGGCAGGCTCTGGAAAGGAAGCCTTGGAGAAGCAGGGGTCACATCACACTGCTGAGCTCCCACAGCAAGTGGGCACATGCCTGCATGTATATATACACACACACAGGAGTGAAAAATGGGGAAGACCCTGGACTACCCCTGGCCTCTGTAAGAGTTCTCTACCCACCCCTATTCCCGAAGTGGTCTCTGCCCAGGCCAAGACCCATACATTGGGAATGCTTGGGGCCCTGTGGGCAGCCTAACCAAGGCAGGCAGGATGTGGGGGTGGTCAGTCTAGAGGGACAGGAAGGAAGTCTGAGAAGAGACAATAGGTGGAAGGGGAGGAGGGACTGGGAATGACCAGGATTCGAGTGTGCAGCCTGAACTTCAGCTCTGGAGACTAGTGGAAGTGGGGTCTGCACCTCCTTTCCACTACTTAGTCTGCCACTCTCCCCACCTTATGCCACAGCTGGATTTGGCCATTTCAGTGGCCCCTCCACTCCACCTTCCCACCCCATTGTTCCCAGCAGGGTTCTAGTGTCCTGTCCCATGCTTACTCAGTTGAGTATGCAGTAAATAGGGGCCGAAATTTGACCCAGACCCAGGGGACCAGGCATTTGGGTACCAGCACTAGCACCACCTGCTATGAGCTTGGGGCAAGCCCCTTTCCCTCTCTGGGCAGCAGGTTCATCAACAGTGTATGAAGGGACTCTCCTGTAAGGAATGAACCCCTTCTAATGTTCTGGGATGGCGCTGCCTCCAGATCACAGGCCTTTGCATATTTTTCTTTGGAAGAACACTGGAGCTGGTACCTGCTGTCTGAACCTCAGACTTTGGGGCAGGGAGGGGGAATCTCAGCCTGAGCCCTCCCTTCACCTTGCCCCTCCCCCCAGCAATGGCCTGAGCCCCCATGGCTGCCCCTCAGGACCTGGACATCGCTGTGTGGCTGGCTGCAGTGCATCTGGAGCAGTATGCAGACACATTCCGGCGGCATGGCCTGGCTACAGCTGGTGCAGCCCAAAGCCTGGGCCACAAGGAACTGAAGCAGTTGGGCATCAGCGCCACTGGGCACCGGAAACGCATCCTTCGCCTGCTGCAGGCGGGCACTGCAGAGGGCTCCCTAGAACCCAAGTTGGATAGTACCATGGAGCCATCCTCCAGACCAGCCCCACAGGCCCAACCCTCCAAGCCTGTGCCCAAGCCCAGGACAGTATTTAGTGGGCTCAGTGGTCCTGCCACTGCCCAGAGGCCTGGGCTGAGCCCAGCCTTCTGGGGACCAGAAGTGTCTAGGAGCTCAGAGTCCACCCCAAGTTCCCCTCCTCTCTCTACTTCCTCTTCTGAGCAATCTTCAGCCCTGAATACCGTGGAGATGATGCCCAATGCCATTTACTTCGGCCTGGACTTAAGAGGCGGGGCCCAGGCAGCTCAGGACATGTGAGTGGGCTTGACTACCTAGGATCTGATGCTGGGATGGGGGTGGGGAACAGGGCATAAGGGCAGTGCGTCCTCCTTTCTCCCTTAGTAACCAACAAACATTTCCCCTCAGGGCTCCAGACAGCTCTCAGACAGCTGGCCCTACCCCTGCCCTCAGACCCACAACAGGCACAGGTAGGAGTGTTCTCTTGGACTCCAGGGAGAGAGAACACTGCCCATCAAACTTCAGACACTCCTACCTGGTCCCGTCTTCTCTTTCGCCACCCCTCTTCTCCCTCTGCTAGTGCACATCATGGATCCCGGTTGCCTATACTATGGTGTCCAGCCTATAGGGGTCCCAGGCACCCCTGACAGAAGAGAGAGAAGAGGTGTCTGTCAGGACAGGGCTGAACACAGGTGAGTACTCAAGAGGGTAGTGATAGGAGGGGCAGTTGAATGGACATGGTGGCTATGTGTCCAGTTATTCATCAAATGTGTATTGAGTGGTCACTATGTGCCAGCCAGATGCTCAGGCCACAGGATGACTATAACAGATCCAATGTCACTGTTGGGCAGCTTGTGACTCAGTGGGGCAGACAAGACACAAAAGAAGTAGACAAATAAATACCTAATTAAAATTTAAAAGAAATAATTTTCTTTCTTCCATTCAGCAAATACTAAGCAACAAGTATGTGCCAGATGTAGACACTTGGGATAAATCAGTGTACACAAAAATATATGCTCTTGTGAGGAGATAGTTAATAAACATAATATTTTATGTAGAAAAATGGTTTAAGTGTCATAGAAAAAGTAGAATAGGGTTAGCAAGCAGAGAAACAATGTAAGGGGACTGCAGCTTTCACTAAGAGCCACTGGACGATTAAGAAGATGACATTTGAGCAAAAACTTGAAGCTCAGGGAATTATCCATGAAGATTTCTGGGGAAAAGAGTGTCCCAGGCAGGGAGAATGGTCCGAGCAGGGGCTTCCAGGATAGCATGTGCCCATGGGGACTCAGGGGCAATGAGGAGGCCAGCAGCATAGCTGGGCACATGAGGTGGGCCTGGAATAGTAGAATGGTCTAATGTCACAGAGTTAAAGGGACCACAGAGTTGAATAGGACCATACAGAGACTTTCACTTTTACTCTTGGTGAAATGGGAAGCCACTGAGGGGTTCCAACTTACATTTTTACATGGTTGCTGTGTTGGGAATAGTGGGTAGGGTCAAAAGCATCAGAGAGACAAGCTAGGAGATTTTTGCAGTAATCTAGGGGAGAGATCTTGGAGTGCAGTGGTGGGAGTGGAGATGATGAGAGGTAGCTGTATTTTGACAGCAAACTGTCAGACTGACTTGGACTGTGAGAGAAAGCAGCAGTCAAGAATTAACTTCAAGGACTTCAGTGTAAGCCTGTGCTGTCCTGTATGGTAACCACTAACCACATGACTACTGAGCATATGAAACATGGCTAGTGTGTATTGAGATGTGCTGCAAATGTAAACTACCTACTAGATTTCAAAGACTGAGTATAAAAAAAAATGGATGAATATAACAGACAGTAAAATAAATTATACTGATTACAAATTAAAATCTTAATGTTTTAGATCTATTGGGTTAAATAAAATATATTATTAAGATTAATCACCCCTGCTTCTTAACTTTTTAAATGTTGCTCCTGGAAAATTTAAGATTACATGTGTGATCCTCATTGATTTCTGTTGTACAGCACTGTTCTGAACACCTGCAAGTTCATAGAGTTGTCGTGGTCTGAGATGAGGAAGACTGTGCATAAAGAAGGTGGGAGGTGGGGGCAGATCAGGAGTTCTCTTTTGAACATATTGAGTTTGAGGTGTACATTACATATCCAAGAAGACATGAGAAAGAGACCGTTGGCTATACAAGTCTAGAGTTTGAGTGGGAGGTCTGAGCTGGAGATTTCAATCTGGGAGTTGTCAGCATTTAGATGGGTATATAAAGCTATTAGTGAATGTGGCCACAGAAGAGGACCACAGTTAGAGCCCTGGTTGACCTCTTGTATCAAGAGGTTTGGGGAAGAGGAAGAATCAGCAAAACAAACTAAAAGAAATGGCTAGTGAAGGAGAAAGAAAACCAGGAGAATGTGATGTCACAGGAGCCATGGGAAGAAGGTGTATAAAGAGGAGAGAGGTCAACAATGTCACATGCTGCTGGGAGGCTGCTGCTGAGTAAGCTGGGACTAAGAACTCACCTCTGGAATTGGCAGCCTGGAGGTTGCTGTGAACCCTGACAAGGGAAGTCATGGAGTAAAGGGCATAAAAGCCTGATCAGTGAGTAGGTTTAAAAGAGAATAGAAGGAGAGGAGTAGGAAACGAATAGACAATGTTGAGTTTTTCTGAAAAGGAGAGAATTGGAATAACTTGACAATGGAAGTGAAGTCAAGCAAAGAGCTTTTTTTTTGATAGAATATTATGTATGCAAGTGAATAAAAATGACTTGGTAGTGAGGAACAAGTAGTTATGTGGGGAGAGAAAAGGGAGCAAGTCTCAAATGATGTCTATGTAGGTGAGCAAAGTAGGATCAAGTGCACAGAGGAGGGACTGGCTTTAGACAGAGATGTTTATTACAGTCGTAAGAGGTAAGCAGTGTGTGTGTGTGTGTGTGTGTGTGTGTGTGTGTGTGTGTATGTGTGTGAAATTGGGTAGATGTGGTGCTGTGAGTCTGTGAGGTTCTTATCTGAGTGCTTCAATTTCTCAATTTGGTAGGAAGCAAATAGGATAAAGTAGTGGTTCTCAACCTTAGCTGTACCATAGCCTGGGGATCTTATAAAGCTACAGGTGTATGGGCCCCACTCCCAGAGACTCAAATTTACGTGTCTGCTATGAAGTCCATGTACTGACAGTATTTTAAATTTCCTAAGTGATTTTCTGCTGTTGAGATTGAAAACCACTGGAGTAATAGAGGGTGGTAAAGGAAGGCCTCTCTAAGGTAATATAAGCAAAGACCTGGAGGATGAGAAAAAGCAGCCAGGGAACCATGGAAGAAAGTCTGTTCTAGGTAGATGGAACAGCATGTGAAAAGGCCCTGAAGAGGGAAGAGAATGCGGCTGGACTGTACTAACCAAGGGCAAAATTGATACATCCAGGTGTGGTGGCACACACCTGTAATCTCAGCACTTGGGAGTTTGAGGCAGAAAGATTGTGAGTTTGAGACCAACCTGGGCTAAATAGCAAGTTCTAGGCCAGCCAGGGTTACACAGTGAGACCTATCTCATAAACAAACAAACAAGCAAGGAGTAGCTATGGGTCTCATTGTGCAGGTTCTTGCACCCCATGGTAAGGAATCTGAGTTTAGCTTAAGAATGAATAGGACATTACTGAAGGGTTTCATGCAGGTAGTGAAATGATCTCATTTGTGTTTTTAAAGAGCAATAGTGTGGCTGGGCATGGTGATGCACACCTGTAATCCCAGTGAGTCAGAAGGCAGAGCCAGGAGAAGCACAAGTTCCAGGCTAGAGGCAGTCTGTGCAACTTGGTGAGACCCTGACTCAAAAATAAAAAAATTTAAATGTGCTGGGGGCTCAGCCCAGTGGTAGAACACTTGCAAAGGGATGTATGAGGCCCTGGGTTCAACTCCCACATATGGAAAAACAACAATAACAACAACAACAACAACAACAACAAAAAGCACTAGTGGCTGTGGAGGGCTGCAGTTTATCTCAGTTGGTAGAGTGCTGCTCTGTGTGCTCTGATGCCCTGGGTTCAATCTCTAGCACTGGAAAAAATGAAAGAAGGACCTGGCAGTCTACTCTGGGAACAATCCCCCAAACAATTTTGCTGTTGTTAAGTGTTGTGCTGTCGAGTCGACTCATAGTGACCCTACGTACAACAGGTGGTGTCCAACTCATAGTGACCCTATGTACAACAGGTGAAACACTATTGTTAATGATTCTCTGCTATTCATAGGGTTTTCAATGGCTGGTTGTTTTCTGGGGAGTGAGTTTCTGGGTCTTTATCCCAAGCCTACATACAGCACCTGGTGTTCTCAGGTGGTCTCCCATCCAAGTACTAACCAGGCCCAACCCTGCTTAGCTTCTGAAATCTGACAGGATTGGATGCCATAGTGGTACAGCCACAGCCCCCAAACAGTTAGCCATCAAAAACCCTATGAATAGCAGAGAGGCACTGACATAGAACTAGGCATGGCACGGTGTCAGGGAGTATTTTCATCTGTTGTACATAGGGTCGCTGTGAGTCATGGCACCTAACAACAACAACAAAGTGGCTGTAGGAGAATGGATTGTGGGAAGGAGTGTCAGAATGGAAGCTAGTAACCATTTAGACAATTTATATCACCCCAGTGACAGCTCATGGAAACCTGGTCTAGGGAGGGTAGGTCAAGAACTTTTTAAAGGAAGAATGAATAAGACAGGTTGACTAGCTGTGAGTAACCATGCAACAGGTCATCTACATGTCTTTCCCATTTTCCACCCAAGTAATACTAATGGCAGAGGAGAGAGACTGAAATTTTCCCAGTAAAAATTCCATGTATAGTATGTTCAGGGAAGAAACTACATGGTACTCTTTTGGGTTCTCAACCTCCCTAACCCTGTTTGAAAAGCAGCTTTTATACTTGCCAAGTATTCTGCTAGGTGCTGTAAGTGCTGTGAGTAGAGGCAGAGAAATTACAAAGAATTTGTTCAGGGTATTGGTTCTGATGTGAGTCCCTCCTTGTTTTGCCCCTACAAGGCTCAGCAGGCAGGAAGAACAACGGGAGGATGCTGGCTATGCCAGCCTCGAGCTACCTGGGGACTCCACCCTCTCACTACCCACTCTGAACACGGAGGAGACCAGTGATGACCTCATTTCACCCTACGCCAGCTTCTCCTCCACAGCAGACCGCCCTACCCCTCTGCTCAGTGGCTGGCTAGACAAGCTCTCACCTCAGGGGTGGGGATACTGGGAAGGGAAAAGAAGGGAGGTATGGGTGGGGGCAGGTCCCAAGTGCTCCCAGACACTGTGATCCCCTACCCCATGCAGCCTCAAATACTCACTGATCTTGGCCCCTTCCTTCCTCAGAAACTATGTCTTCCAGAGACGTTTTGTGCAGTTCAATGGAAGGAGTCTGATGTACTTTGGCAGTGACAAGGTGGGGGACCAAAGATGCTAAACGGAGACTAGGAAGAGGGAGGGCTGACAGGCTCAGGATTGGAAGGAGGGAAGCCTATGGTACGGTGGTGACCACCACCTGCCTGATGTCAGCATTTAAGGTAGTTGGCTTAGCAGCTGTAATCGTTGCTTGTGGGTTGAGTGCTGATCTCATGAAAGCTGATACTGGACCCAGGGGTCAGTGCACACGGCTTGGTTCCTGACCGCATGGTTCCTTGGGCTCTCTCTCCAGGACCCCTTCCCCAAGGGCGTAATTCCTCTGACTGCCATTGAGATGACCCGCAGCAGCAAAGACAACAAGTTGCAGGTCATTACCAGCCAGAGGGTGTTCGTGTTCCGCACAGAGAGTGAGGGTGAGGGCCAGGGTCCACTGGTTCAGGGCAGGAGGGAGAGAGGCTGAGTGAGCACATGGCTCACTGACCTGCTTCCCTGTCCCCCTGCAGCTCAGCGGGACATGTGGTGCTCAACTCTGCAATCCTGCCTGAAAGAACAGCGACTCCTGGGCCATCCCAGGCCCCCGCAACCACCTCGACCCCTCCGTACTGGCATGCTGGAGCTGCGTGGACACAAGGCCAAGGTGTTTGCTGTCTTGAGCCCTGGAGAGCTAGCACTGTACAAGAGTGAGCAGGTAAAAAAGGCTAGGCTGGGGCTGAGAAGCCTTGCCTGGCCCTTTCTGGCACCTCACAATGCCCTTCCACCTCTAGGCCTTCTCTCTGGGAATTGGGATCTGCTTCATTGAACTGCAAGGCTGCAGCGTCCGGGAAACCAAGAGTAGAAGCTTTGACCTGCTCACACCCCATCGCTGCTTCAGGTGGGGCCTGGACTGGTGGGAGGCAAGGCTGGGGTTCTTTAGGGGAGAGGCAGAAGGGAGAAGATGACTGTAGGCCTCCGAAAGATGTCAGTGGATATTCACTAATGGGAATCCAGTGGGCAAGGACAAGATGTCGGGAGGGTCTGGGTCGGCCCAGATGTGGCAATGGGTTAGCTCCTGCAGGCATGGCCATTGGGATGGCATGTGGAGGGAGGTCCATGCCCATGGACTGGCTGTTCACCCTCAGCTTCACAGCCGAGTCTGGGGAGGCTCGGCAGAGCTGGGCAGCCACTCTGCAGGAAGCAGTAACCGAGACCCTGTCTGACTACGAGGTGGCTGAGAAGATCTGGTCAAATCGGGCAAACCGGCACTGTGCAGACTGTGGGGCCTCCCGCCCAGATTGGGCTGCTGTCAACCTAGGGGTGGTCATCTGTAAACAGTGTGCAGGTGAGAGCTGGGGCTTGAAGTCCCAATGGGGAGAAGGAGGGCCCTGGGGTGAAAAGGTGCAGGGCACCTGTGCCATATGCCTCTCGCAATCCCGAATCAGCAATTGAAAACCCTATGAGAGTCGCTATGAGTCGGATTCAACTCCACAAGTCCAGTGGAGTCGAGTCTGACAACAACAACAACAACCCTAATAGGTCAGCACAGGGCCCTGGGCTCCGGGATCTCCAAGGTGCAGAGCCTGAAGCTGGACACGAGTGTCTGGAGTAATGAGATAGTGCAGGTGAGGGGTCTGAAGAGGGCAAAAGGGGAGGAATGGAAGCAGGACATCCAACGAAAGGCCTTGGGCCCAGCTTTAGGACAGGGTTGGGATGTCTGGGGATCTCAGTTCTCATCACGCGCCTTTGCCCCTCGTCATCCTACAGTTGTTCATCGTCCTGGGGAATGATCGTGCCAACCGCTTCTGGGCAGCAGCACTACCCCCAGGTGAGGGCCTGCATCCAGATTCCACCCCTGGCTCCCGGGGAGAGTTTATCTCCCGAAAGTACCGGCTTGGTCTCTTCCGGAAGCCCCATCCTCAGCATCCGGATCATAGCCAGCTTCTCCAGGTAGGAGGAACAGGTGGAGGATGATGGGGGGACAGTCTCTGAGTTGGGATCCCTAGACTTGGGTGGTAGAGGCAGCTTTTGGTGATAGAGGACCGTCCCCAGGGCTCAGTTGGGTTTGGGGTGACAGAGGCCTTTCCCTTCTTGCAGGCTCTGTGTGCAGCTGTAGCAGGACCCAACCTGCTGAAGACCATGACCCAGCTCCTCTGTGCTGAGGCCTCTGAGGGAGAGGAGCCCTGGTCCTCCTCAGCCCATGATGGCAGCTTGTCTAGCTTTCTACCCCCAGGTCATCCTCCCAAATGCCTCCTCTCTCTCTCTAGAAATTCTCAGCCCCAACCTGTGATTTATTTAGTTCTTCCCATGGGCTCCAAACCCCCATTGCCCAGTGGATTGCAGTGGCCCAGCTTGGGCAGTTTCCCAACCCCTCAGACCCTCCAGGATCTGTTTCTTGAGGTCATAGAATGACTGGTGAGGCCTGAGGTCACAGCCTGGGCTGGGTCAGATGTACCAGGTGCTAGTGCTAGTCCTCTCCCGACAGGGTGACATAGGTCAGGTTTTGTCTCCCTGGGGACAGTCTGATCACTCAAAGGAGTGGTCAGCTTAATGATGCTGATTTCCATTGGTCAGGACAGAGGGGCCAAGGCACTTATAGGATGGCCCATGCTCTGAAGTCCACACACAGAGCTGCCTGCCTGTTTGGCTGACTGGGAGGGAGGGGCAGTGGGCAGGTACTGGGCTAGCGGCCTCTCTGGTCTCATCCCCTCCACTCTCTTCCAGCCTGGGTAGTGAGGGATCCAGCTCCATTGGTTCTACTTGGCTACAGTGCCAGTGGTATTGGGTCTCATGGTCACTCATTGGATCCCTTTCCCAAAGGGGGTCAGGCCATCCACTGCACTGATCTGATCCAACCACTTCTTCCTCTTACAGACCCCTCTCCTGGTGTATACAATGAGGTGCTGGTGCCGGCCACTTACAGCAGCTTCCTGTACTGCAGTCCCATCAGTAACAAGGCTGGACCTCTGCCCCCTCGCCGAGGCCGGGATGGTGAGGGGGAGCCAAGGGATGGGAGGAGACAGAAGTATATGAATGTGCCATAGAAGGAAAGGGAGGACGGGCTGGGATGGGAAAGCAGGGCCAGGCCCTGGAGTGGGCTAGGGGGCTGGGGGTGAGAGAGGGACCATGCCAGGTGGCAGCACAGGTGGCAGTTAAGAGTCTCTGCTCTGAAGTTAGACTGTTTGGGTCAAATCCCAGCTCTGCTACTTCCTAACTATGGGACTTGAGTATATGCTCAAACCATGAGCCTCTTTCTCTATCTGCAGAACAAGACTGAATATAGTACCCACTTCATAGGGTTGCTGTGAGGACTATGTAGGATCACCCATAGGCAGAAGGCTTGTTATTAGAATGCAACCTCTAGGAAATCGGAAGTGTGGGAGTGGGAGCAGAGGTCTGCTGACCCCTCCACCATCTCTCTCCCACTTAGCTCCTCCCCGTCTGTGGTGTGTGTTGGGAGCGGCTCTGGAGATGTTTGCATCAGAGAGCAGCCCTGAACCCCTCAGCCTCATCCAGCCCCAGGATGTAGTATGTCTGGGTGTGAGTCCCCCACCCACTGACCCAGGTGACCTCGACAGGTAACAGTGCCTGTGTTCTTCCCAACCCCTAAGTCTGACAGCCTCCTTGTTGGCCTCCATTCTCCCTGACCTCGTCTTCTCTGCAGGTTCCCCTTTTCCTTTGAGCTCATACTTACTGGGGGGAGGATCCAGCATTTTGGCACAGAGGGAGCTGACAGTCTGGAGGCCTGGACAAGCGCAGTGGGCAAGGTGAGGTGGCCGAGACCCCTCCCCACATCTCATGGTTTCTCTATCCCGCCACCTGCCCCCATCCTGTCTTCTCACATTCCTGTAGCCACTCACCACTTCCACTAACCAACAGTGAAAGTTGACTGAGTACCTATTCTATGCCAAGCCTCTGTTTTAAGCACTGCCCATTCAATAGCTCATTTAATTTTCACAACCCTCAGAGGTGAGGATTATTAATATTTTATGAATAAGGAAACTAAGTCTTATAGGTTGTGAAGCCACTTGATCGAGGTCACAGAGCTAGGAGGCAGCAGAGCACAAGAATGAAAGGCCTCTACCTCCAAAGCTCATGCCCCAACTCAGGGCCCTGGTCTCTCCCACACAGCAGCTGCCCCTCACTCCTGCTACCCACCCTTTGTCCCCAGATCTCTAACAGGCAAAGCCACTTTCATATGTCCCAGCTTCTCTGTTCCCAGACAAGTCAATCTCTCTATCCTGAACCCCATTCCCCAGAATTAAAAGTTCAGGTTCCAGAGTCAGACACCCTGAGATTTAAGTTTTATAGCTCTCAGTCTCGGGAACTTTTCCATGTCTGCATTGTGGGTGTAAAAGACTCACCCCTAGGGATGAGGATTAAGTGATATATGAGCCCCCACACAGTAAGCCCTCCATATGTGGGTGCTGAAATTATAATGGTGGTGGTGGTGATGGTGATGATGACAATCTCTCCCATTCTAAAACAGCTTTTCCCTAAGTTCCACTCCCCCTTCAACTTTTCACCCTGGCACTTCCTTCCTCTGCTGACAACGGCTCAGAAAGTTATGTGCAGCCAACAGTTCCTTGTTCACCTGCTTCCTCTGCTCAGACTCTCCTTAGCTGTTCCTCTGCAGGTCACCAGTGACTTCTCATGTCCAAAGGCCATGGCCACCTTCTGACCCTCTCCCAGCTCTGCCTCCATATCCTTTCAGGGCTCTGCCCTCCCAGCCAGGCCAGAGGCTCCTCTTAGATTATCTACACTTGCTAAAGGTCCTGCCCACCCTTTGAGGCAGTGCTATCCAAAGTGTAGGCTGAAGTGTCCTACCATCCTGGTCCCTGGACTATTCGTTCCCATTCATGACAGCATAAACACAAAACTTGAGAGGAAGGATTTTGAATCTTTTATAGCAAATTTGGCAGAGTAATTTTACATGTTGAATCTAATTACACAAGTTAAGGACTTGGATGTCTTTGTTTCTTTCATCTTAATTTTCTGTCAATTCACTTTTATTATTTTTCACAAAGATGTTGGTTTGTGACAGATTGGAACTTTTTTAAAAAGGAAAGGAAAGGAAAGGACAGGACCCCTGGTTCTTTACCATGGGTAGTCTGAGCAGCACTGCTTTGAGGGGGAGTCAAACTCCCCTTTCTCTATAAGCGCCGTGGGGGGTGGGGGGCCCAGAGCATCAGGACCCTTCAGTACAGCATGTTGGCGACTCCTTCCTTCTTACTCCACACCCCAGTCAGGACACAAGGCTGCCCCACAGGGGTTTTCTCTATGTTGGCTGGAGCAAATTGAACTGAATTTCTTTCCTGTCTCTCTCTGTCCATCTCATGTCTTCTCCTTGGGTCTCTCCTTTTCTCTCTCCCCATCATGTCTCTTTCCCCTTTTTCTTTTGCTTGCCCTTCGTCTCTCTCTCTGCTTTTCCCCATCTGTTCCCTCCTGTCTCCCTCCCCTATACCTTCTCTCTCCCCGTACCTCTCTCTCTCTCTCTCTCCACCTGGTGCCTCTACAGTGGTTCTCCCCGCTCAGCTGTCACCAGCTGTTGGGCCCTGGGCTGCTGCGGCTGGGCCGCCTGTGGCTGCGGTCCCCGTCTCACACAGCCCTGGCCCCTGGCCTCTGGCTGTCGGGGTTCGGCCTCCTCCGTGGTGACCACCTCTTCCTGTGTCCAGCGCCGGGCCCTGGCCCACCAGCCCCTGAGGACATGGTGCATTTACGGCGACTACAGGAGATCAGTGAGCAGGGGTGGGGACAGGGCTACAGGGTGGCCATGGGGATGGGTGAGAGTGGACCCTTTTTATTTGGGGATTCCTATAGGAAACAGTAGGATGTAGTAGCTTTAGGTATAAGTCCTGAAATCAAACTGCCCAGATTTAGACTCTACTTCCCTCACTTCCTAGCTGTGTACCCTTGGACAAGTTACTTAATCTCTCTGTGCCTTAGTTTCCTCATCTTTAAAATGGGCACAATAATAAGACCTTCCTTAGCAGGTTAGTGAGGTTCAAATGAAGAAATACATGTAGACATTTATCATAGAACCTGGCAAGAAGCAACTTGATAAGTACCCCAAAATGGTATATAAATGTTATTGCTAGTATTCTTGAGTCATTTGCTGGATGGGGAGTGGGAACGGGGACTGGGCACCCTACCTGCTATCCTTCCTCCTAAAAAAGGAACATGATAGGATAATGATTTAGTACTTTGGAGACAAAAGGCCTGGGTGTGAGCTTAGCTTTTCCATTTAATAGCAAATAATGTGAGGCAGGTTACTTAACCTCTCTGGGCCACAATGTAACCTGTAACATGGAGATAATAGCACAAAACACATAGGATTTGAAGGAGCGTTGTTTGTTAAGTCTCCTGTCCTGGCACCTATGTAGTACTTTAAACACTTAATAAACCGAATTTACTATCATGATAATGTCTGATGATACTTCTCCCAGGTGTGGTCTCTGCAGCTGATGCCCCAGACAAAAAGGAGCATTTGGTCCTAGTAGAGACAGGAAGGTAAATGTTGCTCCTACTATTGCCCCCAGGTCCCCTTTTCCGGAGCCTAGCTTCTCTCTTCACCCTGGCCTTCTGGACCCCTGCCTACTTCCTCAAAGTTGCTTCCCCACTTTTGGGCCCATGTGGGTTGTGTGTTGCTGCCCCCTGCTGATGGCCCTGGGAAGTCAGGTTCCTGTGCTCCTGAGCCTGTCAGAAGTTCCTTGGCAGCTGGCTCTGACTCAAGCCTCTTGGGTCTCAGGACCCTATATCTGCAGGGGGAGGGTCGGCTTGACTTCGCCGCGTGGAATGCAGCCATTGGGGGTGCTGCTGGCGGAGGTGGCACAGGGCTGCAGGAGCAGCAGATGAGCCGGGGTGACATCCCCATCATCGTGGATGCCTGTATCAGTTTTGTCACCCAGCATGGTGAGTGGGTAGTGGTTGATGCCAAGCTAGTGGGGGACAGAGGAGGATGGAGGACATGGGCACAGCAAGCATTGGGGGTGAGTCACCTGAAAGAGCTTGGCCCCCAGATACTGCAACTGACATGAACTGGCCACCTGACTTGGCAAGCTGCTGTGTGTTTCTGAGTCTTAGTTCTATCATCTGTAAAATGGAGCTAACAGTCCTTATTTCCCAGGAGAGGGGCAACAGTGAGGTGATACACATTAAACACTGAGTGCAGGGTCTGGCAGGTAGTACGGTTCGGAAGTAGCTGTTATTGGGGTGTGGGTATGGAGGGTGAAGGCAGCCCTGGATATGTGACTAAGATTGTGAAGCCATGGAGAGCAGACAGGGGACAGCTATGAGCAAGAGCCATGCTGTGTAGGCAGCAAAGTCCCTGAAGGTCTGAGCATAATTATTCTGTGTGGGAGACATTTTCCAGACAGAGAGTCAGCTATGCAAGGGGTCCCAGAATTCTTTGTGAGTTTTTGGCCTCTATTTTTTTCTCCAGCCCAAGTAAGGACCAAACAGACTCTATCTCCCCTATGAATACTGTTAGGAGGCTGAACTTTTGAGAAGAAAAATTAACAGGAAGCTAAGGTGGATAAGAGGCCCTGGAATCAATCCCCATTGCAAAAAAAAAAAAAAAAAAGGCACTGCTACAATCTTACAAAAAGTTGTACCACCTGGTCATGTGACATTTTCCACACCTTGGCAGTAGCCTCATTCAATGACCTCCCCCACTCAGACTCCTACCCTCTTTACAGCCTCCTCTGTGTTAGGAGGAATTCCATTTGAGGCCCACTAAGCAGGCTTTGGAGAAAGAGTGTGGGTAGTCATATCCTCCCCTCTGAGATCCCTGCACCACCACCTTGCAAATATCTGTCACTATCTGACAGGCATTTGTTGTGCCAGACACTAGGATTGTGTCAGTGAACAGAGAAGGCCCTACAAAGCTCAGAGACTAATGGGAAAGACAAGGATTAAGAAAACAAATATAATCAATTGTTATTTGGAGGAGTTATGCTCTATAAAGCCACTAAAGACATTTAATTAGTGAATACTGAATCATTGCTCCAAGGGAGATACAGGTTTAGGTTCCCCTGAACTTCTGGTTACAACATTGTCATCAAATCATCAATACGAAGACTTATTTCATGTGTTTTTCAGTTTAAAGACAGCTTACTTATTAATATATGTGGTTTATTTGTTAAAACTGAACTCAAGGCCAAGAGAAGCATAACTTACACCTGAATGAAGCTTATTTAACACATGAGTATTCTCTGTAAGGGACATCACAACATTCTCATGCTTTGAAACACTAGGTAGCATTTCAGCATTATGCTTGGAGACCATTTTAAATAATGAAATCATCAGCAAAAAGCACAAATATTTTAAATATGTGATTCAGAATATACCACAAAA
This sequence comes from Pedetes capensis, assembly GCA_007922755.1. Classification (NCBI taxonomy): domain Eukaryota; kingdom Metazoa; phylum Chordata; class Mammalia; order Rodentia; family Pedetidae; genus Pedetes; species Pedetes capensis. The sequence continues at coordinate 236,149 of VMDO01000239.1, read as the reverse complement.
AGGACATATTTGCACATTTGTGGCTAGGGTTGTAGCTCAGAGGCAGGGTACTTTCCGAGCATGTACAAAGCCCTGAGTTTGATCCCCAGGACATTTGTTTACAGTCTGAGACCTTAGCTAAGAACATGTGCATGGGAAAGGGACTCAAGTTTTTCTCTACACGTTTGCAAATGACTACAAAAGCACCTAAAGTACAGTTGGCCCTCTGTTTCTGTGGATTCTATATCTGTGTATTCAACCAACTGAACATAGGCATTTTAAAAAATTGCTCCTGTACTGAGTATGTGGACATTTTCTTATCATTATTCCATAAACAACACAGTGTAACAAGTATTTACCTAGCATTTACATCATATTAGGTATTATAAGTAATCTAGAGATGATTTAAAGAATACAAGTTGATGTGTGTAGGATATGCAAATATTATACCATTTTATATAAGACTTGAGCATCAGTAGATTTTGTTTTGTGGGGGTTGCTGGAACCAGTCTCCCTGGATATTGAAGGAGGACTTACTAATTTTAGGGTTACAAATAAATTTTGGTGAGCAGGTGAATGATCAAATGCAGAATCTGCAGATAATGCAGATCTACTATAAAGTGATCTGAGAGTACTCATTAAAAATAAAAGTGGTGATAGATATAGTGTGATGGAGATGCTGTGTGTGGCAGTGAGGTCAGGGAAGGACTTTCCAGCAGGGACCTGAGGATTAAGACCACGGTGGCACGGTTTTCCTCCTCTTTGACCTCCTCACATCTAGCAGCCACATACGATGGAGGAGGTCACAGAGGGCCTGCTGGGTGGGTAGAGGTCTGTCTTTGCATGACAGTAAATGGAGACTACTGGCTGTTTTCAGGGCTCCGGTTGGAAGGTGTGTATCGGAAAGGGGGTGCTCGGGCCCGTAGCCTGCGACTATTGGCTGAATTCCGGCGGGATGCACGGTCAGTGAAGCTCCGACCTGGGGAGCACTTTGTGGAAGATGTCACTGACACACTCAAACGGTTCTTTCGTGAACTTGATGACCCCGTGACCTCTGCTCGGTTGCTGCCTCGCTGGAGGGAGGCTGCAGGTACTCCCAAGAACACTAAGAACCAAGGCCCAACTAGGATCTCCACCCTTCCCCACAGCCCATGAAGCTCTCCTGTGGGATTATGTAGCCCCCCTTCTCACCACTGCCCTTTGGGGGAATCATCCAAAGACTTGGTTCAGGGGGAGGTAGGAAGCAGGCAGAGACACATGCATCCTGGATTTGTTTCTCTAAAATTTCCTCCCTCCACTCCAGCCTCTACTCTCCCTTCCTGGCGCCTCTGTAACCTTCCTCCATTCCACCCCCAGAGCTGCCCCAGAAGAATCAGCGCCTAGAGAAATACAAAGAAGTGATTGGCTGCCTGCCTCGGGTCAACCGCCGCACACTGGCCACCCTCATTGGGCATCTGTATCGGTCAGTATGGCCAGGCCCGCTGCAGGCTCCCTCCCTGACTGTTTGTCACATCACTCCAACTGTACAATGTTATTCATGCATTCATTCCATAAACAACTGTTAAGGTGTTGTAGCATAAAAGTTCAGAGAATGGATTTGGGGGTCAGGTAGACCTACGCTTTAATAGGGCTCCGTCATTCTAGCTGTGACTTTGGGTATGTTATTTGTTCTTTCTGAGCCTCAGTTTCTTCAATTCTAAAAGGAAGATGAGTAATCAATAGTGTCTACCTGATAGGTTATATGAGAGTTAAATAATTCATGTGAAATTCTTAGTATAGCACCTGGCATGTAGTAAGCCTTCATAAATGGTTAGCAATCCATATTATGTTATTTTATTATTCTATGTCAGGTAAAGGGTTAGCTATATGAAATCCAAGCCTGCAGCCATTCCACTGTGACTTCGGATCCCATCAGAGTTTGGAAGCTAAGCAAGGTCGTGCCTAGTTAGTACTTGGATGGGAAACCACCTGGGAACACCAGGTTCTGTAGGCTTGGGAGAAGGACCTGGCAACCCACTCCCAAAAAGCAATCAGCCACTGTAAACCCTATGAATAGCAGAGAAGCACTGTTGTACATAGGGTTGCTATGAGTTGGACACTGACTCAAGGATACCTAACAACAACATAAGAAATTCAAGGATGGGGCTGGTGTGTGGCTCAGTGGAAGAGCACTTGCAAAGCATGTGTGAGGCCTTAGGTTCAACTCCTCAATACCGCAAAAAAAAAAAAAAAAAAAAAAAAAAAAAGACAAACTGGTAAGCCAGGCACAGTGGCTCATGCCTGTAATCTTAGCAATTCAGGGGGAGGCAGGAGGATCGGAGGTTTGAGGCCAGAGGCATCCTGCGTAACTTAGCGACACCAGGTCTCATGATGAAAAATTAAAAAATAGGTTAGGGGTGCAGCCCAGTGGTGGAGCACTTGCAGAATATGTGCAAAAGCCCTGGGTTCAATCCCAAAGTAGCACAAAAGTAAAAAAAAAAAAAAAAAAAAGGCAACACAAAGATAAATGACATGCAGATCTACCTTTACCAGTCTGTTGGGGAGAGAAGCCTTACAGTGATTCTGGAGTGTAATATTCAATTTTACAGAGGTTGATCAGCTACAGGCCCATTGCCAAGTCTAGCCCATGGCCTGTTTTTGCAAATTAAGTTTTATACATAAAGTATAAAGATATGCAAATTCATTTACGTATTTGCTATAGTTCCTTTTGCACTATAATAGCAGAAGCAAGGAGTTATGAAAGAGACTATACAGCCTGAGAGCCTAAAATATTTACTATCTCCCCTTTTCATAAAAAGCTGACTGACACCTGCTATATTTTTGATCACCCATGCCTCAAAAATTTCCCCTCTAGACTGTGCTCCTTGAGGCCAGTAGTGTGTCTTACTCACTATCCCAAGTGCCTAGCCTAAAGCCTGGTATATAGTAAGGATGCACTAAGTGGTTGCTGAATGAATGGATAGGTTGGTGAAGGAGTGAGCACAGGTTACTTTCCTCATGGCCCTGGCACCCCTCTGCAGCGTTCAGAAGTGTGCAGCTCTAAACCAGATGTGCACGCGGAACCTGGCCCTGCTGTTTGCACCCAGTGTGTTCCAGACGGATGGGCGGGGGGAGCACGAGGTGCGGGTGCTTCAGGAGCTCATCGACGGCTATGTCTCTGTCTTTGATGTAAGGCATTCCTCACCCCCTGAGCTACACCCCCTATCCCCTACCCCTGCAGCTCTCAGAGACTCTGGACCCTGCCCACCCTAACAAGCTCTAGCCCAGCCCTCCGATGCCCTTCCACATCAGGAACCTCCTCCCACAGCCTGGAGCCTTTCTCCCATAACCTCACTCCCAATATCCTCTCCACATTGAGCCTTGGCTCTCCAGGCCTCTGATCCTCTTATTCAGGTCCTCTTTGGTCCCCGGCTTCCCTCCTTTCCAACATCCCCCATACTAACTTTTGGCTCTTTCACAGATTGATTCTGACCAGGTAGCTCAGATTGATTTGGAAGTCAGTCTTATCACCACCTGGAAGGATGTGCAGGTAACTTGACCTAACCTTAGACTCCTAAGTGGGACGGGATACCAAGACAGGAGGCTGACCTGCTAAGTTGAGAAAGTTTCCTTTTCAGCTTGTCCTTCTGCACAGCAGCCCTCAGATCTTTGGGAGACAGGGAAACCTCAAAGAGAAAAGTGCTTTGGGCTCTGGGTTTGCTCCATTAATGCCACCATGAGGATTCTTCATTACAAAAGGTGGCAAGTGGCACCTCACTTCTAAGTGAAAGAGATCCAAAGAAGAGTCAATAAAGTCAGGCAAAGCAGTGAGAATAAGTATAATAACAAATATTAGCTGAGGACTTCCTATATTCCAAGCAGCTCTAATGTCATTTTAGCATCATACAACTCTATGAAGTAGGTAGTCCTAGTTTCTCAAATAAGGAACTAAGGCTCAGAGGGTCACTTACTCAAGGTCACACTGTGGTGAGTAGCAGAATTGGAATACAGGCAGTCTGACTGCAAATATATTCTCCCCACCACTGTGTTGCACTCCCTTGGGTATACCATGTGTACAAAAAGATGTGGTTCTGCCCCTCTTTGTGTTCTCCGTTTTAGGGCCCAAGAAATATTGGGGTGGAGGTTGAGAGGGTACTTTTGCAAGGGGAGGTACATGTGAGAAAACATAAGGAATCCTCTGACTTTGGTGCTTTTGCATCCTCTTGTGTCCTGACCTCTTATGTCCTCCCTTATCCCTCCCCTCAGCTGTCCCAGGCTGGAGACCTCATCATGGAGGTTTATATAGAGCAGCAGCTCCCAGACAACTGTGTCACCCTGAAGGTCAGTCCTGAGAGGACAGGAGGGGAGATAAGAAGATGCTGGGGGACAGGGGCAGCCCAGTCAGCATAAGTTCTTGCTCTTTTCTGGATCCCAGGTATCCCCAACACTGACAGCTGAGGAGCTAACTAACCAGGTACTGGAGATGCGAGGGACAGCAGCAGGGACTGATTTATGGGTGACATTTGAGATTCTTGAGCATGGAGAGCTTGGTGAGTATGACCACACATTTGAGTGTGCATGCATGCATGTGTGCATGGGCTCACACACTTGCATGTGTGGTCACATGGTCAAGGTCATCAATGACTTCTATAGTATCAAGTACAATGGATAACAGTGGGCCCACCCCTTCTTTCTCAGTACTCTTCTCTCTTGGCTTTGGTGAAACCCACAAACTTCTGATTTCTCTTTTATCTCAAAGGAGGCTTCTTGTCCCCTTTTGCACAGACTCAGTTATTAGAAAGACCCAGGGCTCAATCCTGGGTTCCTTCTTCTTCTCCATCTACATCTCTCCTTGGATGAACCTCATCCTTTCCCATGACTTTAAGTGCCATTAGTGAGGTGATGCCTAAATTTTTATCTGTGGCACAGACCTCTCCTCCGAGCTCCAGACTTATGTATCCACCTGCCTACTTGACACTTTAGCTTCTCAGAAGCATCTCAAATTTACAACATCTAAGACTGATATTTTCTTGATTCCTAGTCTTCTCCCCTAACAAAAAGCCCAGGCTATTTTCTGTTTTTTCCCTACTCAGTAAATACCACAATTTACCCATTTATAAAGGCCAGAAACCTGGGAGGCCTCTGGCACTCCTCCCTTTCCTTCATCTTCATACCCAACCCATGAACTAGTCCTGTCAGTTCCATTTCAGTCTCTGATTTCTTTCCATCTTCACTGTTACCACCCTATCAAAGTCACTATTATCTTTCTGCCTCCCAGCATTAACTGCTAAAATATGTGGTTCCAGCATAGGAATAGTTGGACAGCATTCCATTCTTGCTTCTCTATAGTCCATTTTCTGCAGAGCAGTCAAATGAACATTTCAAGTATAAATCAGATTATGCCATTCCCATGATTAAAACCCTATTGTGGTTTCCCATTGAACTTAAAAGTCAACGTCCTTGTCATGGCCTACAAGAACCTGAATACGTGGCTGCTGCTTATTTTTCTTTTTCTTTTTCTTTTTTGCAGTACTGGGGGTTGAACCCAAGGTCTCACACTTGCATGCTTTGCAAGTGCTGGACCACTCAGCTGCCGCCTCCAGCCCTTTTTTTTTTTTTTTTTTTTTTAATATTTGAGACAGGATTTCGCTAAGTTATGACTGCTGCTTATTTTTCAGACCTCATATCACCTATCCTGTTATCTATCCTCTTTGCTAAAGCCACATTGGCTGGGCTTTTTTGTTTGGTTGGTTGGTTTTGGTCTCCCCTCACCCCTAAGATGGTGATTAAACCTAGGGATTCGCAAATGCAAACAAGTATCTACCACTCAGCTTCATTTCCAGCCTGGCTGCACTGGCTGTTTAGTTCTCCAAATGCATCTTTCCTGACTCAGGGCTTTTGTACCTACATGTCGTCCTGTGTGATCTTAGGAGATCTTAGCATGGCTTGCTCCCCCCAGTCCTTTAGATCATTGAGTCTCATCTTTAAATGCAACTTCTGAAAGGCCTTGCCTGATTTCCCTATCTCAGGTGCTGCCCTGTTTTTGTCACTCTATCCCTCTCTCTCTCTTTTTTCCCCTCTCAGCTTGTTTCTTTCACAGCAATTATTGACCTCTAATTATTCTGTTTGACTACCAGTTTACTGTCAGCTTCTTCCCTAGGTATGGCTTTGGGAAGGCAGGCCATGTGTATCATCTCACTGTTGTATCCCAGGGCCAGCATGGTACCTGGCATAGAGTTGGTATTAAAATAAATGCCTGTGGCTGGATAGTTCAGTGGATGAATGAATGAGTGAGCGGTGGGAGATGAGATGGGTACTCCAGGGTTTGGTTGGATATGCTGATTTATACCTGCCTCTAACATTCCCCTTCAGAGCGGCCACTGCACCCCAAAGAAAAGGTCCTAGAGCAGGCCCTGCAATGGTGCCAGCTTCCAGAGCCTTGCTCAGCCTCCCTGCTCCTGAGAAAAGTCTCCCTGGCCCGGGCTGGCTGCCTCTTTACAGGTGAGCCTCCATCCTGAACCCAACTCTCCCAGGCCACTTCCAAAGGACTCTCCACCTTGCATTGCCCATTTGTGCCCAGGAGTTCGGCGTGAGAGCCCACGGGTGGGGCTGTTGCGGTGTCGTGAGGAGCCACCTCGCTTGCTGGGAAGCCGCTTTCAGGAGAGGTTCTTTCTGCTGCGTGGCCATTATCTGCTGCTACTCAAGGAGAAGAAGGTGAGGGTCTCGGGCTAGAGGGGTCAGATGCTGAACGACCATGGAACACGAACAGTGGTTGTATCAACCCTCTGACTCTACCAGTCTCATTCCTTCCCTGACCTTGACCTCTTTGATCCTGTGATCACATACCCCAATGCTTCCATGACTTCTTGACCTCACTAACTGTGATTTTCTCTCATCTCTTAACCTCACGGACTCTATTCATGTTCTCAGAGCTCTAAACCAGAACGGGAGTGGCCTCTGGAAGGTGCCAAAGTCTACCTGGGAATCCGCAAGAAGTTAAAGCCTCCAACACAGTATGTTTTCTTCCCCAACACTCACCTAGGGTCTTGCTGCCATCATCCCTCTGGCTTTTTTTTCCCCTAGTACTGGGGGTTGAACCCAAGGCCTTGCACGTGGTCGGCAAGTGCTCTACCACTGAGCTATACTCCATATCCCTTTTTCATTTTTGAGATAGAGTCTCACTAAGGTTGTACAGGCTGCCTCTGGCTTTGAATTTGAGATCCTCCTGCCTCAGCCTCCTGAGTCACTGAGATTACAAGTGCGCCACTGCGGCACCCATCTACCTCCCTGGCTTTTAAAGTCACCCCATCAGCTGGGCACTGTGGTGCAAGCCTGTAATCCCAGCGATTTAGGAGGCAAAGACAGGAGGATTGCAAGTTCAAGGCCAGAGGCAGCCTGCACAACTTAGTGAGGCCCTATCTAAAAATAAAAAATAAAAAAGGGGCTGGAGGTGCAGCCCAGTGGTGGAGCACTTGCCTAGCATGTGTGCGGTCCTAGGTTTAACCCCCTAATACTGCAAAATAAGTAAGTAAGTAAGTAAGTAAGTAAGTAAATAAATAAATAAATAAACTGTTCTCCTTTGCCTTCGAGGTGGGGCTTCACGTTGATACTGGACAAGATGCATCTGTGAGTACCTCCTGGCTTGGCTTCTCTGGTCCTGTCCTGCACCCTGTTTTCCTCCTTTCCCTCCTTCATTATTCCACCCCCAGAGCAGTGACCCCTTCACTTCTCTAAATCCACTCTGATCACCTGCAGCTACTTGTCCTGCACTGATGAGGATGAGATGTGGGATTGGACAACCAGCATCCTTAAAGCCCAGGTGAGGAGAAGGAAAAGGGTAATGAGGGCTGGATCTCTGGTCCTCCTGGGCTTAGCTATGCCCACAGTGTCCCAAAGTCCCACCAGTGCCAACGCTTCACCTTCTCACCAGCATGATGGCCAGCAGCCAGTGGTCTTACGACGCCGTTCCTCCTCTGACCTTGCTCGTCAGAAGTTTGGCACTATGCCCTTGCTGCCCATCCGTGGGGATGACAGTGGAGCCACCCTCCTCTCTGCCAATCAGACCCTGGTGAGACTCCCCAAGGCTGCCCCAATGCCCACTTGATCCCTGCCCTTACCCTTGTCACAGTGCAAGACGCAGTGGTATACCTGCCAGCCTAGTGCCTCCCGCTACTCACCGTGACCCTCCCCTTCACCTCTGTGTCCCCTCTCCCCACCCCTGCCTCCTGTTGCCAGGCCTCACTGTCTATCTGTGTCTCTCCCTCCCCTCATCTCCACCCCACCTGTGCCCAGCGGCGACTACACAACCGGAGGACCCTGTCCATGTTCTTTGTGAGTACTGTGTCTGTGCCAGCTGAGGGCCTGCCAACCCTGTGTTCCTCTTGGCTTCCCAAGTCCTGCTGTGCTGTGTCTGTCCTGATGCAGGTCATCAGGGTATATATGCATGTGTCTGTGAGAGAAAGAGAGACAGAAATACAAGTTGGGTAGAAAAAATGATGTGGTGAGGAAAGGAGAAAGTGATCCAGAATTTGAGAAATAGTAGAAAAGTGGTTAAGTGAATGCATTTTGGAGTCAGACCTGGATTCAAGGGCCACCACTACTAATTCCTCACTATGTGTTCTTGGGCAACTTAATCTCTCTCTACTTCAGTTCACTCTTTTGCAGTGTAACCCACTGCACAGGGTTGTTCTGATATTATATATGCCAAGTATCTTGCAGCATTTGGCCCAGAGAAAGAGCTCTGTAAATGTTAGTGATTAATGATCCAGTAACCCTAACTCTGTGCTTGTCCTCTGATGCTCCATTCCCATCCAGCCAATGAAATCATCCCAGGGGTCTGTGGAGGAGCAAGAAGAGCTGGAGGAGCCTGTGTATGAGGAGCCAGTGTATGAGGAGGTAGGAGCCTTCCCTGAGCTCACCACAGACACCTCAACCTCCTTCTCTACCTCGTCAGAGTGGACAGCCCAGCCAGAGACCCCCGTTACAAGCCAGAAGTCCTTTGATCAACCCCTCCTCTCCAAAGCAAGCACCCTGGACAGGGAGGAGAGGCCACCTGACCCTCCTGTGGGCTTCCCTTCAAAGAGCAATCTCCAGGCACGGGGCTCCCTGGAGGAGCAGCTGCTCCAGGAGCTCAACAACCTCATCCTGAGGAAGGGAGAGACCACTGCATGCCCAGGAAGCCCGTCCAGCCCCCAAACCCTCAGCCCCACAGGCCTTCCAACACAGACACCGGGCTTCCCCACCCAAACCCCCTGCACTTCCAGTCCACCCTCCAGCCAGACCCTTACATGACTCTTGACCAGCATCTGAGCGGGGAGGTACCCCAGAGGAGGACACAAGCTCTCGCCATGACAGACTGCTGGGAGCTTCCTCTTCTCTGGCTGGAAAGACTCAAGAATCCTGAGTGGTGCTATGAAAGGAGCCCTGGACTGAGGGCCCTGGCTGTGTTTCAGGGCAGGTCATGGCCTAGCTCCATGAAGTCACTGAAATTAGGAGAGTAGTGAATGTCAAACTGTGTTTCTCAGCACTGTAAACCCCACATATTTCTCCTTAACAAGGACAGCTCCTACTTTATGTTTTGCTATGCAGGGGTTCTATGAGAGCTTTGGAGTATAATGATGGTTTTACTGCATTAAAGAAAAAATAGGTTTGGAAGCTAGAGGTGTGGATGATATCCAAGTCGATCCTATCCCACTTCCTACATTCTGGGATTATGCTGAAGCCCTGAAGTGAGGAGATTGATTGGGGTTGGGAGTTGGGGCAAAGGAGAGCCAAAAAAGGATGGGTCACTATTAATAAACCTTGGAACCAAAAGGCTATCATTCTTTTATTCATTCATTCAAAAACTATCTACTGAGCACCTAACTGGTGCCCAGTCTGGGGATACAGTGTAGACGAAATAAATGGGGTGCCTGCTCTTATGGAGCCTCCACTGCAAAGGAGAAACAGACAATAGAAAATACACATGTAAACAAATCCACGGACAAGCGATTTTAGTGCTGTAAAGAAACTAAACCAAGGTAGGCATGGTGGCACATGCCTATAATCCCAACACTCAGGAGGCTAAGACAGAAAGACTGTGAGTTAGAGGCTAGCCTGGGCTACATAGCAAAACCCTGACTCAAACAAACAAACAAACAAACAAACAAACAGCAACTACAAAAAATCAAGCAAACAAGAAAGGAAACTAACCCAAGCAATGAGCTTGAGAGCAACTGTCAAGGCTTTACACTGGGTAGATGGGGAAGAAAGCCTCTGAGCTGAACTAAGGGTAAGAAGCTAGACAAGTGGAGTGCTGGGAGCAAGAGTTTCAGAGAGGATGAACAGCTGGCACGAAAACTGTACAGTAGGAAGGGACTTGGTCTGTTGGGGGAAAGCAAGGAGGATGGAGCTGTTGAAACACTGTGAGTGGGCAGCTGGAGGAGAGTGGGGTGGGGCTGGTACTGAAGTAGGAAAGATTAGCCAGGGCCCAATAATCAAAGCCTTATAGGCCATGGCGTCTATTTGGAGTTAAAGCATTTGAATTTTGTTCTGAAGCAATTGCATCTTAAGCAAGAAAAGGATGCAATCTTTTCTCTCTCTCTCTCTCTCTCTCTCTCTCTCTCTCTCTCTCTTAAATTAAAAAGAGATCAAGCTGGGTGAGGTGGGACACATGGACTCAAGAGGCAGAGGCAGGAGTTCAAGGCCAGAGGCAGCCTGCTAACTTAGTGAGACTGTCTTAAGACAAAAAATAAAAAGGCCTGGGGGTACATCTCAGTGGTAGAGCACTTGCAAAGCATGCATGAGGCCCTTGGTTCAACCCCCACCCCCAGTACTGAAAGAAAGAAAAAGAAGAGAAAAGGAAAGAGACCAATCACTGGCTTATGTGTGAACAGTGGATTGTGGGAGGAAGCCCAGAAGCAAGGACACCAGACATTAGGCAAGAAAAAATACAGCTTGGACTAGTTTTGAATTTCAGGGAAGTGGATCAATAGGAGTGTTTTTGTTTGTTTATTTGTTTTTTGTTTTTTCTCTTAAATAAAACTTGTAGCACTTGCTGATGGTGATGGACAGAATGTAGGAAAGGCAGAAAGGGTACACTGACCTGGATTTTTGACTCTCCTAAATGGAGGGAGTATGGTGCCATTTTATGTTTTCTCTGGGGAAGGATCAGGTTCGAAATGTTTTAAAACTTTGTGGCACTTACTAGATACTGGTGGAGATGTCAGTGGTCACTGGATATGTGAATCCAAAGTTTTGGGCTATATTAGGGGTTTGGGAACCTGAATGTGGGTCAAATGGGGGTATGTAACAAGGATGAGGAAAGGAAGTGAGGATATTCAGAAAGCTGTGCTAGAGCAGGGTGTAGTGGTGGACAGCTTTAATCCCAGCATTTACAAGGTAGAGGCAGGGAGGATTAGGAGTTCGAGGACAGTCTGGGTTACACAGCAAGATTTTTTTTTTTTTTTTCCTTAAAAAGGATAGGCAGGCAAGCAAGCCGTGTTAGGGCTGGTAGATCGTGCGATGCAGAACCTATGGAAGATCCTAAAGCTGACAGGGGCTTTCTGGGCCATAAGGCCCAACGTGCATTTCCCAACCTCATGCCTAATCGCTGGTATGAGAGTGTGCGGTGGGGCCCAGGATGTACCTGTCTTTTCCTCTGGGACTTGTTCCTTCTTGGCTCCAGGCATCTTTCTCATCCTGCTCACGCTGGCTTTTCCAGTTCGGCGGGAATTAGGAAAAGGTGTGGGACCAGCCCTGTCTTCCTTTGTCAGACACATCTTCGCCCAGGTGTCCTGTGACTCAGTTTCCCTGGTCACTTAATTGCGTTCCTCACCATTTCTCACCCGTAGGGCGCGGGGACTGGCGATATTCATATGTAAATGAATGACTGGAATTAATTACAGGCTGAACCAGTAGCTAAACTAGAAATAGAACCCCGGCGTCTTGACTCAGAAACCCAGGGTTGACCCTACCCCAGACGCACGCTGCGTCAGCCCGCTGCACCGACCCTTCCGGCGTGTTCTCAACAGCAGCAGAGGTTCAGTTCCTCTGCGGCCCCCTCGTGCTTCCGTGCCCAGCGCGCAGACTGACGAGGCGTGGGCGGGGAGAAGGCGGAGCCGGACCAGGTCTGGGGCGGGGCTTCGCCGTGGGCAGGGCCTCCTCGAGTTCCGGAGTCAAGTCGCTGGCCGCCTTTGCCCGAGCGGAGATGCAGCCGCCGCCCCGAAAAGTGAGATGGCCTGGAATGGGGACTTCTGGCGGGCTTGGGGAGCGGAGAGTGCACAGAGGGCACCCGACGCGAGGTGGGAGACGGGGAGTGAGAAGGGGTGAGAGACTAAACCAGAAGTAACCGAGGAAACAGCTCAGCTCCTCTCCGGCCCCGCCCCCTCACTGCTCCCAGTGCGGAGTGTTTTTTACTTCCCCAAGACAGGGGGCATGACCCTCTGCTTAATCCTACAGGTGAAACCTGCCCAGGAGGTAAAGCTTCGCTTCCTGGAGCAGCTAAGCATCCTTCAGACTCGGCAGCAAAGGGAGGCGGATCTGCTGGAGGACATCAGGTATCCCCTGACCTCTCACCTTCACACATCCCCGCCTTCATTGGAGCATGCGCCACGTCCCCTCCGACCTACATCTGCCTGAGTGAGGTCGTGGTGGGAGGGACAGGTCTGAAGAGCTCTCGAACCTACTCATTCATGGCCTTCACCCTAGGCCTGCCTCTCCCCATAGTGGAGATACACACTTATGCACAGAGGGACCCTCCCTCAAACCACTTGACCCTATCCCACCCTCCCCATGCCTACATTGAAACTTAGGGCAGAATCCCCTCCCTCTTCCAGACCTGTTGGAAGGCTGGTGGACACTGTACCCAGCCCCCCATCTGTCCTCACCTCAAAGCGCACAGAAGGGCCTCCAGGGGTGGGAGGATCCTGCTGGGTTGTGAGCAAGAGGCGAGGCTGTCCTGGGGTGCAGCTGCCTGAGGTGATGTCAAGGATTCTGTCTCTTCAGTTTCATTCCCTCTGGCTGTGGTCACATTCTAGGCTGGCTCCCTTCTTCCGCCTGCTCAGGTTGAGGAGAGAATTTGGGAGTGGGAGAACAGGGCCAAACAATAACCCCTACTCCACTCCCGATCTCCACAGATCCTACAGCAAGCAGAGGGCAGCCATTGAACGGGAGTATGGGCAGGTATGGGACTCTTCTCTGGACTTTCTTTCTTATTTTAGCCTCCTTTACACTACCAGCAATGCTTTCCTTTATTGTGACCAAGAACAAATGCATAGAGAAAGGCTGACTTGTGTCAGATCCCTGCTGTGCTATGTGTATTAGTGGTGGACAATTTAACATTTCTTGGCCTCAGTTTTCTTCTCTGTAAAATGGGAATAATGATAGTACCTAAGTTTCATCTGAGGTTATAAGGATTAAGTAAGAATAAGTTGTGTTTAGCAAAACAAGTGGCATATATTATGCATCCAAAGAGTGGTATTATTATGCTCTGGTCCCAAATTCTCCTGTGTGGGCTGGGTCTTCAAAAGGGAACTGTGTCTGTGATGTTTTTCTCATCAGGCACTCCAGAAACTGGCTGGGCCATTCCTGAAGAGGGAAGGACAGAGGAGCGGGGAGATGGACAGCAGGTGGGTCTCACAGGGAGGAGATGGGGAGCTCAGCACCTAAGACCTGTGGGGATGAAGGCCTGGTGAGGGGGGAGGGCACGTGAGTTGCAGGTAGAGCTGACACAGCAGCAGGAGAGGAGCTGACCCAGCAAGGACACTGGGTGGGGGGGCGAAGGGCATGAGTGATCCTGTGGCTGAGCTAATGGGCTGATCGATTGATGGGCTCTTAGACAAGGGGGGAAGGGAAAGCACTCTGTCTCTCATGGTTCGGTGGGGGATCTCATGAAGCTGTGGAGTGCTCCTTTCTTCAACACAGACCTTCTCTGGGGGAGGGGCAGGACAGTGTTTGGTGCCTGGCGCTGCCTGCTGGATGCCACCGTGGCTGGCGGCCAAACCCGGCTCCAGGCGTCTGACCGATACCGTGACCTAGCAGGGGGCACAGGGCGGAGTGCCAAGGAGCAGGTGCTTAGGAAGGTATGGCACAGTGGATGGGACGAAGGACTTGCTGGCTTAGTACTGGAGGTGGTCTGGGTCAGGACTTTGTGTGTCTGTGCTGCTAGGGGACAGAGAGCCTCCAGAGGGCACAGGCTGAGGTGCTGCAGTCTGTGCGGGAGCTGAGTCGAAGTCGAAAGCTGTATGGGCAGCGGGAACGTGTGTGGGCCTTGGCACAGGAGAAGGCAGCTGATGTCCAGGCCAGGTGGGCTCATGGGTGGTTAGGAGACCTGAAGTGGGGGATGGGGAGGTGTGGGGTTGGAACCAAGGCATCAAAGCTGGGCCTGACTTGACTCCTCTCCCTTACCTGCACAGGCTGGACCGAAGTGACCATGGGATCTTCCACTCTCGGAATAGCCTGCAGAAACTGAGCACCAAGGTTCGGTGCCTGAGTCACCTAATGGTTTGGTATTGTGGGGCATAAATATAAGAGACTGGGTTAAATCAGGCTCCCCTACGTCCTAGGTGGTAGCAATAGTTAACTTACTTGATTTCTCTGAGCCTCATTTTATCTATATCATGGAAACAATGCCTTTCATTTTTATTCTATGTGTTTATTGAGGACCTCCATATACTGGGCACTGTTTTACCACTGGGGATACAGTGGAGAACAAGACCAATGGAGTTCCTGCCTTGACAGCGTAGTTGAGGGAAATAGAGAGTACATGAACAAATAATCAGATGAAGATGGAAATAAAACAAGGTACTAGGGTAAAGGGTAACGAGGGGGAAGAAAGCCTCTCTGAACTGGTGGCCTGAGTGTAAGGAGGAGCCAGCCATGCAAAGATATGGGGGAAGAACATTTCAGAGAGATGGAATAGTGTGTGCAAAGGATCTGAGGTGGGAATAGCTTTGTCTCAAGGAATTGAGAGGTCAGTGTGCCTCAAGCACTGTGAACAAGGGGCAAGCACTTGAGAAAAGGCCAGAGAGGTTGCAGATACTAGCTTATGTTGGACCTGTAAAGAACAGTTTGTGTTTTTAGATGTGTGCAGAGCCACTAGAGAATTTTGTGCCAGTTGTATGTGACTTTTTAATGTAATGCCAGGCATGTAGTAAGAACTCAATAATGCATGAGTCTATTCCGGATCTGGATTTTGGGTCTCCCTTGGAATGATCCCAAGGATTCAGGACTCCCCACTGACTCTTATTTCCCCATTTTAGTTGTCTGCTCAGTCAGCCCAGTACTCCCAGCAGCTGACAGTGGCCCGCAACGAGTACCTGCTTAACTTGGTTGCCACCAACGCCCACCTTGACCACTACTACCAGGAGGAACTGCCAGCCCTGCTCAAGGCTAGTCTTAACCCAGATTACTCCTGCTTTCCACTTCCCCTGAGGCTGGCTGATGTTAGGGACCCAGCCTGCTTAGAGTGGTATTGGGTGGCTTCTAGCTGGCTGTATCATACAAGACATTTAACCACTTATTCCTATCAGAGTCAACCCCAGGTCTGCCTACTTTGTAACACTAATGATGTTCAAAGAAAGGAATGAATGTGAGTGTGTTTTATAAACTGTTAAGTGGTTGACACACATGAGGATCTATGACTAGAAGCAGTAATGATAACTTCTTCCCTCTCCTCATGTACATCCCCCATCCAAACCTGGACAGATAACCTGCTTTTCAGTAGAGGCCTGGAGGAAGGGTGATGTCAGTATCTTGGGGTTCTCTCTAGGCCCTGGTGAGTGAGCTGTCGGAACACTTGAGGGATCCCTTGACCTTACTGAGCCGCACTGAGCTGGAAGCTGCAGAAATGGTCTTGGAGCATGCCCGCCATGGGGGGCATGCAACCTCTCAGGTGAGGGCAGGGGGCTGTGAGAACTCCCCTGGAGATCCTCTGTACTATTCTCTCCCAGAACAGACCTCCCTACTGCACATCGGTTCCTTTCCTTCTTACCTTCTCTTTTTTCTTCTAAGAGGTGCTGGGAGCAAGGTTAGAGAGGGTGACTGTCTTTTCCCAACCCCAGGTAAACTGGGAGCAGGATGTGAAGCTATTTCTTCAGGAGCCTGGAGTCTTTTCCCCCACCCCGCCTCAGCAGTTTCAGCCAGCAGGGGCTGATCAGGTAAGACCTCCTTGCATGCTGGAAGCGGGCTAAATTTAAAAGTGAGTGTGGTTTAGACCTCCTGTTCCATTATCCTTGTCCTGATGTTAACTCAGGGACTGTTAGACCTTGGCTAGAGGGTTTCAGAATTCTAGTTTACCTCCTTCCCTCCAAGACATACAAACACTCCTCAGACCGAAGTGCAGTCACCTCACTGTACTATCTTCTTCCTTCCACCTCTTTCCTTGGCCCCAATCCCATTCCTGGGACTCTGTGTCCACATGAATGCATACCTGTGTACATGGACATAGGCATGTCTTCCTTCCTCTTTGTCACTGTCTTTGGAGCTTAAGACCAAGAGAGGGAAAAGGAAGGAACTGGCAAGAAGGATGGCCTCAGGTCTTCCTCACAGCACCCATCCTATTCAGGTGTGTGCTCTGGAGTGGGGAGCAGGAGGCATGGCTGGGGAGAGTGGCCTGGAGAAAGAGGTCCAGCGCTGGACAAGCCGAGCAGCCCGAGACTACAAGATCCAGCACCATGGGCATCGGGTGAGGTGGGGGTGCAGGTGCTGTGGGTGGGCAAGAAGAGCTGAGAGATCGGGAATCCCAGAGTCATTTAGGGTGTCATGGAGCTGCAGACAGGAGGGAAGGGAAAGCTTTCTTAACAGTATGACACAATAGTTAAGAGTACAGCTTTTAGAGCTAGACTGACCTGGGTTCATATTCTCTTGTTGCTTTTGAGTTCTGTAACCCTGGGTAAGACAGTGACTTCACCTCTCTGGACTTCAGTTCCTTTACTCATGGCCTCACTAAAGTGGGGCCAATAATAACACCTATCTCACAGAAGATAAATGACATAAGCCAAATGATGCAACTAGCAAAGTAGCAGGCCCAAGGTAAGTTATAGCCCACAGTATGTCCACCCACCTTGGCCTTCCCCACCAGGTGCTGCAACGATTGGAGCAGAGGCGGCAGCAGGCTCCAGAGAGAGAAGCTCCAGGCATAGAACAGCGGCTCCAGGAAGTGAGGGAGAGCATCCGGCGGGCACAGGTGAGGCCCTGGGCTTACAGCCTCTGAGATCCCAGCTCCTCAGGCAGTCCCTGCTCCACTCAGAAGAGGGAAAGTGGGGAAGAAGAGGGTGGACACAGCAGGCCAGGTTCCACTAACTCCTTTCCTCCTCATGCCAGGTGAGCCAGGTAAAGGGGGCTGCCCGGCTGGCCCTGCTGCAGGGGGCTGGCCTGGATGTGCAGTGCTGGTTGAAGCCAGCTATGACCCAGGCCCAGGATGAGGTGGAGCAGGAGCGACGGCTTAGTGAGGCTCGGCTGTCCCAGAGGGACATCTCCCCGATGGTGAGCTCCTCCTCTGTCCTAGACATACATACTGGGGAGGGTAAAACTCCCCAGTAGAAGGCAGACCCTCTAAAATGGGAGTCACAGTAGTACTTAACTCGGAGGGTCATTGTAAGGCTTAAGTGAGATCTTTCACTTATAATTCTTTGCATAGTTTGTGGTACAGAGTCCTTAGTAATCTTTTGAGTAAAATATGATGGTTAAGAACTAAGATTTTGGGAGTAGTCTGCAAGTGGCTTGAGTACTAGCCATCACACTCACTAGCTGTATAATCTTGGAAAGTGACTTAATGTTTCTGAGCCTCAGTTTCTTCAAAAGTAAAATGAGGTTAAGTTATATAAAATAATACTGAGTTATTATAAATATTAAATGAAACTATGTATGATACTTAGCATTGTGCCATGCGCATATTAAGCACTCAATCGTAACTGCTATTTTTTAGTATCACCTGCTTTGTGGTGATTTTGTTTGTGAGACGTGGTAGTTGGTTGGGGAGTACTACCTTGGAAGATGATTCTGTGTCCTTTAGGGGCAACACAGGGGAGTGGGAAATCTAAGCAGTATTTGAGAGTGGACCCTATAATGATATCTGGCCTCTGCCCTCTTCTAGGCTGAGGATGCTGAGTTCTCTGATTTTGATGAATGTGAGGAGACAGGGGAGCTCTTTGAGGAGACTGTCCCCCCAACCATGGCCACCAGGCCCCTGCCCTGCCCTGCACATGTGGTGTTTGGCTATCAGGTATGAACGGGAGTAGGGACTTCAGATGGGCAACAGTAGGGGACAACCAGATCCTGAATTCTTCCTTGTGTGGCTCAGGCAGGACATGAAGATGAGCTGACCATCACGGAGGGTGAGTGGCTGGAGGTCATAGAGGAGGGAGATGCTGACGAATGGGTCAAGGTGGGTATGGGACCCTGGGTTCTGACCCTGGGTTGGGGGCAGTGGGAAGACTTCTTTGTGGCCCCCAAGGACCCATCCAGGCAAAGCTAGAAGCCTGAATGGAGGAAATCCAGGGCCAAGAATTGCAAAGACAGGTCTGGTATCTGTTCACATTTCTGGGTGAGCAGGCTCGGAACCAGCATGGAGAAGTAGGCTTTGTTCCTGAGCGGTATCTCAACTTCCCGGATCTCTCCCTTCCTGAAAGCGGCCATAATGGTGACAATCCCTCCAGGGTAGAGCCTACAGGTAAGAGGGCATTTCTGGGCCCAGGGATCCTGGGTTTGGAGATGAGTTATTGGATATGGGCATGGGGTGTACTGGGGCCCCACCACGTGCTTCCTTCTCTTACCATCTCTCCTGGGCTACTGCAGCTTTCTTGGCCCGTGCCCTGTATAGCTACACTGCACAGAGCGAAGAGGAGTTGAGCTTCCCTGAGGGGGCACTCATTCGCCTGCTGCCCAGGGCTCAAGATGGAGTGGATGATGGCTTCTGGAGGGGAGAATTTGGAGGCCATGTTGGAGTCTTCCCCTCTCTGCTGGTGGAGGAGCTGCTTGGGCCCCCAGGACCACCTGAACTCTCTGATCCTGAACAGGTGAGGCTTCCTTCTCCTCAGTCCCCAATACCTCTGAATTGACTCTCACATCCCACTTAGGGCCCACATTCATCTTAATGCTCCCTCTCCTCCCCAGGTTTGCCTCCTCTGGTGGCTTAGGCCTTCCTCTCTCCTTTGGCTGGGCAGAGAAAAGGGAAACCAAGGCAAGCGTCCTAGGAGTTTGGAGGGCTTTAGTGCAGGATAGACATGAGTTCACATTTCTATCACATGACCTGAGGCAATGACTTAGCCTCTCTGAACTTGTTTCTTCATGTGTAAAACAGATAATACTAGTTGCTTTAGTAGTCTTGCTGTCATGACCAGAGATAATAGAGGTAAACCCCTTAGCTCCATGGTACACAGGAGGTGCTTAAGTCGGCAATGATACAGCAGGAAGTGCATGGGAGTGGGAGTTAGGAAACCTGGATTCTAGCCAGCACTCTGCCACTAACTCTGATCTTGGACAGATAGCTCAACCTGAATCGTGTGTCTCACATAGGAGTCATAAAAATGCCTATCTCATGGCGTGGTGGTAAGGGTTGAATGAATTAATGTATGTGCAGTGCTAGCAGAACACCTGAGACATAGTGTTCCCTAGGTAGTGGATGTTGCAATATGTATCACTTGCAACCCTGCCTGAATACAATCCTGTGTTGAGAAGTGATGGGACAGGAATTGAAGGTGGGACAAGATGAACAGGTGGTGAAACCTTCGCATGTGCCAGGAGTAACTCTGTACTCACCCGGTTCCCAGATGCTGCCGTCCCCTTCTCCTCCCAGTTTCTCCCCTCCTGTGCCCATCTCTGCCTTGGATGGACCCCCTGCACCTGCCTTGCCTGGGGGTGAGTAGAGGGAATTGGGGACCCTGAGGGGATAAGAGACGAAAATAAGGAAGTGTGGACTCTTAGGTCATATTCTACTCCTCTGCATGCCCTCAGTGTACCTTGCAATAAGGCCCACTACAGGTTGATGGGGAGAAGAGCTTGGGATTTGAAGCCAGGCCAACCTGGTTCAAACCTGCTCTATCACTTCCTAGGGTGTGACTTGAGGTGGGCTGTTTAACCTTTCTGATCCATCAATTGCTCTTTGTGTCCTTGAACCCTGAAAATACCTAGCTTTGCATCATCTTTTTCTCTTAACATTGTTTTTTCTTTTTTTGTGGTGCTGGAGAATCAAACCCCAGGCTTTCCACATACTAGGCAAGCATTTCTGCTACTAAGCTACATCCCCAGGTTCTCTTTTCCACCTTCCCCCTTGGAATGATCACCTTTTCTAAAACCTAGTACTTCCACTTTCTCCATCGTCACAGTCTCTGACCCCGTGAAGTCACCATGATCTTGAACACTCCTTTTTCACTTTGTATGACTTAGCACTCAGACATTCATTACATGTGTTGATGTTTCATTACTAGATTCCTGAGTCCTTTGGAGTTGGAGGCTGTGTATCCCTCCTCCCTTCTTCTGGTACCTTGAGCAGATGATTATATATAGCAGTTGCCCAATCATTTGTTGAGGATAGACGGGTTGTTGGATTTTACAGCTCAGGTTGATGATTATTTATTAATTTAGCAAATATTTAGAAAGTGTCACCATCCTGAGTGTTGGGAGATGCAGGATTGAAAACGAAGCCTGAAGACTGACTTGTGGTCCTTGTTTCCAGACAAAGCCCTGGACTGCCCTAGACCCCTGGACATGATGGTGCCTCGACTCAGGCCGGTAAGGACCCCTACTGTGGAGGTGACTGTGTGGGTCATTCCAACTAGTCCTGTTCTGTGTGCTGGGCAGAAGGAATGGACAGGGATAGCTCCAAGGGAAAACGCTGGAGAATATAACTGTGTGTTCCCTACAGATGCGTCCACCACCTCCCCCACCAGCTAAAGCCCCGGATCCTGGTCAACCAGATCCCCTCACCTGAAGGTCCAGGGGACCACTGTTTCCCAGTGATGCTGCTGCCCCATCTCTATGCTGTCAGAGACCACCCTCTCAATGATCCAGAGCTACACAGCCAAAAGCTGGAATTTTCTTTGTGTCTACTCTCACTTTCAGGGGTAGAAACTCCCCCTTATTTCTGGGGCTAGAATTACCCCTTTTTTTTCTGCCATTACTCCACCTGTAGGATGGTAAAATACCCTTCTCCTAATGCTCTTCTGCCATTCCTAGGGATGGAACTACCCCTTTTTCTTCTGCCATTACTCCATCTCTAGGATGATAAAATACTCCCAAACCACTGGGTCTGGAACCCATTCCCCAAAGTCCTAAGTGGCTCTGGCCCACCTGTCTTCACCCTGGCTCTGTGGCTTACCCCATTCTGGGTGCCAGGGTCCCTAGGTTTGGGACCACAAGAAGAACCGGCCTTGGGAGTCAGAAGGAGCTGGAGCCAATATGTGAAGCAGCTGTAATGGTCTGATCAGATTTATTGACAGTGAATAAAGGGCACGAATGCCAAGCCAAGGCTTGGGTCTCTTGTGCCAAGAGGGCAAGGAGCCTAAGGTGCTATTGCTTTAAAAGCCAACCAAGGGCAGGGGCCTGGTCCTGCTCTCACTCTCTAGCATGTGGAGTGAGGTATTGGGGATGGCAGGCCAGGCAGTCTGCTGGCAGGTAGGGAAGGGGAAGAAACCAAGGGTCCCGGAGATGGGGGGGCACTTTCCTAAGGTTCCCCGGCCTGAGACCATGCAACTTCAGGTGGAAGTAGAGCTGGTCCCTCAACTGATGGGCAGTGCTGTCCAGTGGTGGGGAGGGCCTTCATGCCCACCTACCCCCTGCCCCTGCCAGCTGGTAGTCCATCAGCACAACGAAGAATGAGGCTTGGAGGAGAGGAAGGGAAACAGTGTTGCTTCCTGTTCAAGCTCTGTCCCAGCTTTTCCCTGGGGGCTGCAGGACCTTTCCTGTCTCCTGGAGCACACATCCACTCCCCACCACTAGTGAAGGAAATCTGTAGCACAGGCTAAGTCTGCAGTTCACTCTGGGGGTTCAGGAAGCTGGTGGGCTCAAGTAGTTTAAAAACAGGGTGGGAGAATGAGGTTACCAGATTTGGGGTTCAGGCAGACTCACCTCATGTACCCCCTGTTCCTGGTGGTGGAGACGCCTGAGAGAAAGGGGAGGCATCAACAATGGGAACAGGAGGTGGGTCATATCAGCGTTCCTCAGAGTAGGGGGCAATAAAACTCAGTCCATCACAGCCCCTGCTGTCCTGACCATGTCTTCATACCTGGTGATCTGAGGTGTCCAGTTTGCTTGGATGTCCATTTCTCTCTTGACTGCGCAGCCCTGGGCTTGGGCCCCTCCCTCTGGCCCCCAGTGTTGGTTCTGCAGAAGCTCCAAGGTTCCCCTCAAGTGTGCAAGGAACTAGGCTGGTGTCCCTGAGTCCTCCATTCTGCACTGGGGGACTGGCTAGGGCCTGGGGCTGTAGCGCTTCAGGGGGCAGCCTTTCGGTGGCAGGCACCTCTGCCCTAGACTGCCCTCCTCCAGACCCTTGACCACCCACTGGGTCCTGCCCTCCACCAGAGCCCCAGCTCCTGTCCGTGGGGGAACCATCACGATGTTCATGTAGCCCATGGCGCTTCTCAATGTGTGTCACCCGGAATCTGGGAAGGGAGAGAACAGTGGGACTAAGGACCACCAATCAGAGGCTGCCTAGAACCAGGGGACATCCTGGGTTTGATGGCCACTTCCCTCTTGCCTAGGGCTAAGAAGGTCTTCTCAGATTGTGGAGTGCATTATGTAGCTTGACCTCTGCTGCAGTTCCCAGTCCAGGAAGAAAGAGCCGGGACCCACCTTTGGGGTCAGGTGCCTGATTATTGGGGTCCCCACCTCAACCTCCCTTTCCCTGGGGCACTGTTCCCACCTGCCCACTGAGAACACAGTGGTCTCCCCTGGCCGAGGACGGCCTTTTCCTTCCTTGGAGCGTCCCTGACGGACAAGTGGGGGCCTCTTGCTGCGGCTGCAATGGATGCAAGGGGCTGCAGAGCCCAGATGTACTGTGTGATGATGGGAAGGGGCTCCATCCTGCAGGCTGGAGTTGGCATCCACACTGGACAGCAGGAGGAAGGAGCAGAAGTAATATTTCCATTTCCCTTTCTGTTGTTTCCTTCTGTTCTTTGAACATGCTCTTTAAACCCCCAGAAGTCCCACTTTGTCAAGGTCCCAACATTCTTTTGTCTTTATCTAATAAATGCAATAGTAAGATGTGAGTGACCATATACTTTTCTTTCCAGCCATTGTTTGCTAAAAATAAGGCAATGTTTAACCCAAAAGAGTGGCAATAGAGATGACTATTAGGTTTGCCACTATCCTGATGGGAGACATGGTTTGAAGGATTTGGGATTTCCACAAAACTTTCTCCTTCCTATATAAGTTAGCCAGTCTTGCCCTCCCCCAGCCCCAAACATGCAGTGACACTGGGAGAGGAATGTGCTGGAGGAGAGGGTACTCTCCAAGGCAAGCTAAGTCATGCTGGCCCTTGTTTCCAGCTCACCTGGACAGCTGCACTGTCCCTTCTCCTTCACTGTCCCCTAGCATCTCCTTCAAGGCCTCAGCATTGGCTGAGGGGAGAAGGAAAAGGAGGAGTCAGTGGAGGTGGAGGTCAGGGCAGGAGAAAGTCAGGGTGGGAGGGAGCAAGGGGCCATCCTATACTCACCTTCATTTTGGATGATGCAGCGAACAATCCTCTCTACTGTGTCCTCATTCATGTCATCATCCTCAGCTGAAGGATGAAAGAGGTTGGCAAGGAAGCGGGAAGTGAGTCAGCTTTAGGGGAGCATGACCTAGTGGCCCCCATTGCTGATTGCTCAAGGTATTACTCTACCTATTTGCCACTATGCTGGACTTTAGCATTCCAGGGGCTAGAAAA
Organism: Pedetes capensis; assembly: GCA_007922755.1. Classification (NCBI taxonomy): domain Eukaryota; kingdom Metazoa; phylum Chordata; class Mammalia; order Rodentia; family Pedetidae; genus Pedetes; species Pedetes capensis. The sequence continues at coordinate 212,349 of VMDO01000239.1, read as the reverse complement.
GATAGGGAAGTCAATGGCAGCCCAGGGCTACCAACAGTGGGCCCTTCCTGTGCATGCTGCCTTCCATAGCCTTCCTTTTCAGGGTGTTGTCACCCTACTTGCTGACTCAAGAATGTGTCATTAGGCTTTCTGATGGCTTGATCAGGATTTGGCCTGGGTCTGTTGGCCAGGGAGGCAGAAAGGTAAGGGGAGAGGGGTAAGGAAGAAAAGTGACTGAGCCGGGTTCCAGGCTCCTCACTCACGGGGCTGAAGCTGGGCGTCATCAGGCTCTGAGCCCCTAGACGTGCGGCAGCGGTAGCCTTTCTTCTTGAGCACGTGGCAGATCATGAAGCCTACAAGGCCCATGAGGAAAAAGACCAGCACAAGCAGGAAGAGCATGTACAGCCCATGTTGGGGCGGCTCCAGGTCAGGCTGTGGTTCCGACATGAGGCCCTGGGGGGCGAGCGCGGGCCAGGGCGCCTCCTGGATTTAGGGGGCTGCAGCTGGGGATGGAGGAGGGGTACGAATTCGGTTCTGTTATGCGCACGCCTTGGAGATCCGCCCCACTCCCTACCCCAAAGAGGAGCTGTCCGAGCCAAGGGTGCTGGTCGGCCAAGACCGCCCGAGGCTGGGGACCAGATGGCCTCGGTCCCACTTCCCTGACACCCAGACCGTTCCCCTTTCTAGCTCATCCCGCTCTTCCGTCCCTCCCAAGGACATTGCAGCGCGACACGGGACGAAATTCTTGGGCGGCGGGCGCAGAAATCGTGCCTGAGTCAGGGTCCGTGCCTCCTATGCGCCGGCCGAGCCAGGCCTTCCGCAGCCCCCTCCTCTCTCTGTACTCCCGGATCCCTTCTCCCCTTTTCGGGTATTCCCACCCTGACCACCTGGCCCACCCGGTACCGATGGTTTGATTCTGGCTCCGGCTCCGGCTCCGGCTCTGGTTCCGGTTCCAGGGGCGTCCTAGTCCGGCTCAGGGCCCCCGACGCCCTCCCGGCGCTCATCCCTTGATTCCTCCGCCTCCCCCTCCGCCGCCTCACCGGCTCCGGGCTGGTGGCTGCGGATACCCGTGCCGCGGCAGGCGGGGGGAGGGAAGGATGGCGGGGGATGCGGGCTGGTTGAAAGCCGCGGCAGTCTCTGGACAACTCAGGCCTTGGGAAACGGTGGGGCTGGGGGGGGGGAGGCAACTTCGAAGCCGCCCTGGCTTCCCAAATGCCTTCTCCTGACGCCGACCCGGGACCAAGGGGCGGAGCGCAGGTGTGCGGGGCGGAGAGCGTGAGTCTCGCGCGTACGTGAGCACAAGTGAGATGTGCGCGTGACTGCGTCCCCCCTCCCCCCCGTGGGGAAGTATGCGGCGCCGAGTCTGGGACCGCGGTGGGGGCCAGGAGGTCAGGCGGGACTGCTCGCCATTGATCTATCCGGCACGCCAGGCGCAGCTCCTGCCCTCGGACACCCAGCGACTGGACTGCCAGCAATCTTCCCAGCGGTTCGGGGAAAACAGGCTTTCTGCTCCTGAGAGGGGCAGCGTGGCCGGCTCGTCGGAGCTTCTAGAGAGAAAACCACGGCCTGCACCCCCGTTTGGGGCTAGCGGCTGGACAAGATGACTTGGCTTCCCGAGGATTCGATCCCCTCTGGGAAAGAAAAGGCCTTCGCATCCTAGGACCCGTGCCACGGCGTCCCGGCACAAGCCCACGCACCCTCACGCCCCAGAACCTAGGAGGGCTAAGGGAGGCGAGGGGCGGAACTCCTGCAGGGGCGCGTCCTGGGCGTGGCCGCGGGGAGGCGGGGCCGGGACCTCCCCGTTCCGCAGAGGCGGGCTGCGTGCTTGCGCAGCACGCACGGCGGGGGTGGGGCTGGTGGCCGGCGGGCGGCGAAGACAGACGCGGGGCCTGGTCCCGCCCGCACCATGGCCAAGACCGTGGCCTATTTTTACGACCCCGACGTGGGCAACTTCCATTACGGTGAGGGAACAGGGTTGTGCGTGAGGGTCTGAGGCGCAGTGGTTTCGAGGCAAGGGCTGCAACTCCGAGAGTGGGAAATGACGAATTCTTCCCCCGCCTCCAGGAGCTGGGCACCCTATGAAGCCCCATCGCTTGGCGTTGACCCATAGCCTGGTCCTGCATTATGGTCTCTATAAGAAGATGATCGTGAGTTCTGTCACCTCTACCGGGGTTTGGGGCTGGAAGTGAGCTGCGGCCTTAGGGATTGGTGGCTGGACTGAATGCACCAGGTGCAACCCGCTCCTAGAATAGGGAGGCTAGATAGAAGACACAGGAACCACTCCCTATATGCAATGTGTTGGTAGTGGCGTCCTCTGACCTAAGGAGTGTTACATTTTCACCTCAGGTCGGCTTCCCTTTGACCTTAGGCTGACCAGCCCTTGGCCTGGGGCTGTGATTATGTGAGGGCTATTTGAAGACAGATGTATTTTGTGCATCTTATTTTATTACACCATGCAGGGGATGGAACACAGGGTTTCACACATGCTAGACAAGTGCTCTACCACAGGAACTACACCTCTAGCCCCCGTGTATTTTTAACGTGTGGGCAGTGCTGTGGCACTTGGAGTAGGTGTGTGTGGGGGGGGACAGGATCATTATATCTGGGTGTGAGGTTTACTCTCACTTCCCACCCCTTCTCCTCTGCTACTTTTTTCTACCTGCAAAGAGCTAGAACTCCAGGGACAATTCTGTGTGTGTGTGTGTGTGTGTGTGTGTGTGTGTGTGTGTGTGTGTGTGTCTAGATGTCCTGGGTATTCCCTTTTCAACCTAGAGTTCCTCTGCCTGGTTCCACTTAATTGATACCCAATTCTCCATCTCCCATATATACATATGTTGTCTGTCCCCAGCTTGGAATACATAGCTGTGAAATGAGATAACAGCAGACCCAGTCCTTATGCACTGTGAGGGTAATTAGGCAACTCTATGAATGTTCACTGCTTGTGTTGAGGCACAGGCAGTAGTTCTGTCATAGGAAAGACTGAGGTGATGTTGGTGCAGAAATCTATAAATCACTTGAGATTGTCTGCCTGTTTGTCCCTGTGTGCATTTTGTAGGAGAAGAAAGCTAGTTCTTCTTGCACAATTTTCAGAGAGGTGTGTGAACCTTCCCTTCTTCCTCCACAAAGGATGATAAACCTTTAGCACCTCGAGTATCAATTAGGTTGTCATATATCCTGTATATTTGACTCCACAATGAAGAACACAGAGGAGAGAGGACAGAATCAGCACCTAGGGAAGGAGATGAGTATGGAGAGAACTAGGAATAGGAGACCCAGCGAACAGGGCAAGTGGGCCAGGGTTTAAGATTGAGAAGATAGGAGAGGCTGGGCCAGAGGTGGGAAGGAGACTTGAGGGGTCTTGATTAAGATAAGCCACCTGAGTTGTAGAACCCTCTCTTCTTCACCCAGGGAGTATCTAGTCTTCTTGTCTCAGAGAATACTAAGGCTTGGGGCAGGGAGGGGAAAATTGTTAAATGTGGTTTTGGACAATGTCCAGGGCTGGGTTTAGTGTGGGTGGTCTCATACCCATGTTTGGGGCTACCTGCCTGGGTTCATCTTATGTCTCCATCCCAAGGTCTTCAAGCCGTACCAGGCCTCCCAGCATGACATGTGCCGCTTCCACTCTGAGGACTACATTGACTTCCTGCAGAGAGTCAGCCCCACCAATATGCAAGGCTTCACCAAGAGCCTTAATGCCTTCAACGTAGGCGATGACTGGTGAGGGAGGGGAGGACTGAGATTTTTGATGTCAGGCCATTCCTTGAGGTCCTGGGGCAGCAATGGGGAGATATGAAGGGGGGCCTATTTATCAAAGAATCATCAGTTATTTGTTTATTCAATAAATACTTATTGGTCGTTTGCTTTAGGCCAGGCCTTGTACTAAGTGTGGGGGATGCAATGATGAACAACATCACCTATGCTAAGTAAATCCTGGGAAGGAGAGGCACATGACAGATGTGCAGAGTGAATACTTGGGAGAATTATCAAGCTTCATGGGAGCTGTTCAGTAGAGGCTTGTTAGAGGAAGTAATGGAGATTGAGCTGGGATCAGAAAAAAAAGGAAGTAATTAGGTGAAAGGCGATTAAGTGGTCAGGGGAGGGATGTAGAGGGCTGGCAGGACAACATGTGCTAAGGGTTTGTGGTAGGATGGAGTATGACTCATTTGAGGAATAGAAAAAAGGTCAAGTGCAGAATATTAAGAGGAGAAAGATCTAAATGGAGGCTAAAGAGATAAATGGGGCCTGTTAAAAGTAAGCAGCTGGAGCTGGGCATGGTGGCAAACAACTGTAATCCTAGTACTCAGGAAGTGAAGGCAGGAGATTCTCGAGTTCGGGTCTGGCCTGGGCTACATATTTCTAGGCCAGTCTGGACTATACAGTGAGGAGACCATGTTTCAAAAAAAAAAAAAAAAAAGCAAAAGTAAACAATCCTATTATGAATTGGGGTTTTTTTCCTTGGGTGGTGGTTGTTAGGTGCTGTCAAGTCATATCCGACTCATAGCGACCCTCATGGGGTTTTCAATGGCTGACTTATTTCAGGATTGCATTGGGAGTGGATTGCCATGTCCTTCTCCCATTTTTGTGGTGCTGGGAATCTAACTGGGGACCTCAGAGACTTCAGAGAGGCACTCTTACCAACTGAGCTAAATCCCAGCCCTGTTCCTCAGGTAGAGAGAAGTTATTAAGAGTGTCTTAAAAAGCAAGGGAGTGCTGGGTGTGGTGGTGCACACCTGTAATCCCAGACACTGAGGCAGGAAGATAAATGCAAGTTCAAGACCAGCCTGGTCTGTGTAGCAAGTTCCAGAGCAGCCTAAACGCCTAAACTACCCAGTGAGACCCTGTCTCAAAAGAAGCAAGGGAGTGATTCAATATGACCATGTTAGGTTTTGGGGGGATTTGGGGTTTTTGTTTGTTTGTGTTCCTTGGGGTGCTGAGGATCAAACCCTGTGCCTTGTGCATATGAGCATTCTGTCACTGCTATATCATCCCCAGTCAGAACAGGTTTACAATGAATTTGTGTTGCACGTAGAAGACTCAGGGTTAGGTGCATGCTGTGAGGAACACAATGGACCAGCAAAGATGAGCCATGGTCCTTGCTTACACTCTAGTATGTATCTATGAAAAATAATAACCATAACAGCCTCCAGGTATTCAATTCTAGTTAAATTCTTTATTAGGGAAAATATCAAACATTTCTGAGAACAGAGTGATGAACCAGCTTGGACACAAGCAAATGGCCTTTCTTCATTTGCATCTTCTGGTGTTAGATTATTTTAAGGTCAATCCCAAATGCCATATACTTTTACCCATAAGTATGTTGTTATATACCTCTAAATGATACTCTTTAAAAATATCAGTATTGTACCTAAAAAATTAACAGTAATTCTTTAATATAATCAAATATGCAATCAGTCTTAAAGACCTACATCTGTCTCATAATATACATTTTAAAATGTGCTTTATATAAATCAGGATCTAAAAAGGGTTTACATACTGCATTTGGTTGATGACTCTTGAGACTTTTTAATCTGTGGCTTAACTTTCCCCTTGAGTTTATTTCTTGAAAAAACTGGGTTGTTGATCTTGTAGTTTCCTTCAATGGCAACCATTTATTGAGTACTTACTCTGCTAGATATTAATGCTGAGAGTTGCTGGTATATCCACTTAAATCTCATACCAACCCTGAGATGTAGTAGTCCTTTTCCTGATGTTACACATAAGTAAAGGAGATTTGGGGAGATTTAGGTAGTTTAGCCTGTGTCACATAACTGGTCCACGGAGGTATAGGATTCAAATCCAAAGCCCAGATTTTTTGTATGTTTTTTTCATGTTTTGTTTCGTTTTGTTTGAAACAGTCTTACTGTGTAGCCCAGGCTAGCCTTGAACTCAAAATCCTGAAAATAGTGAATCTGCCTCAGCCTCCCCAGTTCTGGGATTATAGGTGTGCATTATCACACCCGGCCTGGAGCCCAGGTTTTAAACCACCTCATTAATCTGTTTCCCTAAAAGAGCATATTGACAGAAATAGCCAGAGCTACAGGATAGAGGCCAACTCCTTAGGCTAGCATTGAGCACTATCTCACCCTTTTCCCCACATGTCACTTTCCAGTCTTCACATTGCTTCCATGAAGCCAGCTTTTTAAAAAAATTTTTATTTATATTTTGATGGTCATCCTTGAACTTGCAGTCCACCTGCCTCAGCCTCCCAAGTGCTGGGATAACAGATGTGCGCCACTAATCCTGGTTTTCCATGAGGTCTTTCTTGACCACAGTCATCCACAGAGCTCTGTCCTGTATGTAGTACACTGTTTTTTTGGTGTTGAGTCTCATGCAGTCTTGGGAAGTTTCTCCTTTTTTTGTTATTCTGCTATTTCTGAGTTTACTTTCCAGGTCTGGAATGCAGAGTCAGCCCTTAGGCCACAGCTGGAGCCCTGTAGATGTTCTTTGCACTGTTTAAGGAATGCTCCACTGGGCATAGTGCCGGGCATGGCACAGTGTTGGGGAGTGTTTCGTTCTGTTACATATAGGGTCACTATGAGTTGGACTCGACTCGACGGCACCTACCAACAACTACTACTGCTACTACTACTACTACTAATATGTAATATTTAGGTGATACCTACTATATAGTAGGTATTATTTTAAATGCTTTGCAGCTATTTGCTCATTTAATCTCAACAGTCCCCTATGAAACAGGGTTTATTATTCTCTCCTTTGTACAGATGAGGACCATTAGGCACAGAAAAGTTAAATAGCATGTCCAACCTCACCATCATTAGTAGGTGAACCTAGGTAGTCTGCTTTCTGAATCTGGGCTTATAATATGCTACCCTACTGTTATTGCAGCTTATTCATTTATCTTTTAGGCATTGTCTATTAAGTTGTTGGTATAGGATAAAATGCACCTTTGTAAGATGTCTGTTTTTGAGAGTTTTGATAAACTGTTTCTCTTACTCTACAAAGGTTCTTCACTCCCTTTTGTAGTCAATCCCTTCTTTCCACCTTAGCTCCAGGCAACTACTCATCCGATGTTTGTCCTTATATTTTGCCTTTTCCAGAATGTTATCTAAATGGAGTGGTTCAGTATGTAGCCTTTCCTGTCTTGTTTCAAGCCTTTCCTTTATATATAAAGAATGAAGGTGGTAATTGTTATAACTGATATGTGGCTTATAGTGCATAGTGAGCTAAAGGTTTTCTGTGGGTTATCTTATTTTATATGGATAAGAATGCAATTTTATCTTTAAAATGTGTAAGTATAAAGAATATTATTGAACATTATGTTAAAGTGTGGTACATAGTAGCTTCTTAAGAAAAACAAAGCTAGTGTTTTGTCTCAACTTATTTGCTTTCTCCTTGTAATTTAAGAGCCTAGAACTGTTTGCCTCTCTCCCCAGCTAGAGTACAAACTCTGTGATGGAGTTAAATGCTTTTCTATTTCCCATCTCATGCTTTACATGGCTTGGTACATGATTTGGTCTAAAATATTTGTTGAATAAATTTGAAGATAGCTCAAATATGTAGGTGGGGAGAGAAGGTTATCAGACAGTGGGAATTGGAGGAGTTTGGGTGGGAAGGGAGGTACGGGAAGGAACCAGACAAAGGCAAGAGGGTTCCAACCCATCCCTCTTCCCTGCAGCCCAGTGTTTCCCGGGCTCTTTGAGTTCTGCTCCCGTTACACAGGCGCATCTCTTCAAGGAGCAACCCAACTGAATAACAAGGTGACACAGCCCTGAGTCCTATTTCCCCTTTCCTAAGGGTCTCTGGACTCAGGGCCATAACCCTGATTCTGGGCACCCGGCTTCGGGGGTGGGCAGGAGGAGGACTGTGAGTCGGGTGTTTGTCTTTCAGATCTGTGATATTGCTATTAACTGGGCTGGTGGTCTGCACCATGCCAAGAAGTTTGAGGTGAGTGAGGAGGCAACTGGGGAGACAGTGGTAACCCTAGAGTAAGTGGTCAGGATGGCAGTCGGGGACAGATGGGTAGAAAAATTGTTCCACTATTTATAAGATCACTGTCTTGCCATAGGCCTCTGGCTTCTGCTATGTCAATGACATTGTAATTGGTATCCTGGAGCTGCTCAAGTAAGTATCCCAGGAGGAGAGGGGGGTATTTTTGAGACTCTCAGAAGAGATCCCTCAGACTTAGCCCTGACCCTGACACTGTTCTCCCTCCTCCCCCACTGGCTTCTCCCAAGGTCTTTTCTCAGGCTGCCTCCTCCTTTGCTTTGCTGCAGAGTCCCTGCTCCCTACTTATATTTCAGCCTTCTCTGCACATCCCTCTCCTGTCCCTGCCTCTAGCCTCCAGGCTGGAGTCCAGGGTTACACTTAGGATACTGGTGGTCTTGGTTTCAGGTCACTTGGCCAGGAACAGACTCTAAATAATTCCAGACTCTGTTGAGGGGAGTGGGTTGCGCTGAGTTCACCTCTGCCTCAGATCATGGCTTTGACCTTACCCCAGGTACCACCCACGGGTGCTCTACATTGATATCGACATTCACCATGGTGATGGGGTTCAGGAAGCCTTCTACCTCACTGACCGTGTCATGACTGTATCCTTCCACAAATATGGAAATTATTTTTTCCCTGGCACAGGTAAAGGCTAGGGATTAATCTTCTTTGCACCTCTCAAGTCTGTTTTTTTTTTTTTTTTTCTTGTTTTGTTTTTGAGAGTTGGTCTTATTATATATCCCAGGTTGGCCTGGAACTCCTACCTCAGCCATCTGGGTGCTGGGATTACAGACATGCCACCACACCTGGCTACCCTTAGCTCTTTACCATGACTGACTCCTTTGCCTTCTGATCTGAACCCAAATACCCCCTCAGAGCAACCTGTCTGACTGCTTTGGTCACATACCTCATCCTGTCTTTCTCTCAGAGGTAGTTGGATTTATTGTTTTGTTTTGTTTTGTTTTTTGCTTTGTTTGCAGTCTCTTTGTTCATCCCACCTACCCTTAAGAGTATGAGTTTGATAAGATTGCATTAATTTCATTAGTTCTATTCTTTGCTATATCATCTGTCTAGTATACATCTTAGCTCATGGTAGTTCCTCAAAAACTGTTAGCTGGATGTGGTGGCACATGCCTGTAATCCCAGTACTTTGGGGGCTGAAACAGGAGGATTGAGAACTTGAGGCCAGCTTGGGCTACATAGCAAGTTCTAGGCCAGCCTGGGTTATATAGCAACAGTTTGTCTTTATGAATGAATGAATGCATGCATGCAAGTTGCCAGATACTTAGTGGCTCTTGGGTCTGTGGTGGTGATCCACAGATGGAGTAGGTGGGTTGTGGGAGCTGCCCATGCATGGCTACTACCACTCACTTCTCTATAGGTGACATGTATGAAGTTGGAGCAGAAAGTGGCCGCTACTACTGTCTCAATGTGCCTTTACGGGATGGTATTGATGACCAGAGTAAGTACTGATGCCTTCTCTTTGTTCACTCTGCCCCTTCATTCTCTCTTTGAATTAACCTCTTCTGCCTGGTATTGTCTACTATTGGGCCAGGTGTTCTTAAGGATGAATGGCCTTCAGAGGGACCATGAACCCCTGGAAATTGTATGCAATATATCATGTGTATACACATTTTTCTGGGAAAGGGTCATTAGCTTTCATCAGTCACTCATGGCAGTCTTGGACCCCCTCCATAAGTTCTAAACCAATGGTTTGGTTCTGTGGGTTGTCCCTTTCCTGGGCTACATGCTCTCTCAACCCTTTTTTTCCTTTTGTTCCCTGTCTCCCCATCCCGTTGGGGTGCCAGGTATCCATCTTTGGCCCTCTCTCAGGTTACAAGCACCTTTTCCAGCCGGTCATCAACCAGGTGGTGGACTTCTACCAACCCACGTGCATTGTGCTTCAGGTAATACTATTAGTACCTCATAAGGAGGGCTGCCTGCATTTGGGGAAAGAGAGCAGGGAAGAGGACCGTCTCTAGGTTAGTAAGGAAAGGGAAGTGGAAGACATCTGTGATGTTCTCATCAGTATGTCACTGCAGCTGCCTGGGGTTTTTGCTTTTTGCAGTGTGGAGCTGACTCTCTGGGCTGTGATCGATTAGGCTGCTTCAATCTCAGCATACGTGGACATGGGTGAGACTTGTCTTTCCTCTCCTGAAGGTTTTCAAGTGGGTTTGGGCCTATAAGTGGAGTGAAATTAGTTGGAGAATGGGTCTTACCTCTTCTTGGGAGTCAAAATTAGCTACAAATTGTATTTGAACTAGAAATGTCACCTTGAACAGGGTTCCCTAGATTTGGACATTCATTCACAGTATGTATAGATGTATGTATGTATTTATTTATAAATGCAATACTGGAGGGTTGAACCCAGGGTTTTGCACATGCTAGGCAAGTGTTCTATCACTGGGCTGAACCCCTAGGCCCTTTTTAATATTTATTTATTTATTTATTTATTTATTTATGTCCTAAGAGTTGAATCCAAGGCCTTGCGCTTGCATGCTTTGCAAGTGCTGGACCACTGAGCTGCACCTCCAGCCCATGTTTTTTTTTTTACTTTTTGAGACAGGGTCTCAGTTATGTAGACTACCTCTGGTCTCAAATTTATGATCCTCCTGCCTCTGCCTCCCAAGCCGCTGGGATTACAGGCGTGCACTGCGCCCAGCTCAGCTCTTTTTTATTTTTTATTTTGAGAAAGGATCTCACTAAGTTGTGCAGACTGCCTCTGGCCTTGAACTTGGAATCCTACTTCAGCCTCCTGAGTGAGTCACTGGGATTATAGGCATGCACCATGGCACCTGGCTCCACAGTAGATTTTTATTAAATACCTATTACGGTTCAGGTATTGTACTTGGTGATGAGAATATGATGGGGAAATGCTCATGGAGTTTATAGTTTGGTATGGGAAGCAGACAAAATATAAGCAAACAAGAAAAACAGATTGTTGTTTTAAATCCTATGAAGGAAGTCAGATGTGGTGCACATGCCTGTAATCTCAGCACTTGGGAGGCTAAGCCAGGAGGGTAGCAAATTTGAGGCTTGGCTGGGCTACACTGTAAGGCTGCCTCAAAAAAAAAAATCTTAACAAACAAAAAATCCTATGAAAGAAAAAATATTTATTTTATTTTATTATTATTATTATTATGTTTTGCGGTATTGGGGGTTGAACCCATGGCCTCGCGCTTGTATGCTCTGCAAGTGCTGGACCACTGAGCTGCATCCCCAGCCTAGTTAAGTTACATAGACTGCCTCTGGTCTTGAACTTGCAATCCTCCTGCCTCTGTCTGCTGAGCCGCTGGGATTACAGGTGTGCACCACTGCGCACGGCAAAATATCTATTTTAGATGACATGATTTAGAAAGAGTTTTTTGAGGAGGTGAAATAGGAGCTGAGGCCTGGAGCAAGCGTTAAAAGGAACAGAAAGAAGTCTGGCCCAAGCAGTGGGAATGGTCCACTAAAGGCTCTATGTCTAGAAAGATCTGATGTCTTGAAGAAAAGTAAATAAAACCAGTTAGTCCAGAACTCAGGGAACAAGCTGGAGGTAGTTTGCAGTGGGTCCTAGAAGTTGGCCATGCTGAGGTTATGCGGAGCCTTGAGACCCTGGTAAGGAGTTCGAATTATATGCCACAGGTGATGGGAAACTGACAAAGGATTTTAAATAGGGAAGTAACACGATGCAATGTGTTTTAAATTGGCTGTTTGGACTATTGAATGGAGAAAAGTTTGAGATGGGAATGAGGGGACAGAATGGTTAGTGGGAAGTCTGGTTAGGAAGCCATTGGTACTGTGTGAGCAGAAGTGGGTCCCAGACTAAAGTGAAAGTGGTGGTGATGGAGAGAAATCGGGGGTTTGAGTTGTATTCTGAAGGCTAGGACTGACTGACTGGCTGGGACACTGAGAAGGGTAGTTGAATAATAGGTCAAGTACCAGGGAGAGTGTTGAGCAAGACAAAGGTGAGGGTGTGCTTTCTCTTAAAGTTTTTATTGAGACACAACACATGTAAAGCACATAAATCTACCCTTCTCTGGTACTGGAGGATTGAACCCCAGGCCTCATGCATGCTTTGCAAGTGCTCTACCACTGGGCTACACCCCCAGCCCATTTTTTACTTTTTATTTTAAGACAAAGTCTCACTAAATTATGCAGGCTGCCTTTGGCCTCGAACCTGGATCCTCCTGCCTTAGCCTCTAGAGTTGCTGGGATTATAAGTGTGCACTGCTGCACCCAGCTTTAAAGTACCTAAATCTTAAGGCTACAACTCAGTGAATTTCATTACCCAGATCAAGATACAGAACATTTTTAGTTCCCTTTGCCCTTTCCAAGCAATACCTTGATGTGTATACCTTGGCTCCACCTATTCCTCTGGTTCCTTTTAACAGGGAATGTGTTGAATACGTCAAGAGCTTTAATATCCCTCTATTGGTGCTAGGTGGAGGTGGCTATACTGTCCGAAATGTTGCTCGCTGCTGGTGAGTACTCTCCTGATTTTCTTCTTCCTTTATTGTCCAGTGTGGGCTCCCTGAGATTGTCCAGGTGGGCCCTTCAGCCCACCTGTCACCTACCCAACTCTGCTTGTTGGTTTCAGGACATATGAGACATCACTGCTGGTAGAAGAGGCTATTAGTGAGGAACTTCCATATAGTGGTAAGGATTACTCCATAACTCTACAGCCCCCAGAATGACCTGGTTTGTAGGCAGATGGGAAATTTTGTACTCTCAGAGCTCTGCAGACTACACATTTGGGCTGAAAGCAGAGCAAAGAGTGAGTACTATTATGCAGGGGATCTGGGCGGGAAGAGAAGAGATCAGGAAGTCTTGGGACCTGCCTGTCTCAGTCTGAGCCACTTCTGGCTAATCCTGTCTCCTAATCCCTTCTCTCCAAGAATACTTCGAGTACTTTGCCCCGGACTTTACCCTCCATCCAGACGTCAGCACCCGCATCGAGAATCAGAACTCACGCCAGGTCAGCAGTTTGGAGAAGCAAGGCACAGGGAAGGGAGCTCAGGAGAGGTCCAGGGTGTGGGAAGTAGGAGAAGTGAAAGAGAAGGAAGTTCTGACCTGTCCCTGTCAATGTTATGAGCTAGGAGGCAGCCTAGGAAAAAGTAGAGGCAGTCCATTTGGTGGGGAGTGACAGTTAGCAACTAGGGGACCTGAACTCAAAATGGTGCTATGATTAAAATCAGGATGGTAGGAATGGAAGGCAGCTAGTAGGGTGGATGCCCTAGGAATCACTAGGAGCTGCTCATTCTCTTTTCCTTGTTTCTAAGCAGTATCTGGATCAGATCCGCCAGACAATCTTTGAAAACCTGAAGATGCTGAACCATGCACCTAGTGTCCAGATTCATGATGTGCCTGCAGACCTCCTGACCTATGACAGGACTGATGAGGCTGACGCAGAGGAGAGGGGTCCTGAGGAGAACTACAGCAGGTCTGGGTCAGGGACTGGAGAGCCGGTGGTTGCAGCAGGCTTGCTAGGAAAGCTTACATGGGAAAAAGTAAATCGGAAGGCACTAATTTACTCCTGCCAGGCTTACCTGCTTTAGGCTAGTACAAGTTTCCTTTTTTTTTTTTTTGCCCATTTTTAATGACAAAAGTAACACAAATGTAATATTATAAACAAAATTATAAACAGAATGTTGTTTGCTTTCACACAATCCCAGATTCATTCCACAGAAGTTATACCTGTTAATAGTTTGATTTGTATTTTCAAATAGACTTTTTTTAATAGATTACAAGTATTCCTCTTTTCTTTTCTTTTTTCTTTTTTTTCTTTGGTATTGGAATGTTGAACCCAGGGCTTCATGCATGCTTTTGCAAGAGCTCTACCACTGAGCCATACTCCCAGCCTGATTTTTACTTTTTATCTTGAGACAGGGTCTCACTCACTAAGCTACGCAGATGCCTCTGGCCTCAAACTTGTGGTCCTACTTCTTCCATCTCCTGAGTCACTAGGATTACAGGCATGTGCACTGCACCCGGCCAATTACAAGTGTACTTGTACACACACATATGTACATACTCATTCACAGTTTGTTATTTGTGTGTTTTGGTTAATACAAATAGGAACATTCTCTACATGTTGCTCTGCATCTTACAGTTTTTTCTCTCTTTTTAAGTAAGATGTATCTTACCATGGTGGTTTGTACAGATCAGCTTCAATATTTTATTAGCTGTATAATAAATATTCTGTTGTGTGGATATAGCATAATTTAACCAATGACTATTAATGGATGTTTATATTCTTTTATTTTCTCTTTTTTTTCTAATTTAGTAATGTGGCAATGAATCCTCTTATGTATACACCATTGCATGCTTTTTTGAATGGCTTAGATTCTTAGACTTGCTCCTGGTAGGTCAAAGGCTATATAGTAAAATTTTTTATATTTGCTGCCAAATGCCTTCCAAAAATTCTGTAGCTGTTTACGTTCTTGGCAGCATTTTACTCAGTCCTTCCATGTCTTAAGTTGGACAGGTCACTGGTTCATTGATTTCTTTTCTCTGTTCATTTTTTCAGGTTTGAGAATTGTATGTGATAATATATTTTTTTAAAAAGCCTTTCTGAGATACATGCTGAAATATTTACAGATGGAATGAATTAGGGGAGAAAAAAACCTAGGATAGAATTTTTTTTTTTTTTAACTCCCAAAACAAACTTCTCTGGAAAATGAGGGGAAAAGACAGCTGAACCCAGAAGGGCAGAAAAAGATGCATTTAGAGGAGAACAGATTTCCTCACCTGGCCAAGGGACAACCAGAGCTGGACACTTGCAGAGCACCCAGCTTGGCACCCATGCAGTGTTTGAGGCTGAAGCTGGCTCTGCTGCACACTCAAATGGGTTTCTTGGCCCCTTCCAGAATCTGCTTCTGGGTCTTAGAGTTCTAGCTTCCATCTCTGACCTCTGCTCTGACCCTTGGGACCTCTCCAGCTCCCCTTCTCCACAAGCATTCCTTATTCCCAGGCCAGGGTGAGGAAGTAGCTGAACATCTGGCTTGAGGGCTTGCTTTTTGAACCATCATCTCCTTAGCTTCTCCAGGTCCCTAAAGCTTGACTTCTGGAAATTGATTTTCACTGTTTGATTTGGTTTGGCAAAATCTGTTTTTAAATCCTTCCCTTTGTTGAAATTGGACTTTTTCATCTATAGTTCCAGGCTAACATCTGATCCTAGTCTCTGCATAATACCACACCCTTTCAACAGCCAGCAGAAGTCTCGGGCCTCTTCCTGTTTCTAAGCCTTACCTCACTGTCAGACCACCCACTAAGTTCCTGTTCTTCTTTGGTCCCTATAGCTCCAGCTTGCATGTGACTTACCTAGTAACAGAATAAATGTTACTACTTTTGTGGGTTTGCCATGCTCCAAACTCAGTGCTTTATGTTATAACACATATTATCAAATGGTCATTCTGTTGCCATCAGACAACCCTAAGAAGTGGCTCCTATCCTCACATAACCAGAGGAGGAATCTAAGGCTCAGAGAGGTTAAGTAACTTTCCTAGGTTCATAAAACTGGTTAAATATTGGAACTGAGATTCAAACCTGAGTGTCTGACTCCACCCCTTTCACCATTGTGCACTTACAGTGGAAAGGGCTTTACCTGGCTTAGTTCCTCTGCTTCTTTTTGATGACTTTCTCAGTTCTTTGTCTCACAGAATAGGTTTTCAAAAAGAAAGAAACCTGTATTGAATACTTAATGGGTCCTGTGTTGCTTTCATATCCCTTCTCTCACTACAGGTCTACAACATCATGTCAGTTCCCTACTTAAAACTCTCCTTTCCCTTGCACTTAGAAGAAATCCAGAGTTTCTCACTATGGCTCCCGTTTCTGGTCTGTACCTAAGTTCATGATCATATCTGTATCTACTCTCCTCCTCACACACCACCCTCAGGTATCTTGGCCTCCTTATCTTTCTGGAATATATCTATTTTTCCTTCCACCTTATGATTTCTATACTTGGTTTTCTTGTGGCGTGGAACAGTCTTTCTAAGATCTTGGCTTGGGCAGCTTCTTCTCAGACTCTGGTCTTTATTCTTATAATTGTTGTTGTTGTTGTTAGGTGCCGTTGAGTTGGTATCCGACTCATAGCGACCCTCTGGAAACAGAGGAAACACTATTGTCAGTGTTTCTCTGCTGTTCATAGGGTTTTCAATGGCAGATTGAATTTTGGGAGGGGGTTGCCAGGTCCTTCTCCCAAGCCTACAGCTTCTGGTGTTCCCAGGCGGTCTCCCATCCAGGTACTAACCAGGCCTGACCCTGCTTAGCTTTTGAGATCTGAAGGGATCGGATGCCACAGGGCTACAGCTGCAGGCTTACGATAGTCTTCCCTAATAATCTTATCTGAAATGTCCCCCTTTTCTTCCCATCACTCTCAGTCACATCACTTTAGTTCATTTTATTCATAGAACTCTCCACCATCTGAAATCATTACACTTAGTTACCTTGTTATCATTAGTCTCATTTATGAGGTAAGCTTTCTGAGGGTAACTGGAAACTTTGCCTGCTTCTCTACCGTATTGTTTAGGCCCATGATGGGCAATGTCTGGACCAGAGTAATCTCCATAAGTGGTTATCGAATATGTGAATAGACAAATGCATAGTAATCAGTGTCTACCAACAGGAGGACAGGAATGACAGAGAGCCTGAGAAATTGCTCTGGAGAGGGTGCTGAGAAAAGACTTGAACTTGGAGAGTGGGTTTCTGATCTCTCTTCCCTTGCTTTTCAGGCCAGAGGCACCCAATGAATTCTATGATGGAGACCATGACAATGACAAGGAAAGTGATGTGGAGATTTAAGAGCAGCTCGGGATGCTGTGTCCCAAAGAATTCCTTTTCACCTCTTGGTGGGGTGGGAAGGAAAGAGGTGACTCCCTCAATCCTGGAGTGGTCACCCCCAAGGATTTTCCTAAGGATTTGGAGACCACATGTGGTTCTAGAACCATCTACTCACTTCTCCTCTCTAACACAGCCTCATGATGGTACCTATTAGGGATGAGACAGGGATAAGGATAGCTGTCTCTGGAACATGGGCAGTGGACACAATAGACTCCTGTACAGGCCTTCTGATCCCTTATTCCTTACTTCCCTCCAACCCAGAAACTTAGGGATGAAAGGGTAGACAGGACTGAAATTGTCTCTGATGTTCTCTCTTGGGCTCTCTTACTGCAGGCCTGCTTCCAGGGCAGGTGATGAGTAAGGGTTTGGTGGGGGCTGATACTCTGGCTCACTAACACCTAAGTACCAGATGATGGAAAGTATGGTTTCAAGTAGGGGGAGGATGTGAAAATGTGGCTTTATGTCCATTTTACCACTGTTTTTATCCAATAAACCAAGTTGATATTTTTTGTACCTTTCTGGGAATATTAATTCTTGCTTGCTACCTATGTGTGAAGAGAGAAAAATAGGAGTGATACATATAATAAAAACCATAGTTAACGTTCATTTATCACCTTATGTTAGGGACTATGTATGTATTGTGCGTGGATTATTTTATTCATATACAGGGAGTTAATAGAGCATTCAGGTTAAGAGCTAGACAAACTTGAGCAGATTTCTGGCTTGAGAAAATGACATCAGGTTTTAAACATGGATATTTGGCATGATGATGCTAGTTGGTGAAGATACACTGAGATAAAACATGGTAAGTGCTTAGCATAGTGCCAGATACAATAAGTTGCTCATTTCCTGACTTTATGAGGAACAGTGCTGGGTACTGTGGTCACCACAAACATGGACCCTTTTCTGGAGGAGTTTACAGTCAGTAAGGAATATGATAAATGTAAATGTCAATAGTGGCACAAGAAAGAGGAAGGATAGATGGGTCACTCCCTTCATCCTTTTGCTATTTCTCAACACTCTAGCTTAGAAGGTAGGTTACTTTCAGGACAAACTGAGTTTTAAGTGTTGCCTGGACAGCTCTGTGCAACTTTCCATTAGGCAGTTGGAAGGTCTGGATCACAAGGGAGATAAAGGCCAGATTTAGGAGCCGGCCAGCTTAGCAGAGTCCCTGGTATTGCCAGGCCTTATAGGAAGCACTGGGGCTCCAGTGACTAAGTCACTGACTCTGTCCGCCAGAAATGTACACTCGAAGTCTTCTCCAGCTGTAGTCAAGATTATTCAGTTCATCCTGTGAGAACCCTCTGGGTACCATCTTCTTTTCACATGGGACAGATGTAGCCAGAAGAATGGATAAAATTGTAGAAGAAGAAGATCATGCTAAGAGTAAAGAATATACTCTTGGAGAACTCCATTCTTCTCGGGCATGCTTGGTTTATGCCAGTGTGGGATCCTGGTTAAACACATGGCAGACTAATCTGGGTTTAAAATTTGTATCAGGCTGGGGTTTAGCTCAGTTGGTAGAGCACTGTACTATACTTTCTGAGGACCAGGGTTTGATCCCCAGCATAGCAAAAATGGGAGAATGCTGTGGCAGTCCACTCCCCCAAAACAATGGTGAAACAAAGCCATTGAAAACCCTATGAGGGTCACTATGAGTTGGACCTAACTTGACAGCACCTAACAATAACAAAAAATTTGTATCATGTATCCTTGTGCAAGTCACTTCAATTCCCAAAGTCGTTTGTAAAATGGTAAAATCAATGGAACTTGTCACAAGACTTTGAGTATTCAGCGAGGAAAGAGCTATGTACAGTGTTTTGCGTAAGGCCTGGCTTCCAGCATGTGCATGAAATGTGGTAACTATTTACTGCTTAGGCTGTTGGCAGTAAGCACTTTGTCCACATTAGAAACGTAATCACAAAGTAGCGGACCTAGGATTCAGAACTGGGCAGTGTAACTCCATAGCTAGTCTAGTGTGGAGTCTAGAGCTTGAGCCAGACCAAGCTCTGTTCTTGGTACAGTGTTGTTAGGTGCCATCGAGTTGGGTCTGACTCATAGCGACCCTCATAAGGTTTTCAAGGGCTGATTGTTTCAGGATTGTTTTCGGGAGTGGACTGCCACATCCTTTTCCCATTCCTGGCACATAGCTGTCAATATATGGTTTTTGTTGTTAGGTGCCGTCGAGTCGGTATCTGACTCATAGCGACCCTCATAGGGTTTTCAATGGCAGACTGTTTCGGGATTGCCTTGGGAGTGGATTGCCAGGCCCTTCTCCCATTTTTGTGGTGCTGGGAATTGAACTCGGGGCCTCAGAGACTGCAGTGCAGTGCTCTACCAACTGAGCTAAATCCCAGCCCAAAATATGGTAGTTGTCCGTTTTTTTTTTACATGTGCTCATTCCATGGGTATTGCACACATAAAAATTACATTATCCCGGAAAGGCTGGCACTAAATTTCCTACAAGGATAACAGTCTCTCTTATGCGAGTTTTGATTCAGATCATGTCCTTTTCTGGGGTGTGAGAAGGTAGGCTTCATAGCCGAGTGGGCGCTGCGTAGGAGAAGACGGCGCTGCTCCAACCGCCAGGGGGCGGTGCTCCCAGCTGCGGCCTCCAGCGGCTGCACCGCCCACTCTCCCCCCCTCCCCACGTGGGTCCGAATGGTTAGGCCCGCCGAGCAGGTAGAGCGCTTCCGCAGCTTCCCTCCACCCCTATCCCTTCCCCCATTGGTAGGAGCTGCGGGTCCGGGCGGAAGTGGGGCAGGCGGGCGGGAACGAGGCGTCACCGTTGTATATTCATGAGGCGCGCGCAGCTCGGCATGCTAATGAGACGGGGTGCGGCGGCCGGCTAAGGAGCTGCTGGGCGGCTGCAGCGGCTGGCGCGGAGCTGCCAGGCGGGAGCGTCTTAGGCGCAGGGTCACTGACCAGAGCGAAGCGGGACATGGAGCCGTCCGGCGGGGGCCTGGGCCCCGGTCGTGGGACTCGGGACAAGAAGAAGGGTCGGAGCCCAGATGAGCTGCCTGCAACGGGTGGTGACGGCGGCAAATCCAAGAAATTTGTGAGTGTCCCTCCCATCCCGCTCCCTTAGCCTGGCGGGGTAGCCACCCTCTGGGCTCCGGAGACCCTCGCAGCCCGCCCCAGGCGAGCGCCCCCTGTCTTGGGAGACGCCCCCGCGCCTCCCTTCCTCATCTGGCTGGGTCCTCGGCTCCGCGGTCCGACATCCTTCCCCTCCCGGACCTTGGGAAGCCGCGGAGTCCCACCTGGCCCTTTGCCCCGGTGTTCTCTTACTCCCCAGCCCTCACGCTGTGCCCTCGCCCCCGTGGCCCCGCCGGCTCTCAGCCCCACTTCCTTTCTTCTGCTTCTGGTACCCGCACACGCCTTCTCTTTTTGGTCCCCTGTGCTCTTTTGGGTCCGTCTCCTCTTCGCACCCTTACTCCCTTTTTGGTATTCTCTTATTTCCTTCTTCTGAAAGGTCACTTCCTTCCTCATGATTGATCCTTTTCACCTGCTAACTTTGCTCCCGCCCCGTCCCCCTCTGGGACCTCTGCCGGTGTCGCCTGATAATCCTTCCCCTCAGGAATGTTACCTGACTTGGCCCCTACCCTCCCGCCTCCCTTGGACGTTTGTCCTTCCGATTACTGGAATGGGTTCCTGCCCAGGTCCTATGGTCATTGGAGCATGGCGGAAATTGGCTTCCCAGTATTTCTCTATCCAGAAAACCTGTCTCTTTGCCCTGTTGCTTATCACGTTTCAGGGGGTTAGAGCTTCTCATGATTATACCTTCCTTGACTCAGGGTGCGGAGAAACCGTAGCGAGGAAGTTAGACTTCCAAGTCCAAGAAGTTTATGAGTAATTGAATTACTTTTGCATATTCCCTATGATAACCATCTCCGTAGTTCCTCTTCTGCCACCTTCTGTGCCCCAAGGCTACTGACATCCTTTTTCCTACCTGTGGAAAAGTGTAGCTTTCCTCAGGTACCAGTTACTTACAATCAGAGTCTGAAGGAATGTTGATATTCATGTAATCTTATCATATTTTATTACCTGTTGCCCATCCTAAAACTTTCTTCCTCCTCTCTCCTAGCCCCATCCCTCAGTATTCTGACCCAAATCCACAAACTTGGGAATAAAACTGATAAGTGATGGAAACAGGAAGAAAATGTTTTGTGACCTAGAGGGTTGGGATGTGGAGCATACTAAACATAATTAAAATAGTGACTCATCTCTTCCTACCTATTTCTAGCAAAATCAGGTGCTGCTGGACTGTCCTTTCCAGCATCATACAGGCTTTCAATAAATACTTATTTTATCTGGTGGATACCTTTCTTTCTGGAAATACAGGGTTAATAGTAGTGACACACCCCTCCCCCTTTGGTGACTAAAGCAACATTTCCTTATGTTCTTTCTTTAGATTAAGAATTTACCCTCTAGTTAAGCAAGCTTTCCTTCCAAAGTTCTAGGGCCTATATTTCTTCTATTTCTGTGTCTTTTTGTTTTGATTTTGTTTCTATGGGTACTGTTTGACCTTCTTCCTCCAAACTGTGGCTATTCCTGCTGATTTGTAGTGACCTTCTGACTCATTAATGTTTTTCAAGACTTTAGTAGAATTTTATATGTACTTTTTATTTAATCTAACACTTGTGTGTTTCACAAATTTGTGAAACCTGCTGAAGTGTGTGGTGCTGTATGGTGAGAAACCTGAGGAAACTCACCGTCTTTTCACCTGTTTTTGGCATGTCTGGAGTCTTGCATGTACTGAGTGTATTTGGCTCAGTTGTTGATATTTGCTTTAGAGAAGGTGGAGCTGACCCAAGTTCTCTTTTTTCTGAGATGTTGGTCTTAACCCTTACTCTGCTGAATTTGAAAAACTAGGTATCACAGGTAATGAGGAAAATTGCATTAGTAGCTAGGGAATTGGAAGGTTTCCAGGAAAGTAGTGCTGCTTAACCTCCTAATTGCCAAATATAATCTACCTCAAGTCATCAGAATATTCTTTCTTTCTCACTGCTCTTTTTTGTGAGAACTCTGAAAATGATAGACAGGAGCATTGCAATTCACTTCCCTTTGTGTCTGTGTATGTATATGTGGGTGGGTAGAGTGGGTGAGATTGCTGGTGTGCTTTTGTTACCCATGGCTTAGTTTTCTTGAACCATAGGCTAAAATCAAACTCAGAGCTCTTTCGCCCACTCTACCTTTTTTCAAGTGTGTGTCCTCTGGAACTCCATTAAGACTGTACTTTATAAAACTGCACTAGTTTGGACTAAGTATGCTTCATGGTTATTCGTATTTGAAGGGTTGCAATCCCTTTAGCTACTGCTATATACCTTTCTGGGCTTATGCAGGTTCTTAGTACAGATCAGCCAATGAGAAAACAGAACTCACCAATTGCCTAAGATTTGGTCTTACCCTTTGAGGCATCTCATGTGGAAAGGAGGTGGAGTCCAAATTTAAAAAGTGGTTAAGAATCATCTTTTAAAAACAGGTGATTGTTAGAGATGTTGATGTGAATGCCTGAAGCCAGGCTGCCTGGTTTTCCCCTTGGTTCTCTCTGAGTCTGTTTTCTCCTGGGCCATGAGCATATCCCTTCTCCAGCATTATTCCCGTTCTTCTCAGAATCCCTTCAGATGAAATTTTAAGTGAACAGACTGTTTTTTGACTTTTCAGCAGCGATGAATGTGGGTGTTAAATAGACTGATTTCTGAAATATATGTAAGAGGAGTAAGTACAACCAGGATGTTAGGAGGCTGCAGAGTATTCCTGCATCTAGTAGACTTCATGTCTTCTCATACAATTGAAAAATTAATACATTCTAAGAATATTGCTTGCTGATTCAGCTAGAAATATAACTTTGTAAAACATGAATTTTAATATGGTAATTAGAACGGATAATTTTTAAAGTCTTGTTTAGTTTTGGATGGGCATGTTGAATTATCAGGTTGCAATTTCACACTCCTCTAAAAGCAACATGAAAATGAGAGTGTAAATGTTTACTTGTAGACTCCTAACCAAAATGAGAGTAGTAAAAGGTGAGGGATACTGGGCAGAATTTTAAGCAAGTGCAGAGAATATGAAAGAAGTGGAGTTGTCTATGCAGATTTCTGCTGTCTCTTCTTAAAGACATTAACTTTTATCCAAAAGGTAGCAGAAAACTGAGAAATATTCAGCAAGTTTTGTACAAATCATGTGTTTTTTCAAGCGATGATAACCACAGGAATTCTTTAGAAAGAGGAAGGAGAACCTACAGGAGTGTTACTGAGATGTCTGAGATGACAAAATGATGTTTAGAAAATTTTTGCCCTTCCTCCTTTGTTTTTAAACTTAGCCTACAGGTCCACTTGGTATTGTTGCCTCAAAGAAGGGAAAAATGGGGGAATGTCTTAGATTTGGGAGAATTGGTAAGTGTTGGGGTACTGTTTAAAAAAGAGCTGACATTTTCATAACTTGTAAATTATTTGTTATAAAAACTAAAACAATAAAATAAATGAGGAATGATTTAACTGTTGGTGAGCCCTTGGGTCACAATAGATTAATTTTATATTCTGTATGACAGAATAGCCTGCAGCTGTACCACTGTGGTGTCCGGTCCCGTCAGATCTCAGAAGCTAAGCAGGGTCAGTCCTGGTTAATACTTGAATGGGAGACTACCTGGAAACACCAGGCACTGTAGTCTTGGGAAAAGGACCTGGCAACCCACTCCCCAAAAAACAATCAGCCATTGAAAATCCTATGAATAGCAGAAAAGCATGACAGTAGTGTTTCATCTGTTGTACGTAGGGTCGCTATGAGTTGGACATGGACTTGAGAGCACCTAACAACAACAACAACAACAACAACAACAACAACAACAACAACATGATAGAATAACCTTTTGTTATCCTGAAGGTCTTCAGGGTATTTTATAAATGGATTGCCAAGTTATTCTTGGGGAGTGTTATATTTTCAGTGGAATGTACTAGAGGCTGAAAAGATAAGCTTATATGCTACATACGACTTAGAAGAACAGGTTAAAATCATGTTTATTAGCAAGAAATACGAGGCATTGTAGAGAAATAAAAAGGGTTTGCATGTGCAGGTATTAGCTGAAGTCATTGGTGGCTACAAAAACCATTCTCATGTTGAAACTAACTCTGTATTACTTAAGTATTTTTCTTCCTATGATGAATCTTTTATGTTGAACCACTTTTGTTTGAAAACATTAGGAAAAGATACAGCTCTTGCTACCAGCCAAGCAGCATTAGGTATTTGCCCCTAGTTAGGGTTAGATGAGATACTTTCCCTTGCCTATCTGCCTTAGTCTCTGCTTTTATTCCTTCCCTGCTTCTGAAAGGGCAGGTTTAAGCACAGCCAGGGGTTTGGGTAGTCTGGCAGTCAGAAGCTATTAACACTAAAATTTCTTTTAAACTTTGAAGCTAAAGTCAAAAAAAAAATATTTAATCATTGTACCTAGTTAACTATTTTGTCATCTTCTTTTTTCCTTATTTACAGTTTTTAGAATCATGAATCCTTTTTAAGGAAGTGAAAGAAATACTCAAGGAAAAGACAAATCCTGGGACCAATATTTTAATAGCTTTTACCACTGATTACAGGATAACTGGGTAAATCATTATTCTATCAACCTTGAGATTTTTACTTCCATTTGTTATTAAAGCTGGTTAGGAATCATAGCCTTAAAACTTTAGAGCTAGAAGGGACTTTAAATGTCATCAAGCCCAAACACCCACTCACTGCAGCAGTCATTTTTTTGCATCTGTAGGTTGGAAACATCAAGGGGCTAAGAGGTGAAATATGATGAATAAATGGGATTGAGGGACAGAAAATTTTGATTCTACATTTCTTTTAGTAAATTTTAGGATCCAGGAATAGATGGAGTAGTAGAAAGATTTTTATATAAGCAACAGGTACAAGACTGGGAGGGAAAAAATTAAAAATTATTCTCTATTTCTTGGCTCTGTGACAATTGTTGTAGTTGTGTGCCTTTGAGTTGGTATCCGACTCATAGCGACCCTCATAGGGTTTTCAATGGCTGACTGTTTCGGGATTGCCTTGGGAGTGGATTGCCAGGCCCTTCTCCCATTTTTGTGGTGCTGGGAATTGAACTCGGGGCCTCAGAGACTGCAGTGCAGCGCTCTATCAACTGAGCTAAATCCCAGCTCTCTGTGACAATTAGGGATTATCAATTTGGTCTTTAAATATTGTTTAAATTTGTTTGCTAAAAGAGGGGGACAGAATAGACGGGATACAAAGGAGTAGAAAAATAATGGAACTAAATTAAATGGAACGCATGGGGGCCTAGGGATATAGTGCAGTGATAGAATGCTTAGTTATTAGTGTGAAGATGCCATGGGTTCAGTCCTCAGCACCACAAAACAAAACCAACACCAAAATCTAAAAAATACACATGCCATTCTCATATGGAAGCATCCTTGTATGGGAAATTCCATCCTTGGTGGTGGTTATACCTGGCTATGTGGCATTTTCTTAGGGTAGCAACTACAGGTAGAATTTATGGTGACCTGCTTTATTTTTCTGAATTTCTGATTCTGTGACATATTTCCTATCTTATGAATAGTGTGTGAAGGCAGGATTTATATGTGGGGGTTGTTGGAGATTGAAAGATTTGTATTTTCTTTTATGGATTTAACATACTAGTACTTTAACCCTTTGACTATCATTGGGACACATATGTCAGTGAGTGTGTATGAATTTGACAGAAAATTAACAATGTGATAGGAAAAGTATTCTACAAACTTGTATTATGCATTCCAGTTATTTTGCTAATTATGTTCTTGTTTTGTTCATTGTAATAAGGGGTTTCTGGAAACAAAATTCTTATTGTCATATATTTTTATTTGAAATTGGTAGGCAAAGAGTTAAGGACCTAACAGAGTGATTTGTAAACCATCTGGGGTCCTGAAGATCACAGAAAACTAAGGAGTTTATCTTGACAGCTGGCCTGTATTTCAGCTACATCTGCCTTTTTAAAATTTTTTAATGTCAGAACTTTAGGATCAAGTGAGAAAAGGACCCCTTGCATCTCATGTTTCACAGCTTAAGTGATGTATAGTTAATATATAACAAAGTGCATAAATTTGAAGTACACAGCCTGACCTGGTTGTGGTGGTGCACATCTATAACTCCAGCACTTGGAGAGGCTGAGGCAGGAGGATTAACACAAGTTCAAGGCCAGCCTGGCATATGTAGTGAGTGTCAGGCCAGTCTGGGCTACACAGCAAGACCCCGTCTTAACAAAACAAAACAAAACAAAAAGTACACAGTTTGTAAAACCATTACTAGTCAAGATAATATGTCCATCACTCTCAAGTATCCTTTTGTAATCCCTCCCTTTTACCCTTCCCTTTACTCCTATCTCAGGTAAGCACTGATTTGCTGGCTTTATAGAGATTAGTTTGTATTTTCTAGAATTTTATATAAATGGAATCCTATGATATAAATCTTTGGGGGGCTTCTTTCAGCATAATACGTGTTATTTTAATAGCTCATTTATATTGCTGAATTATATTATATTGTGTAGATTTATCACAATTTGTTTATTCATTTACCTATTGATGGACATTTTGTTTGCTTCCAGTATTTTAGACTTTCTTTTGTAGTGAACATTCATATAAAGTATTTGTTTGGATATGGGTAACTAATAAGGAGTGCATTGACTGGGTCATAACGTTAGATCTACATTTAATTTTTAAAGAAATTATCCAGTTGTTTCCCAAAGCAATTGTACCATTTTACATTCCTGCCAGCTATGTGTTAGAATTCTAATTCGTTGCCAGTTTTTAGCCATTCTAGTAGGTAAGTAGTGATATCTCAGAGTGGCTTTAACTTGTAAATCTCTAATGATGTTGAACTTCTTTTCATGTCCTTATTTGTTCTTTGTGGGGCTGGTGTTTAGCTCAGTTGGTAGAGTACTGTACTGTACTCTCTGAGGACCCAGGTTCGATCCCCAGCACCACAATAACAAGAGAAGGACAAGGCCATCCACTCCTGAAGCAATCCCCAAACAGTCAGCCATTGAAAACCCTATGAGGGTCACTATGAATTGGACCTGAATCAACAATACCTAATATCAACATTTGTTCTTTGTATATCTTCTTTGAAGAATCTGTTCAAGATTTGTCCATTAAATGTTTGCCTTCTAGCCTAGATACAAATCTTTTGTATATATATGATTTATAGATATCTTTTTCCTCCTGTGGCTTGCTGCATTTTCTTATGAATGTATTTGAAAAAAATCAAAATGTTTTATTTTAATGAAGTCCCTTATTTTTCATGTTTGCTTTTTGTATTGTATTTCAAAAGTCTTTGCCAAAATCATAGTCACTAAGGTTTTTCTGTTTTCTTCTAGAAGTTTTATAGATTTAGTTCTTACATTTACTTCTTTCTTGCATGTTCTACGTGTTCATTTTGGGGTGTAAATTTTCACCTGTAGGCAATGTGGAACACTTATGAAACTCTTGGGATCAGAGCCCTTTGAGATTCCATTTATCCTCAAAATTTTCTTTCCCTTCCCCTACCCCTTCCCCTTCCTTCCTTCCTTCCTTCCTTCCTTCCTTCCTTCCTCTCTCCGCCCCTTTCTCCCTCCCTCTGTCTCTCTCTCTCTCTCTCTCCCCCCTTCCTCTCTTCCTTTCCCTCCCTTCTTTGCTTCCCTTCCCCTCCCTCCCTTTCCCCCTCTCTCTGTTTCTTTCTTTCTTTTTCTTTTTCTTTTCTTTCTTTTTTTTTTTGAGGCAGAGTCTCACTGTGTAGCCCAGGCTGTCCTCGAGCTCTCTATCTAGACCAGGCTGGCCTCAAACTTGTGTTAATCCTCCTGCCTCAGCCTCCTGAGTGCTGGAATTACAGGCGTGTGCCACCATGTCCAGCTTTTTTTTTTTCATGTGAGGTAGCATTAACAGCCCTTTGTTTTCCTGTATTCCATGTGTTACAGGTTGTATAATGTCAGTTTTCATGTATATAAATATTACTGAATGCTTAGCATCTTTATACGTTTAGAATTTCATTATTCTCTACATTGATCTTATAAAAAATTATTATTTCCATTTTATGGGTGATTAAATTAAAACTGATCAAGCAGTCATAGTAATGGCAGCTAGGATTCAAACCTAGGTATATTGTTGTTAGTTGCCCTGGAGTCTGTCCAACTGATAATGACCCTTATAGGTTTTTTGTTTTTTTTTTTCTTTGCCCTACTGGGGGTTGAACCCAGGGCCCTGTGCTTGCATGCTCTGCAAGTGCTGGACCAGTGAGCTGCACCCTCAGCCCATTTTTTTACTTTCTGAGACAGGGTCTCACTAAATTACGCAGACTGCCTCTGGTCTTGAACTTGCGATCCTCCTGCCTCCATCTCCCAAACCACTGGGATTACAGGCGTGCCCCTGCCCAGCTTCTCATAGGCTCCTCATAGGGTTTTCAATGGCTGATTGTTTCAGGATTGTTTTGGGAGTGGACTGCCACAGCCTTCTTCCATTTTTGCAGTGCTGGGGATCGAACCTGGGTCCTCAGAAAGTGCAGAGCAGCACTCTACTGAGTTAAACTCCAGCCCTTAAACCTACATATAGCTGGTTAAAAAACACATATATTTATTCATCATACTGTGATGACAATTTATACGTGTCCATTTTTTTTTTTCTGGTACTTGGGGGTTGAACCCAGGGCCTCACATGCTTTGCAAGCACTCTATCCCTGAGCTGTACCCCATAGCCCATTTCTTATTTTTCATCTTAAGACAGGGTCTTGCTAAGTTATGCAGACTGACTCTGGCCTCAAACCTGTGATCTTCTTGTCTCTGCCTACCGAGTCGCTGTGATTAAAGGCATGAGCCACTTTGCCTGGTATTACATGTGTCCACTTTTTGCACCTATAATCACTACAAGGGATTTCTTAGAAAATTTCGGTGGTATCCCTTTAGAGTCCTTTGGTCATCTGGGTATATGTAGTCTATTAAAACTGAATTCTCCTAGAGCTCAGTTAGTGGAAAAGGCATTCTGGGTTTAGATGTACAAAGTACATTGGCTAAATGCCTAAATGCTTTTTGCATTTAGTAATTTAGACTTTGAAGCTATTGGAAGAGTCTTAATTAAGGCTTTCTTATCTTAGGCATGAAAAAGTAGCTGTTACAGTGCATGTAAAACCTATCTTTACTTTGGCTCATGAATTATTGCAGTATGTGGGAGTTGAACCCAAGGCCTCACACATACTTTGTAAGTGCTCTTTCTACCACTGGGCTGCACTCGCAGCTGATTTTTAATTTTTTATTTTGAGTCAGGATCTCGCTAAGTTATGCAGGTTTACTTCTGGCCTGCCCCTACCTCCTGAGTCATTGGGATTACAGGTGTGTGCCACTGTGCCTGGCTGGCTCATGAGTTATTTGGCAATTGTGTAAATTATTATTTTTTAATGTAACCTTACCATCTTTGTAAATAGAAGAGCTTTAATAGCATCACCCGTCAGGAGTTTTAGTTGTTTAAATTGCTGAAAGCAGCAAGTAGGGGTAACAAATAGGGAGAAGGAACCTTTTGCTAAGACCATGTGTATGGTTAGCCTTTTTATATTTTACATTTCACATTTGGTATTCTTAAAAACTTCTCTTTGTGCCCCTGAAACTTGACTGTAAGGATTGCAAATGGCTAGTAATTCCAGGGTCTCTCCTGAATCTAGGGACTACTGAAGTTTGTTCTTTAGACCTGGCAGTTATTTGCCTGTGGTTAATAATTAAGATATGACCACAGAGATCCAGGTACCTGGAACTACAATTTTCTGTATAACAGGTGATGAAGAGTAGAGAGTAGAATTTCTCTTGTTTGCCTTAATCTGAATTGAATCTACCCTGGATCTGAAGGCTGATCACGAAGTCATGTGGTTATCCTATCCAGTCCAGGCCTTTCTTTTTAAGAGATTATAATCTCAATTTGGTCAATACCAGAATAGGTAGAAAAAGCTCTGAGGCTATAAAGATAAGACTCTGTTTGTTTGTTTGTTTGTTTATTGGTGCTGGGGATTGAACCCAGGGCTTTGTGCAAGCTAGGAAAGCACTCTACCCCTGACCATTCCTCTAGCCCAGCATAAACTTTAATGGTGCCAAAATTCAGAGAATTTCAGGAATTATGTGGAAAGATTATTAGATTGAGAGTCAGAAGACCTAAGTGTTAGAATCTTAGAATGTTAGGGGTGAAAAGAATCTTAAAATTATCTAATTTAACCCCTGTATTTTACAGATTAAGAAATGTTAGCTGGGTGTGGTGGTACTTGCCTGTAATCTCCAGATTTGAGGAGGCTGAGACAGGAGAATTGTGAGTTTGAGGGCAGCCTGGACAGGACAGGACAGGACAGGAAAGCCTGTCCAAAAAAAAGAAAAGAAAAAGAAAAAGTAGTCTGGTCTAGCCATCTGCCCAATATGCAAGTCCTAGAACTAAACCCTGTAGTTCCCACTCTCTATTTGTGGTGTTCTTTCTTTATATTGTTGCTTAGTTGTGACTTTGCTACTGAATAACCATGTGAACTCTGGGCAAGTCACCTCACTTTTCTTGGAGGGTTATTATGAATCACTGTGAGGTCTGTGCCAATATCTCAAATTTTGTAAATGATCCAAGTATGATAATGGGCAGTATTAAGTTAGCTTCATAGAAGTTGGGAGATATGACTGGCCCTGGAAGGTAATCCAAGGATTGGCAGATAGAAAGGGAAGGGATTTTGTGAGGTAGAGAGAAGTGTAAACAGAGGCTCAGGTAGGAATATTTGAATGAAGTAACGAAGAAAAATGGCCTGGTTACAGCAGCATTCATGGGGATTGATGGGAGAAAAATTTTAGAAGACAAAATCACTTCAAGAGATTATTTTCCCTGGCAAGGGCCTTTAGGTCCCCTTTTTGTAAAAATTTGCAGAAAGCAGGACTTTGTAATGTGATATATATTGATATAAATTTTGGGCTATGTGATGTGTGGTGGTGACATTAAGTAAATCAGGATATCTAAGAACACGAATAGATTAGCATTAAGGTCTATTCCAGCAAATCATTTCTTCTACCTTAGATGGTGATTAGATAAGTTCATTTTGTTTGATTTCTAATTTTTACCAATTTTAATACATCTATCTGTTCTGACTTTCAGAGATTCACCTAAATTTTGAAATTGTGACTCTTTAGCTGGATCTCAAAGATATATAACCAAATGGTGGGCATAGGTGGTTACTGTTATTGTGGGAATAGTCTGAGCCTGTCTTTGGGCCTACTTGATTCTTCTAAAATTTTCTCCATTATGATGCAGTGTAGCTTTTGATTGCATACATATTTGGAATGTTTTCCAGATTTTCTTGAATGCAAAAATATTTATGCCTTGTTTGGGGGTCTTATCTCCCATCTAGCTTGCAAGGTTCCTAAGAGTGGTGGTAGTGTTTAGTTCATATTAGCAATATCCTTTTATGTACTTTAATGTTAGCATTAGCCTTTGGGGTTTTGTGATTTTCATTTTCAAGAGTCTCCACATTTGTGGTCTAATGTAAGAAACTGACAGTTGTGGAAACATTAGTCCTCTCACCAAGGTAACTGTGAGGCAGAGAGAACCACTAGTGTAACTACCCTTACCAAAAGAGCTCTATGTTGAGAGAACATTATCATCTTTGCAGATAATATCTTACAGATTTGACTTGTATTTAATGAAGGGACATGTATGTAATATTAAAAATCTCTGCATTGTTTTACATAATGCAAGGCTGCCAGCTATTATAAATGAGAACAGTATTTGACCTAGTGCTCTAGGGATTAACATACATCTGAAGTGGGTAATTGTTAAGTCCCCATGTTATTTGAATCTATTACTATCATAGTCTTTCATGACTACAGAAAAGTTTATGTACACTTAAATAAAGATGACAAGGATGAATCTTCTGGTACCCAGGGTATGTCTGGGTCTCCACAAAAAGTGGTAGTGGTAGTAGGTGTGTACTCTTCTTTCCTTAAGCACATGTACTCCCACACATAGCTAGAGAGTTCCTTCAAGTCCTTCATTTGGCTGTAGAAGCAAATAGCTTTGGACTGTTCTGAAATAATTTTATCTTACATAGGGCCTACAAAAGTAATTAGTTTTGTTAGTTTTAATGAAAGATGTACTGTATCGAGGCTCCCCAGGCATAAAGGTCTCTAAGGATTTCTTGACTCTTGTATTTTAAAAAGATGGGAGTTGGTCTTAGTTGGCAGCTCTTTGCATTACCAGGGCTTGCTCGTTACTTTTAAGCTTGTGGGTGACGTCTGTTTCCTGTGATTGAAACCACAAGAAGAAGTGGTGAGAAGCCACTGTAGGGATATGTATTATCAGGCAAGCAGCAGGCATTGGGCTGCCCTCAAAAAGAGCATTAGAAACCAAGTCAAGTCTTTAAGGGGCCTGTAGAGACCCTGGGGAGAAGGACCTGGCAATCCACTCCCAAGGCAATCCCGAAGCACTCAGCCATTGAAAACCCAATGAGAGTCGCTATGAGTCGGATACCGACTCTACGGCACCTAACAACAACAACAGAGACCCTGGAAATGATTTGACCCAGCTTCCTCTTAAAATGAGAACATGGAGGCCTAGAGCTATGACGTTGCTCAGTCTTATAATTAGGAGGGCAAGGTTTTAGACCTCCCTGAGTATTCAGTTCTCTTTCTCATATGGTATTATCACCCCTGAATTTTGTAATGATTTTCTGTCACAGTGTTTCCTTAAACAAAGTATTATTACTGAAGAATAAATATTGGTGGGCATTTTGAATATGGTAATTGAACGATGTTTCTGTTAAATGCCATGCTGATGACTTTTTGAATTTTTTTGAAAAGATACATTTTCAAAACAGTAATATCCAAGGACTTGAATTTCTATTCTGCATTTTTATTTCACATAGTATTTGTGTAGTCTAGTTATTATCTCTATGCACAATTTTTTATAGCATTTCAGTTATGGTTTATACATTTTCTGCTTTTAAAATAATGTCATAAATATTTTCTAGTTCTCTAATCTTTGAAAATTACATTACTATTTTTATTTGAAATGGAAATGTATTATTAAAGTGATACATAATTTTTTCTAAGAAAATGTTTTTGTTGTTATGTGTGGTTGAGTGGGTGTCTGCGTGACCCTAGGACTCATAGTGACCCTACATACTACAGGTGAAACACTACTGTCAGTGCTTCTCTGCTATTCATAGGGGTTTTCAATGGCAGAATGTTTTTTGGGAGTGGACTACTGACTCCTCCCAAGCCTACAGCTCCTGGTGTTCCCAGGTGGTCTCCCATCCAAGTACTAACAAGGGTCCGACCTTCCTTTGCTTCTGAAATCTATAGGATGCCATAGTGGTTTGGCTGCAGGCAAGAAAATGTAGGTGTATATAAAAATAAAGTAATACACTCCCCTACTTTGTTTTCCAGAAATTGAAGTTATTTTTAAACAGAATCAAAGAGAAAAATACTTGCTACATAGAAGTTTTTGGAGCCTACATACTTTGGTGTGAAATTCCATATGTGTTTGTGTTAGAACATAGTTTAACACTGTGTGATTACTAGCAGTTTCAGAAGGACTTTAACTGTGCATTATGTTTCTGGTGAAAAGGATTAATGAGATTTTATCACTATGTTCTCCTTCCTACTACTGCTCCCTAAGATTTTCTCAAAATAAAATCATCTTCAAGATTTGTATGTGGCCAGAAAATATTACTGTAGTTCCATAAGATCAAGTCTTGCTTTTGCAGTAGCAGTATAATTTTTGGGTTAGTTTAGCTGTTATCAGTAGTCTGTAATTATTTCAGGGTATTTGAGAATGATGTAAAGATAGAAAAAAGAGGTAACCATTATTTAGAAGTAAAAGAAGTTTGAGAATGGGATTTAAAATGGGATATCTTCATACTTTGGTGCCTGTAAGTAGAAGTGATAGCCATTGGAGAAACTTCCTGTCCACTAGGTCTTGGGTGTGTCTCTCTCTCTTCTCTTTCACACGCCCACCCTTGAGGAAGAGAAGATGTCCTGCTACTCACATCATAATATGGGAGGAGAAGAGAGTTGCTAAGGTGATTGGGAAACAGCATTCCTGAGTCACTGACTGTTTCTAAATGAATGGTCAACACCCCTTTTTTAAAGGAGCAGTCACAATCTTCTTTAAGTTTAGAAGACCCAGTTAAGAAAGTGAGGTAGAACAAATATCAGTATTTGGAATTCAAGAAATATGTTGAAACTCTGGGAAAATAGGTGAACATTATTTATTGTTTTCTGTATATCTTCAAAAGTTTTATCAGAATCTGAAGATATTTGAAAGGAAGTTTTGTTTATTGTTTGCTCACCAAATAATAGCATGCAAGCAGGCTTTCATGTCCTTCCTGACAGCAAAGAAGATAGGTATGCCTGCCTAATAACTTGGTAGGAAACTAAGATTTCTATACTCTGAGACCTTTGCCTACTGGCAGCCTGTTTTCTCAACCCATGAGTGTCTTACAGTGCAAGGTGCTGGCACTGTAGACATATAGGAGGAATGCAGTGTTTCCCAGCCTGGTTTGCACCTGTTCTGCTGTGTTGGAAGAGTGAAACCGGAGTGGCCTTTCTTGCTTCTAGACTATCAACTATCT
The DNA here is from genome assembly GCA_007922755.1 of Pedetes capensis. Classification (NCBI taxonomy): domain Eukaryota; kingdom Metazoa; phylum Chordata; class Mammalia; order Rodentia; family Pedetidae; genus Pedetes; species Pedetes capensis. The sequence goes on along the minus strand of VMDO01000239.1, from coordinate 178,011 downwards.
AGGATGCAGGCTAGCCAGTCCTAGGGCTTTAAGATAAGCTGGGCTGTAGACAAATAGTTACTTTTTCCTTTTCCTTAGAGGCTTGCCTTCTTGGATCACTAGAGTAGTTATGTATTTTGAACCTGTTAGAGAATCGAATCCTAATACTAAGATCATTTTCTCTTTATTTTAATATAATTGGGAAATGAGGCTTATTAGAAAGCAGACTCACCAGTGGTTTTAGACAGTTGTCAGGGAAATTAAGTTTGTTGCTTTAAATTTATAAGTAAATTATTTCAAATGTATAAGTAAATCTTTGAAGTAGGAAATGGGCTACAATTACCTAATACTCATCATATGGTATTTCTGACTTGTTATTGACATGGGCCACTGCCAGCAATCTTTCGTTGTTCTCTCAATGAAATCAGGAAAAGATACTGATTCTGGAAGTCAGAGTACATTGAGAGAACTCTTAATGAGGAATAGAAGCTTTGGACTGTCCCTTACTATGTTTCCTTTGTTGCCTCTTTTATGAACTCTAATGAGTTTTTTTGGGCTGGGGTTTAGCTCAGTTGGTAGAGTGCTGAGCTGCACTCTCTGAGGACCTAGCTTCCATCCTTAGCGCTTAAAAAAGGGGAGAAAGACATGGCAATCCACTCCCAAAGCAAACCTGAAACAATCAGCCATTGAAGAAAACCCTATGAGGTCACTGTAAGTCAGACCTGACTCTGGGCACATACACACCTGTAATCCCAGTGGCTTGGGAGGCGGAGGCAGGAAGATTGCAAGTTTGAGACCAGAGGCAGTCTGTGTAATTTAGTGAGACCCTGTCTCAAAAAAATAAAAAATGGGCTGGGGGTCCAGCTCAGTGGTCCAGCACTTGCAGAGCATGCAAGCATGAGGCCCTGGGTCCAACCCCCAGTACCGCAAAAAAAAAAAAAAAAAAAATCAGACCTGACTTGATGGCATCTAACAATAGCAACGAGTTTATTACTTATTGATCCCTCTCCATTTTATTCAGGTATAATTGACAGAAATTGTACATACTTGTGGTGTGCATGTAATGTTTTGAGATAGTGAAATTGAGAAGTTTTACTCTCCAGTGCTAAGTTTAGCCATGGGGCTTCTAAGGCAATATGGAACCAAATTGTCACTGTCAGTGAGAGCTGCAGCCCACCTCCTACCGCCTTAATCTGAGGAGTTCCCCTTTCATGGAACCTCCACTTAAGTAAAGCCTAATTCTTGGCCCAGTTGCTAAAAAGAGTTTTAGAACAAGTCAGTAAGAGAGTGAAGCAGTTTGAAGTTTATTAGGGAAAGGGAAAAAGTGGTAGACGCTTCAGAGTGAATTGCGTACACATATAGAGGGAGAGAGACTGAAGAAAGAATCATAGTACACATCCAGGACATGGAAGTGGCCTTCTCAAGAAGGAGAAGAGCTCCTGGCATGTATTCCTTTTAGTTTCATTTAACCAAGGGCACATCCCATGTCACATCAGTACTGGTTGCTCAGCTCTGGATGCCTAGTGTGACTGGGGCCTTACAAGTTCCACTTAGACAACCAACAATTCAGTTCAAAGTTACTTCCCACTATGAATGTGAGACTGGAAGGGGGCTTTACAAAATACATTTTTAGGGGAGTTCCACTGAGAAGCATAGGTCAGAATAGGTAATAGGTTAAAAGAAGTTCCATTGTTTAGGATTTAAATTAGAAACATTTTGGTATACTTTCTATTGGAGGAACTTTCCTTTTGTAAAATGAGATATTAAAGTGGTCTAGGAGGTGCATTGTGTAGGTTTATAGATAAGAAAAGAGTTACAATGGAGCTGTCTGGGCCTTTGCTGACTGCAAACATGGCCCCTAATCCTATTTGTGAAATTCTCAAAGAAGCACAGAATTACAGAGGGGAAATCATGGTTAAACTCAAAGGTCACATACATCTTAACTCCAAGTGTAGCTACTTTAACATTTTTCATTTAAAATATTTCTCAAAGTAATTTCCCCATGCAGGCAGTTTTCACAGCAGTCTTCTTAGTAGCTGTATCAGAGTGCTTGATCCTTAGCTGGTGAGACTTAACCCAGATCCAGGGGTGAGGACTCTTTACTTCTCATGTCCCTCAAATTTTCCCTGTCTTTCCATCCTGCCTCAGAATGAATAAGGTGCTTGAGTCTTACCTACTTTTTTAGCCCTTTTTCCTTAGTCATCATGCAGAACATGAATTTGTCTTCTCCGTTTCTATGAAATGCTAGGTAATCTTTGTTGTTAGATGCCATTGAAACTTTAGCTTTCCCTTTATACACATGTAGCTTTTTTTGGGGGGGCAATACTTGGGGGTTGAACTCTGGGCTTTACCAGTGCTTTGCAAGAGCTCTACCACTGAGATGTACCTCCAGCCCATTTTCTTACCTTTTTTTTTTTTTTTTTAGACAAAGTCTCACTAAATTATGCAGACTGCCTCTGTCCTGGAACCTGCCATCCTCTTGCCTTAGCCTCCTTGTAGCTAGCTTAGGCATTAATAGGCAATGTGGAAGAAGAGAGGACTGAAAGTGGCTCCTGCCATTCTACCAGGATGAAGAAGTCACATGGATCTCTGAGGACACTAGAAGGACATATTCAAAATGGGTTACCCACCCTACCCTAGCCCTTGAGCCATTTACAAAACAAAGACCTTAGGCCCACATCACATTCATCACATTCAGGGCCCAGAGCTGGGTGAACAGGGCTTATGTCACATTGCACTTTCCCTTGTTGTTAGGTGCTGTCAAGTTGTTTTCCTACCATAGCAACCCTCATAGGATTTTCAGTGGATGATTGTTTCAGGATTGCATCCGGACTGGATTGCCACATCCTTCTCCTGTTATTGCAGTGCTGGGGATTGAACCCAAGGCCTCAGAGACTGCAGGAAGTTCCCTAGTTTGAATAAAACTGAAGGGAACATGTGCCCATTCTCCTTTCATAAGCTCCCTCTCTTCCTCTCTGCTTCTCTGCTATTCTCTCTCCAATGACCACATGCATGCCTCTTTCTCTTTTGGGCCCACCATCTTCTCTGTTTATCTAGGGCACCTTTTCTAGTAAAAGTCTGCTTAACTTTTCCCCTGGGAATAGAGGCATCTTTATGCCAAGTCACCCAGGGAACGCAGGTTTTTCCAAGTTCCTTTGCAGAGCTACCTAAGCTTTAGGTGCCTCAGTTTTCCCTGTAATTATTCCTTGAAGGTGTAGTGTCTTTAATAAACCTATACACTATGAGTTGGGTTAGACTTGATGGCACTTAACCAAAACAACATACTCTACTGTAATTTCTATATCAGGTATAAATTCTTTTATATGCCAAATACAAGGGCTGAGATTTTGCTGCCAGATTCCTGGACGCATGCTCCAGATCTGCCTTACCCGCACTCCCCATGTCTCCTCAGTAATATCTTGAGTCGCTTGGGATTACAAGCATGCACCTCTGCGGCTTACATGTAGCATTTTTTGGAGACAGGGTCTTGCTCTTATCCCAAATTGGTCTAGAATTCAGTATGTAACCCAGGCTGCTCTTGATCTTCCTGCATTGGCCTCCCAGCCTCCCAACTGCTGGGATTTCGGGCGTGCATCACCACATTGGGTTCTACATTTAGCTTTTCTAGCTTTATAATCCATGTTTCAATTCCAGGTCATTTTGTGCTTTTCTTTTAGATTTCTTTTCCTCTGAGATACTCTTTTTCTTTCTTCTTTTTTGACATGGGTGCTCCAGTTCTACACAGCGCCTGTTTAGACAGTTATTGTTGTTAGGTGCCATCGCGTCGGTATCCAACTCATAGTGTCATAGAGACTCTACATACAACAGGGGAAACACTATTGTCAGTGCTTCTCTGCTGTTCATACAGTTTTCAATGGCAGATTTTTTTTTTTTTTTTTTTTGTTGTTGTTGTTGTTGTTGTACTGGGGGTTGAACCCAGGGCCTTGTGCTTGCATGCTCTGCAAGTGCTGGACCACTGAGCTGCACCCTCAGCCCTTTTTTTTTTTTTTTTTTTAACTTTTTGAGACAGGGTCTCGCTAAGTTACACAGACTGCCTGCTTCTGGTCTCGAACTTGCAATCCTCCTGCCTCCGCCTCCCAAGCCACTAGGATTACAGGTATGTGCCACTGTGCCCGGCTGAATTGGGGATTGATTTTGGGGAGTGGGTTGCCGGGTCTGTCTCCGAAGTTTAGACTGTAGGTCCTAATAAGTAGTGATGTCAGAATCTGGTTTCTCTATAGATGGTAGATGAGATAAAATATTGATTTATTTGCCATCCTTGAGGAGCCATTTCTTGAAAATGGAAGACAAAGTCCTCTGCATTTAAAGTTACCCCAATGTCCTTCTCTCCAGTTCTAATTGACTTCTGTGTAAGGAAAGGGAGTTTTAAAAGGGAGACAAGCCAGTTTCAGTGGTTCCATCAACATATATTATTTAAGTTTTACAAAGCATTTTGAAAAACAAAGCCCTTTATATCCATTTTATTATTTTTTACACTGCTCCTATGAAACTATGGTATAAAAGATAGGAATACTGAAACTGTAGTAGATTTTAAAAAGTTTACCCTTCCTATCTTTTAGTGGAAATGTGGCAAGTTTTGCGGCAAAGCTAGGTAGGACTCACTGGTAATTGAATTCAAGTCCATAACCCCTGTTGCCTCATTGTCTTAAGGAACTGAATGTCAGTCCTGGGATAAAATAAAGAAGTGAATCAGGGGGACTGGACCCTTTTTTTTTTTTTTTTTTTTTTGCGGTACTGGGGGTTGAACCCAGGGCCTCTCACATGTATGCTTTGCAAGTGCTGGGCCACTGAGCTGCACCCCCAGCCCATTTTTTTACTTTTTGAGACAGGGTCTCACTAAGTTACACAGACTACCTCTGGTCTGGAACTTGTGATCCTCCTGCCTCCGTCTCCCCAGCCACTGGATTACAGGTGTGCGTGCCTGTCGCTTTACTTCTTTTTCATGAGTAGATATATTAGGATTTGAAAGGAAGTTGTTGGCTGCAATGACACTTATTTCTTATTTTACTCATGTGTAGCCTTTGTCATTACTGAGGGCTTATTACTTTTCAGAGGTGGAGGAAGCCCTTGTGACATCCTGTCCCATAATTGGATATTCTCCTCAAGGATAACTCATAAGTATGTCTTGTGGGTTGAAGCACCAACCAGTGTCTCCTGGTCTCATTCCTAGGGAAAGACATTGTTGTTGTTAGGTGCCGTCGAGTCGGTATCCAACTCATAGCGACCCTCATAGGGTTTTCAATGGCTGACTGTTTCAGGATTGCCTTGGGCGTGGATTGTCAGGTCCTTCTCCCATTTTTGCAGTGCTGGGAATTGAACTCAGGACCTCAAAGACTGCAGTGCAGCGCTCTACCAACTGAGCCAAATCCCAGACCAGGGAAAGACATTACTCTCGAAGATTTGGTCTGATAATTGACTGTGCCTAGCAATCATGCTGTTCAGTTATAGACTGCCACTTGAAACTTTTTCTCACTTTGCTCAGTTTGAACAGTAATGAATTAATGAATACACTAGGATGATGCTCTTAAGTCTACAATGATGCTAATTTTAAAATTATTAAAGTTTGGGGCATATCGTACGAATAAAACATGGCTTTTGCTCCTAAATCACTTACAGTCTGGTTCACAGAAACAATTATAATAAATATTCTGTTTAAAAAGGGTCTGATGTAAAATACTGAGAACCTGGTTTAGATGAGTCCTTTAGTTCTTTTTGTGTAATAATTGACTATGGTTGTTGTTAGGTGCCCTTGAGTTGGGTCCAAATCATAGTTATTCTAAGTACAGCAGGATGAAACCCTACCCAATACTGTGCCATGCACACAATCTTTTTATGTTTGAACCCAGTTTTACAGCCTGTTTCTTCTCATTTTGAGTTGTGCCACATCAGCAAATGGAGGTTCCAGAGGCTTTCCTCCATTCCCATCATTAGGGTCGATTTCTACTTTGAGGAGGCAGCTCTTTCTGAGTCATTTCTAGAATGCCTTCCAGTCTGGGGGACTCATTTTCTGACACTGTATTTGGCAATACTTCTCTGCTATTTGTAGAGTTTTAAGTGACTAATTGTTTCAAGAGTGGGCAGTCAAGTTCTTCTCCCTAGTCTGTTTTAGTCTGGAAGCTCAGCTGAAACCTGTCCACCATGGGTGGTCCTGCTGATATACCAGTGGCACAGCTTTTAGCACTACAGCAACATGTAGATCCCCATAGCATGACAAGCTGACAGACATGTGGGGAATAATTGACGATGGGTAAGTGTGAACTTATAGACAAGAAATAGGTTTTTCCTTATGCTATGTTGTTAGAGTGCATTATCGCCTAGTCTAGTCTTTAGTTGCATATTTTACAAGAAGTCTTTCTGTAGTAAGACCAACACACATGCCTTTACAGAATTATCTCTCATCACTTCATTTTATTTATGATCTCAGTGGTCGTAAGAGGTGTATGTTTGGTTTTGTTTTGTTTTTAATAATACTGAAACACCAAGAATTAAAGTAATTTACTCAAAATTATACATATAGTTTTATAGGATGTCAGAAATAAAAACCAGGATTCATGTTCTTTTTCCTTTAGCCTAAGATCTAGATAATTCTGGGTTTTAGCAGTTTGCTTAATACATCAGTTTCCTATTGCTATGCAACAGATTATCACAAATTTAACAGCTTATAACAAATCACCTTCATTACCTCACAGTTCTGCTGGTCAGAAGCCAAGCATGGACAATGTGGTTGGGTTCTTAGAGAATCACAGGGCAGAAATCAAGGTAGCATCTGACCCAAGGCCTTACTTGGAAGCTCTGAGAGACAATTTACTTTCAAGCTCATTCAGGTTGTTGGAAGAATGCACTCCTTCGTAGTTGTGAGACTGAAGTGCCCATGTCTTTTTTTGCTGGTGTCAGATGGGTACTGCACACAGCATCCATTTGCTGCCTGCAGTCCTTGTCAGGAATGACATTGCTGAATCCACATGTGACTTCTAGATTTAAAGAGTGCATGTGATTGGGTTAGGCCTACTTGGATAATGTCTTTCTTAAAAGTCATTTATGCCTTAATAACATATAATAACCACAGCAGTGATATCTTGTGATAGTCACAGTCCTGTTAGGTTGTGTACATCAGGCTAGGAATTTTCGGTGACATCTTAGAAACCTGCCTACCACATTTAGTATGTCTCTCACTTTGAATTAGCCTGTAAACAAGGAAGGATGTCAGAAAAAAGGAGGTAGGAGTTAAGTATATTAAGGCACTTAGTGGATTGCATTGTGATTACAGGTATTATAAGAAACCCTGTCCCCAGCAATCCTGGGCCTCCTAGAATCATCATACAATGTTGGGACCAACTGGTGTTCAGCTGTGCTATTGTGGTGGTAGTCAGCTCAGAAATAATTGTAGTTGTCTAGTATAAGTTATCCTGAACAAAATCTTTAGAAAGTACTGAGATAGGCATGCAGTTGTAGGTTTAAATTTCCCCTTTGCCAACCACATGCTCATGCAGTTACTGTCCATGATTAACTGTACTTGTGAAGCACTGTGGTAGGAATTGGAAACACTTTTTGCTATGTAATATACTATGTTCAGAATAATGTTTAGTCATAGTCTCTTATTAGACCCCTGCTAACCTCTGCTGCTAAGAACATTTTGTAATTACCTTTTACTTGTCTGCATGTACATCCTGTGCCAACAGACTATCCTTAATTGAGTATTCTGTGCCTTTTTTCTAACTAGAGTGAAAAGTTAAAAATTCAGAGAATCAAGTAGAGGATGAAGTTCTTACATCTGTTAGTTTACAGTAGATGCAATTCCTTTTCTAGTCAAACACAGGGAACCTCTGTCCAAGTTTAGTCCCATTGGCCCACTTTTTAATAGCTAAAGTATTAATATATACAACCAGCACAACAAATCTAGCTGTTTTGAAGTAGTATTAAAAATCATTTATGTTTATTATGATAATTAGAGTATGTTTCAAACTCATAAAATCATTTTTTAGTTGGGCATATGGCATACCTTGGGGTCTTTTCACTTTTTTTTCCTTTACAAACTACAGTACAAATCATCAAGGAAGTTTCTAATTTCCTGTAGATGGTAACCAAAAGATTTATTTTACCACATATTACATTAGGATGTGGTAACTGAATCAGAACCTGAATTACTCTCTGGAAGGAGAGCAAAGGAACAGCTTTTCATTTTTATGTTGATTGATGGTTAATACAGAGCAGTACCCTGCCAAGTATATTTATATTTGATGCCATTACTTTTGATACTATGTACCTTTGAGCAATTTGTGTTGATTTAAGTAAGATTTGATAAAACTGAGACTCTTTTGGAAAAGATAAAGCTCCTTTTAAAATAGGCAATTCTGGGGTTGGGGATATAGCTCAGTGGTAGAGTGGTAGCTTGCCTAGCAGGCACAAGACCCTACTCCCTAGCACCA
>VMDO01000239.1:23271-169485 GCA_007922755.1 Pedetes capensis | reverse complement strand
AAAGGCAGTGTTGCTATTTTCAGATGGAGGACTATTATTTTGGAGTCATAGCCTGACTGTAGATTGTATGAATCTTAAGATAAGAGCACCTTCTGAGGAGGGATATCGGTGGGCCAGGTTGTAAGGGAGGGCTGGGAAACATAGGACTCACCACAGTTGAGCAAAAGAGGCTGCAGTGATAGCCAGTTACTTAGTCAGCAGAAATATATTTGGGGGCGTATACTACTCTATTTTTGGCTCCTAAGTTCATGGCCAACCTTCAGTTGCCCTGAATAAGTTAAAGCAGAAAAATTTTGTGGGATGGAATGAGTGTCCTTGACAGTTTAGATAGTAAAACAAAGACAGAAAGGAAGAAGCTATTAACAAATGGTCCAGATAAGCCAAGAATCTGGGTCAGGCTTATCCAGGTATTTTCAGTTTAGAAAGCCAGAATGAAAGCAAATGATATTTTATTATTTTGTTTCATTTTAGGTGATGGCACTTTAACCCAGGGCCTCGTGCATGCTAAGCACATATTCCACCACTGAGCTATACCACCAGCCCTTCATACCTCATTTTCTTTAACTTTATTTTATTTCTATTTATTTATTTTTGGGAATGGGTTTAGTTTGTTTGCTTGCTTGCTTGCTTGTTTTGAGACAAGTTCTCGCTGTTAGCCCAGGCTGGCTTTGAACTCATGATCCTCCTGCGTCAGCCTCCTACGTGCTAGGATTATAGGTGTGCACAACCATGTCTGGCTTTGTTGCTCCATTTTAGCTCATTGCTGTCTATGCCTGGCACAGAGCAGTCATCCTGGAATCTTTATCTTAGGGATTTCTTTGTGTTATTTCTCATGTGTTAGGTCTCCTGTTCCCTCCATTTCAAGTCTTCTACTCTCTTGATTTGCTCTTTCACTTTGGTGGAGCATATATCCTACAGTAGCTTCCTGGAGTACATGGGGATAAACTTTTAAGAAGCTTCAATGTCTGAAATTGTCTGTTCTGAATTCATATTTAATTGATAGTTTTATATGGTTATAGAACTGTAGGTTGGAAATGATTTTTCTTCAGAATTTTAAAGGGCGTGTACCATTGTCATCCAGCTATTGGTGTTGTTAAGAAATATAGAGCTAGTGTGACACCTTTGTATATGACCTGTTTTCATCCTTTTGTGGAATTTTGTAAGATTTTTTTTTTGTATTCCCAGTATTTTGAAATCTCACCATAATAGGCCTTTGTGTAATGTTTTTGTCTGTATTCTTTAGTACTGGAAAATTTACTTTATTACTTTCCTCTTCTGTTTCCTATTTTCTGCTACTATTTGAATATTGAGCTTCCCAAATTGTTCTGTTAGTTTTCTTTTCTCCTCATTTTCTATCTTCCATGTTTTTGCTCTACTTTGGGGAAGATTTCCTCAATTTTTATCTTTCAGTCCTTTTACTGAGCTTTAATTTCAGTTGTCATATTTTCAACCTCTAAAGATTGTTTTTCTTCTGAATGTTTCTCTCGTGGATATTAATGATTCTATCTTCTCCTTGCATGATCTCTGCATGTCAAGTTGCTTTTTCCCCCACTCTCATTTTAGGAGCTTTCCTCTGATAATCTTGAGTTGTCTACTCACAGAGAAGGAGGGACTAAACAGCAGATTAGAAACTCTTGATGCATGGGTAGGATTTTTTTCAGTTGTGTACTTTATTGTAGGGCAGTACTATTTAATGTCTATAGAGATTTCCCATATGCCCCCTGTTCCTGCACATGCATAGCCTCCCCCGTTACCAACATTCTCCACTCAACTGATCCATATATTACAGTTGATGATACCTACATTGAGCTATCATAATCTTCCAAAGTCTATAGTTGACATGAGGGTTCACTCTTGGTATTGTACGTTCTGTGAGTTTGGACAAATATATCCATCATTATAGTTTCATATAGATTATTTTCACTGCCCAAAAAGTTCTCTGCACTATTCATCCCTCCTCTCCTGCTCCTTTTAACCATTGATCTTTATTTCATCTCCATAGTTTTGTCTTTTCCAGGTTATTGTATAGTTAGGATCATATAGTCTGCAGCTTTTTTTGATTGGCTTCTTTCACTTAGAAATATGCATTTGTGGTTCCTCCATGACTTTTTACAGCATTATGGCTTGTTTCTTTTCAGCACTAAACAATGTTCCATTGTCTTTTATGTACTACAGTTTATCCATTTACCTACTAAGGAAATCTTGGTTACTTCCAAGTTTTGGCAATTATTAAAATGTACAATTGCTATAAACATTTGTGTGCATGTTTTTGTATGGATGTAAGGGTTCAACTCTTGGATAAATAAATATCAAGGAAAGCCAGGCATGGTGGCACATACCTGCAATCCTAGCACTGGAGAGTCTGAGGCAGGAGTATTGAAAGTTCAAGGCCGTGGTCGCTTTGGCAGCACATATACTAAAATTGGAACAATAAAGAGAAGATTAGCATCGTCCCTGCTCAAGGATGACACGCAAATTTGTGAAGCATTCCATACTAAAGAAAGAAAGAAAGAAAATTCAAGGCCAGCCTGGGTTACATAGGTAGATCCTGTCTCAGAAAACAAACCACTACCACCCAAAACAAAACAAAAACAACAAACTTGATTGCTGGGTAGTATGGTAAGCGTTATGTTTAGTTTTATAAGAAGCTGCCAAGCTGTCCCCCAGAGTAGCTCTGCCATTTTGCATTCTCACCAGCAATGAGAGTTCTTATTCCACAATCTCGCTGATGTTTGGTATCATCAGTGTTCTGGATTTGGGCCATTGTAATAAGTTTGTAGTTGCATCTCATTGTTTTGTTTGCATTTCCCTGATGACATATGATATGGAGCATCTGTGCTATGCTAATTTTTGTCACCTGTCTGTCTTCTTCAGCAAGGAGTCTGTTAAAAAGTATTTGGCCCATTTTTTAATTGACTTGTTTTCTTATGGTTTAGTATTAAGAGTTCTTTGTATATTTTAGACAATAACCCTTTATTAGATGTGTCTTTTGTAAATATTTTCTCCCAGTGTAATGGTTTTCTTCTCATTCTCTTTACATTGACTTTCTCAGAGCAGTAGTCTGTAACTTTTTTGTTTCCCCTAAAGAGGCAGATAATCTAGCAGCTTTAGTGAAAACCACCTTTTGTTTTTGAAGACAGGGTCTCACTATGTATCCCTGAGTGGCCTTCAACTCATTATGTTGCTCGGGGTGGCCTGGAACTTGCAGCAGTCCTCCTACCTCAGCTTTCCTGAGTTCTGGGATTACAGGATGCACCATCACGCCTAGCGGAAAACCAACAATATCAGTTTATTTGAAGAAAGTTTTCAGAGTATATGAGCAAGTAAATTCTTACAATAGGGGCAGGATACCAACAAAGCTCTAGACCCCAGAATAGTTATAAATCAACAAATTAGGCTTTTTTGGTTAATAGTTTTAGCTTTAATGTAAATGTTATTGTTGTTGTTAGATGCCGTCGAGTCAGTATCCGACTCATAGCGACTCTCTGTACAACAGGGGAAACACTATTGTCAGTGCTTCTCTGCTGTTCATAGGGTTTTCAATGGGAGATTGATTTTTGGGAGGGGGTTGCCAGGTCCTTCTCCCAAGCCTACAGCTTCTGGTGTTCCCAGGCAATCTCCCATCCAGGTACTAACCAGGCTGGACCCTGCTTAGCTTCTGAGATCTGACGGGATCGGATGCCACAGGTCTATAGCTACAGGCCTTAATGTAAATACTTACTTAGAATACTAGAATCTGAGCTACTTAAAGACTATTTTAACATTTTAGTTGAATTAAAACCAGGATTTCTGGAACTTCCAAATAGTCTTTAAAGTTTTCCAATATGGACATAAACTAACCTCTTGTCCTCTCTACATAAAGTATGAAATAACTGTCACAGTATATCAGCACTTTCACAGGAAGCCTTTAAGACTTGGTACATAAAAATGTATAATTGTATAATGTCATAATTGCAGACAAAAATATTGAAAGTTCCCCTTAAGTTCTAAAGATTAGAAATGAAGTGTTTTATATTAATAAAATATTAAAATACTATGAGTTTCCCATAAATTTGAACAGATTCATAATTGCATAAAGCATAAAATAAGTCTTGCATATCAAGTAATCATTGAACTGAATATGCTCATTTGATATTACTAATTTTCTACCCTTTTTTTTTGGATTCAGAGTTTTGCTTATGTAGTCCAGGCTTGAACTTGAGATCCTCTTGCTTCATTCTTCCTAATGCTGGGATTACAGGTGTGCATCACCAAGCCTGGCTTCTTGAACATTCCTTCAGCAAAAAAAAAAAAAAAAAAAAGGAAAGAGGTGACACACTCCTCTAATTCCAGCTACTTGGAAGGCTGAGGGAGGAGGATCAGAGGTTGGAGGCCAGAGGCAACCTGCACAACTTAGTGAGACCCTATCTCAAAATACAAAAGCAGCTGAGGGAGCAGCTCAGTGGTAGAGCACTTGCCTAGCATTCATGAAGCCCTGGGTTTAACCCCTCAGTATTTAAAAAAAAAAAACAAAACAAAAAGGTCTTTAATGTAACTTATAAATATTTCCAGTTAAACTTTAACATTGAGGCAGCAAATGTCAGGTATATGTTTGCCTAGCTATTGTTGATGAGCAAAATCAAAGGAATAGATAATGGAGAGATTTTCCATATTCAAGGACAAGAAGACTCAATATGTGAAGATGTTGTTGTTGTTAGATGCCGTCGAGTCAGTATCCAACTCACAGCGACCCTCATAGGGTTTTCAATGGCAACTGTATCAGGATTGCCTTGGGAGTGGATTGCCAGGCCCTTCTCCCCTTTTTGTGGTGCTGGGAATTGAACTCAAGACCTCAGAGACTGCAGTGCAGCGCTCTACCAACTGAGCTAAATCGTGGCCCGTGAAGATGTTAGCTTTTCCAAACTTGATCTACAGATGAAATGCAACCCCAGCCAAAATCCCAGCAAATTATTTTGTAAAGATCAACAAACCAATTCTGAAGTTTATATGGAGAAGCAAAAGACCTAGAATAGTCAACATAATAATAAAAGAGAAGAACAAAGTTAGAGTACTGTTACTATATGACTGAAGACATAATAAAGACAGTGTGGACTGGCACGAGAACAAATAGTTCAATGAAACAAAATAAAGACCAGAAATAGACCCACATACAATTAACTGGCCTGCAGCTGTACCACTGTGGTGCCAGATTCTGTCAGATCTCTGAAGGTAAGCAGGGTCAGACCTGGTTAGTACTTGGATGGGAGACCGCCTGGAAACACCAGGTACTGTAGGTTTGGGAGAAGGACCTGGCAACCCAGTCCCCCAAAAAACAATCAGCCATTGAAAACCTTATGACTAGCAGAGAAGCACTAACAATACTGTTTCGCCATTGTATGTAGAATCACTATGAGTTGGACACTGACTCGACTGCATCTAACAAGAACAACAACAACATAGTTAACTGATCTTTAACAAAGAAGAAAAAGCAATACAACAGAGCAAAGATGGTCTTTTCAACAAGTAGTGCTGGAACAACTGATTATTCAGAAAAATGAATCTAGACACAGATTTTCCACTCCTCACAAAAATTTACTCAAGATGAGTGTGGTGAAACACATCTGTAATCCCACCACTTGAGAAGCTGAGGCACAAGGATTGAAAGTTTGAGGCCAGTTTGTGCTATAGGGCAAGACTCCTGCCTCAAAAAAAAAAAAAAAAAAGGACTCAATGTATCATATATCTATATATTTGTAAAGTGCAAAATTAAAACTCTTACAAGGTAGCATAGTAGAAAACCTACATGACATTGAATATAGTGATTGGTTTTTCCATACAATATCAAAAGTAGGAACAATGAAAGAATGGATAAATTGGACTTGATTAAAGTTAAAAACTACAGTGTCCTCTGATGGGGAGGATAGGCCTTAAATGCTGCCTGTCATACTGCACTTTACCACTTTTATTTCACAGATCAATTTCATACTAATGAAGAATGTTGGCAAATGTATATTGAGATGCATACTACAATATTACCTATTTCCTATTTTGTACATCAGCATCTTGTATGTGATTTCTTAGATTTATATCTAAGTGATTCATTTTAAGGGGTGCCAGTGTAAATGGTTTTGTGTTTTTATTCTGTTTGTTCATTGTGCTGTTCCTGATTTTAGAAAGTTTCTAGTTTCTTATCAGTAAGTATAATGTTAGCTGTAGAGGTTTTTTGTTTTGTTTTGTTTTGTTTTGTTTTGAAATATTTTTTATCAAGTTGAAGAAGTTCTTTATTCCTAGGCCAAATGCTAAATTTTCCCAGGAGATATTTGATCTATATTTAGATTCCATAAAATTTACAAATGAAAAAGTAGATACACATGTTTAAGGTCTTCTAAATATACTTAAATTTAACAATAATGATAAAATATTTGTCTCTAAATTTAATTTTGTTAAAATTATAATTTCTTCTTCAGTTGCACTGGCAACATTAGAAATTACATGTGTCTAAATTTATTTTGGACAGTGGACCTCTGGGATGATCGACTGAGACTAGACCAGTAGTCATTTTTTGACTCCCTAGGCAAGATTCTTTCAGCCTTTTGTCTCAAGAGTAATGGCCAATGTACTGGTGTTCTAAGAGTCTAGCAGGGGAAGGGCCAGGGGGCTGAGGGAAAGGGCTGAATGTCTTAGTATTCAGTAGGCATTGGTTTACCTACCCTTCTTTTTTGTTGTAGGATCTTTGCCCACAGCTGTGCCTAGCAGCCTCCAGACTCCTGCTGGAGGAAGACCGGGTAGTTTCCCAATGGAATGGCATGGTGGGGCTGGGTGGGAGTTTGGAGTGGAATCTAGGGATCTAACTACTATTTCAATAGCTTTTTCCTAATCTTATTGTTAGCTACACCTTTCCTCTAGCCCGTTTCAGTAGGTGTTTGGCATCACTAGTTTCTGAGCCTTTTGACAGTTCTCCTTTAGTGTTAATTCAGGTTGGTCGTTGCCCTTTCTGTTTTGTTGTTGTTAGGTGCCCTTTAGTCTCATAGGATTTCATTGGCTGATGTTTTGGGGTTGCTTTGAGAGGGGATTGCCACATCCTTCTCCTGTTTTTTGCAGTACTGGGGATAGAACCCGAGTTCTCAGAGAGTGAAGAGCAGCGCTCTACCAACTGAGCTAAACCCCAGCCCCTTTGCCTTTTCTTAGTTCTGATTTATAACTCTACTTTCTATGTCTTTAGGTTAAAAACTGGTAGTCCTACGCCCATCCTCAAAATTTGGCTTCAGTTGCTCTTTTCTTGTTCTTCCTGATCTTGTGGGCTCTTTCCTTCAACCCTTTTTTGTAGGTTTAGTGGGGTTTCAAGAAGAGAAGAAATTAGATGCTTTGGCTCCATTTCCCATGTTTTTTATACACTAGAAGTTCTTGTTAATCTGTATTCGTGAGCCAAATTTTGTTGTTTGAATATTTTAATCCATGTTGATGCTTCCTTCAGACTGAATATTTGTAGCTAAAGGTTTCAGTGGTAGTATTTGTGAAGGACTCCACAGGAGAGACAGGAAGGTATGGGGTTTAGCACAGCCAGACTAAGATAGTAAGACTTTAGTTTGGGGCCAGAAGAAAATTGGCAGCAAACAAGGAGAATGGTGAGAATTGAAGCATTCAGAGGTTGGTAAGATGATTAGAGACTTGGACATCTGAGGCATAAGGCATAAATACACTTCAGTAGTATTTGTCTTCCAGGAGTCCACTGTTTTTATTTCTTTGACTTCTCATGATTGAGGAACTTCTTGTTTTACGTCTCAGAATCCATAAAACAACTAATGAAACATTATAAAAAGCACTGAACAAAGAAAGCTGTTTTCAAACAGCATACATGTAATATGTAAGAAAAAACACCTGGTTTTAGATAAGCAAACCATATACTCTCAATATACGGTAGCAGCAGGTTTCCATTTCAATAATTGAACTTGCCGTTTGGATGTTAATATTATTTATTGACTTCTGAAACAGAATTTTGCCTGTGCTGAAATTTAGTTTGTTGGATGTTGCTGCCCTCTGTTGGAGTAGTTCAGAAAGTGCAGCTTTTTTCTGCATGGATCACTTCTGTGGTCTCTACTCCAAATGGAACACTAAAACATGGATTTTTTTTTTTTTTTTTAAGCAAGGGAAACTGGTATCTTCTCTCTTATGACAGTGAGTGTTTACTTTTCTTATCTAAAGGTAAAAGTTAGTGGTCTTGAAATAGGAACAAGGCAGAAGAATTTGGGGAATGCAAAGATTTTTGAGCTTTGGAATCTGGAGACTTGAGTTCTGTACACTGCTCTGCCGCTAGTCATGTGACTTTGATGATGTATTCCACCTTTCTGGGCATCAGTTTCTTCACTGACACAATAAAGAGGTGGAATAGACTTTGGGGCTTCTCTAGTGATTGGTATTTTAGCGGAGCAGCCTCAGATTATAGTATTTGTTTATGGCAATAATAATGACTAAATCTTAGATTCTGCCCTCAGGGAACTTAATCTGGAAGCAGATGGAGGAAGCAGACAATCAAAAGACAGCTGTAGTCTACTGTTAGTGTTGTGAGACAGGCACCTGCTTATTACTGTGGAAACACAAGAAATGGTAGGTACCTATCCAATTAGAGGAGCAGTCATCTTGCAGGGCTTGTTGGAGTTAGCCTTGAAAACACAGTGAAGGCTGAGGGAGGCATCAGACTACAGAAAGTCTGGGGTGGTAAGACAGAGTGATCTCTTTGAATCTGCAACTAGTTCAGTATTGCCAGAAGATAAGAGTTTGTGATTGAGGGTTTGTTCATTGATGTGGCGGGGGAAAAAAAGCCAGGAAATTCATATACTTTGCTACAGATTTTAGATTTTAAATTGAGGGTAGTAGGGGGTTATGGAAGGGCTTTAAGTGAGGAAATAACAAAGACAGCCTGATACTTTTGAAAGATTACTCTTGGATATGGAATGGAGAATGGATATGGCATGAGGTAGACAGGGCTAAAGGCAGGGAGATTTGTTAGGAGGCTGTTGCAGTAAATCTAGCAGGAGACAAAAGTGGTGTGAGCTAAGATAATAGAGGTGGGTGGAAGAGAGATGAATTCAGATCTGTAAGCAGAAAGAACAAGATGCTTGTTTCCCTTTCTTTGGCTTAAACTACAGCTATGAACAGTTCTGCTGCTGTTATGTATATTGTCTCTATCCCAAAGTTCTTTGGTTGTTGCTTGACTAGGTTTTAGAAGCAATTGCTGTAGGATGAAATAAGTTGAACCTGGCTGTGACAACCTAAACTGTATTTATTCATCCCTTTGTTGCTCATTTCACCTCTGTGTGCCGGATGACTTGGAGCGGGGATGTAAGGAGCTGTGATATTGGTCCTCTTGGGTGGGTTGTCTCTGCCTCATCCTTCTGCATTAATTCTCAGAAGCAGCATACATGGAGTAACTGCAAATTCTGTCAGTGCTGATCAAGGTCTTCAGGGTTTCAGGTGAGGCATCAGGACTCAGCTAGTGGAAGGTTGGCCTCCTCTGGACCATGGTGGGCACAGAGTTATAGTTTACACCAGACTTAACAGAATTGTGATATGGGGAACATAAACATAGCAATGGAGATTTTTCGTGTCCACAAAAAAGCTAGAAAAATAGCTTCGTGGCAGGGACAGAGCTAGTTTTTCACTAGTTGAGAAAGATTAGTCAAGAGGCATTTACTGTACTTTTTCATGGATTAACAAAAAAGAAATATAGTTTAAAATTAAGTAGGGTAAAGAAAATTCTCATTTTCCTGGACCTGCTCATTCAGACTTTTAAAATTATACATATATAAAAAAATTACATATGTAATTATATAGAAGAGAATATAAAACATGTGGAGAAGTATAAACTGAACACCCATGTAAGAAATAGAACATTGTAAGTACCCCCAAAGTCACTTATTCCCTTCCTCAGTCACAGCTCTTCTACTTACTCCAAGTAACCACTGTTTTGACATTTGTGACAGTCATTTCTTTATAGTTTTACATCCTAAATAATGTAGTGTAGTTTTATGTATTTTAACCTCGATATAAATGAAGTAATAATTCAGTGTGTTTGTAAGCTTACTCACTTTGCATAATTGTTTTATATTGTACCAATATATTAGTTTATTTTTCCATCCTACTTTTGATAGCTATTTGGATTGTTCTGTGTTTTAGATATTATAGTGCAACTATGAATACTTGTTACAGGTGTCCTGCTACTTATGCACTTATAGTAGCAGGGTAGATATGTGGAAATTTATCTGTTGACTTGTAGTGGATGTCCCTGCCTCCCCCCCTTTCTTTTTGGCTCTTGGGGATTGAATCCAGGGAGGACCTCACATATACTTTGCAGGTTCTCTACCACCGGGCTGCACCCTTGGCCCATTTTTAATTTTTTAAATTTTGAGACTGGGTCTCACTAAGTTGTTCAGGCTGCCTCTGGCCTCACACTCTAATTCCTCTGAGTTGTTGGCATTAGAAACGTGTTCATCACATCCTACTATATGTAGATATTTAACTTTACTAGACAATGCCATCTATTTATCTGCTTTCCTAAGTGGCCACAGTGGTTTGCTCTATCCCCAACACTGTGCGAGAGCCCCTTTTCCTCTAGAACTAGTCATGAAAGTTTTTACTCTTATTTTTCTTTTGTTGTGCTGAGGATTAAATCCAGGCCTTGCACTTGCTAGATTTTTGTCAGTCGTGAAAGTGAGAAATGATACTACATTGTGATTTTAGTTTGCATTTCTTTACTTACTGATAAAGTTGAACACATTTCATATTATTGGTTATCAGATTCAGAGTCTGTTCAGTTCTCCATCTTTTTTTTGTTAAGACTCATGTTAGTGTCCTTAAAACTTTTCCTGTTCCTTACCTGAGAGACTGTACTAAACAATACCTTAGCAGAAATCTTTTAGCTTGTGGAAAGTAGCTTAGGGCCTTTCAATTTATTTTCTCTTTCTTCCTCCCCCCCTAACCCATCTGGTGTTGGGGAGGTTTCTTGGTATTTCGCTGATTTCTTTCTCTTTCTTCACCCTCCTTTTTTCTGTTTCCTAGACCTTGAAGCGGCTCATGGCAGATGAGGTAAGGAAAATTCATTTGGCATGTGCATGTTCTAGTTCATTTCCTATACTATAACATTTATCAGTTTCCATAACTTTGACTTTCTTTAACTTGTAATGGTGACATGGGTTTTAGTCTCAGAGCATCCCAAGGCTTTTCACTAACTCTTTGCTCTGTATTTGGCCCATTGCATGCATTTCCTTGCCATATTAATTAGCTTCCACAGTTAGGCACAGTCTTTAAACTCCAAGCTTACTTGTAGTCTGGATGGCACTCATACATATCACTTTAAGCACCCCAGTGCTTTGTATAGCTCCTACTGTTTTCAGGTGGGTGGAGTTAAGATGCAGCTTATTGGTGGCCCTTTTTAATGTGAGCATCTGTATTTGAGGTATGTGGAATGATTCATTAATGTTTGCTTAGCAGAGAGATGGCATATATTCCTCCCAAGTACATTGTAATCTTTGCTGACTAGATGTCATACAAAGGGGATTTTGAAGTATGCATATTGAGCTTTTGTTGCCTTTGTAACCCAAATACCACAGAATGTACCAAAGAGAAAAGGAATAGTTCCTGGTTTTAAGGCATTTACTTGTTTATCCTCTGTGACTTATCTATCTTAAAATCTGTGGTCACGCTCACCTCTTGTGGCCTGGCCACATTTATTTGGTAGCTAGAAGGAAGCAGAGATAACCCTACCCATGAAATACTTTCAGTTCTGTGCCGCTAGAAGGCTTAGAAATGGCAGGAAAAATTAAGAACAAAGTTTTTTTTTAAGAGAAGTTTGAAGTTTTAATTCTTCAGTCCCCGTATATTTGGATATAGATGAGAATACAGTGTGGTAAATTAGATATGAGGAAGAGTGATTTCTTCTTTTTATGCCAGAAGAGTCTTAAACTGGTCATGAACCAAAGAAACGATACACGTGTAAGAGGTTAAGGGGTTATTTGATATATACTTTTTATGTAAGTGAACGTGGATCACTGCTAATATTTTTTCTCTTTATTAGCTGGAGAGATTTACCAGCATGAGAATTAAGAAGGAGAAGGAAAAGCCCAACTCTGCTCATAGAAATTCTTCTGCATCATATGGGGATGATCCTACCGCACAATCATTGCAAGATGTTTCAGATGAGCAAGTTCTAGTTCTCTTTGAACAAATGCTGGTAAGATGCCTCTCCGAAAATGTTGCTTCCTGAAAATGCATTTATGAGCATGTTGTTTTGATTTTTGTTTAAAACGTATTGTCCCCCTTAACTAGCTACTTATTACAAAGAATTTTAGGTTTAATGTGGAACTTTAAAAATATTATTCTCCTTAAATAAAGGATGAAATATATAAGTACCAGTCCATAGGATTGAAATCTCTGAGTTAGGCTTGGAAATATGTGGTCACTGACCACTTTATTAATGTCCTTCTGCCCAGCAACACTTTAGTCACAAAGACAGGTGTGAGTGGACCAATTCATGTGGTAATGTGGAGACCTCCTTTAGGTTAAGCCAGAGTAGGTGAAGTGGGGGAAGCATTTACAAGGAGATCTGTGCAAAGAGAAAACTGAGAAATAGAAAGGCATGATTTGCCCAAGGTCCTCTATTTAATGAGAGAATTCTGGTGCAATCTCTAGAAGAGCTTTAAAGATTATGTCTAAAGTCAGTTGAGTTATGAAGTATACATGGATTTGAATTATTTTGCTGTCTTTAGGAACATGAGTGTGGAGGACACTCTGAGTG
The DNA here is from genome assembly GCA_007922755.1 of Pedetes capensis. Taxonomy (NCBI): domain Eukaryota; kingdom Metazoa; phylum Chordata; class Mammalia; order Rodentia; family Pedetidae; genus Pedetes; species Pedetes capensis. The sequence continues at coordinate 156,716 of VMDO01000239.1, read as the reverse complement.
GACACTTGGAGATAATTAGGCCTTTTAGAGTTGGTGTAGATTTTGCTTGTGTTGATTTTTCTGGTGTTTGGATAGCATCAGTCATCCAGTGCTTCAGTCTGAAGAGACTTTGGAGGTCCATCCTCATTGCAAAAAAAAATTACATGTAGTTTAAATTCAATAATACAAAAGAAATTTTTCATCTATATTAAGAGTGCATTTCTCTTAGGAAAAAATTAAGAGATTATATATATATATAAATGTCTGTAATGGGATAGGGGTGTAGCTTTGTGGTAACGTGCATACTTAGCACGTGCAAGGCGTTAGGTTCAATCCTCTGCACCATACCAAAAGAAAGAAAAAGAAAAACAAAAAGCAAAAAATAAAATCCATCTGTAGGGATTCATACTAAAATTTTAGCTACATTTTATCCCTGAGGAATTTTCATCACCTATAATAGGTGATCTCTAGGAGTCAAGGAATTTTCATCACCTATAATAGGTGATCTCTAGGAGTCAAGAAAACATTTATTCAATAATCATTTGCTGTGTTCAACTAATCAATAAGTATGCTACATATTAAACATGAAAAGCTTGTAAGGAATTCAAGACACCTTTTTTTCCACCTTTTACCAGCTGGATATGAACCTGAATGAGGAGAAACAGCAACCTTTGAGAGAGAAAGACATTGTCATCAAGAGGGAGATGGTGTCCCAATACTTGCACACTTCCAAGGCTGTGAGTCCTGGGGCAGGTACCCATGACATGGGAGGTTGTGTCTTATCTTGGACCTGTTTATTTTGCCAATTTTATATGACATTTTATGCCTCTATCAATTGTTTCATTCCATTTATATACATCTATTCATTTTTCACTTTTATTTGAGTCACCATTCTTACATACTTTTTGCCTAACTTGAAGTTTCACAAAGTATGTAAAAGGAATGGGATTGGCAGTTGTGTATCTCACATAGTTTGGTGATCTGTTTGAGGGGTGTCTGCCCCAATACTATTTAAGCCATATTGGCTAATATTAGTCACCAACTTATGACTGGGTCCAGTGTTTAGTAATCTCTCTTTGTGCCTCCTATCTAGGGCATGAGCCAAAAGGAGAGCTCTAGGTCTGCCATGATGTATATTCAGGAGTTGAGGTCAGGTTTGCGGGATATGCCTCTGCTTAGCTGCCTGGAGTCCCTTCGTGTCTCTCTCAACAACAACCCTGTCAGGTGAGGATTCTGCGGTAACAGTAATACAAACCCGGTGTTGTAATTCACTGGTGGTAATTGAACTCTAGGGGAGTCAGGGAAGTGAGAGAATGGTCTGGATTGGGAATAAAGAGTAGCCAGGATAAATGTTTGGTAAATATTTATTGATTTAATTTGATATTGCATTGTCTCTGTTCCTTGTAGTTGGGTGCAAACATTCGGTGCTGAAGGCCTGGCTTCCTTATTGGACATCCTGAAACGACTTCATGATGAGAAAGAGGAGACTTCTGGGTGAGGACTAGGGCTTCTGGGCCTTTGCCTCCTTCTAGGTGGAGGGTCATAGGGGGCTTGGCTGATTGCTCTAAAGGAGATACCAATTAAATGTAGTTATAGACTAGAGGAATATGCTCTTAGTTGAGAATGAGGTTTATTATAGAGGTAACTGGAGGATGAATGATGATTATAGATGTAAGAGGAGGAACTTAAATTTCATGCTGAAAGCACAGGCTGTATACCATAAAAGATTATTCTCCCTGGATGAGTCCTTTTTCAGTCTGGAGATAAGATCTGATTTCTTCCAGAGCTGCCCTTTGATCTGGTCTGTGTCATATGCCATTTGGAAGTCTTAGAATATTCTTGGTCATTTTGAGACTAGCTTTATAGCAGTCTTCAGGGTTGAAGTAATTCTGGACTACCTTGAACTATCGTAGGCGACCTTGAAGCCAGCCTTAACCAGAATGACCGGTATTTCTTAGAATCTTTCTGAGATAAAAACAATACAGGTTTAGATCTCCTAGTTGTATCTTCTCAGACTTGAAACCTTTGAAATAGTGAGATAAACAGTAGTAGATAGGATGTTATCCTGATAGACTTTAGCACTTAGGAACCTGGAGGAAGTTAAAAGGTTGGGGGAGTGGGCATTGGTTTGTTTGTGTTTTTTTTTTTCTTTTGTTTTCTGTATGGAGAATCAAACTCCGCGTGCTAGGCAGGCTCTCTGCCACTGACTGAGCCATATCCCCAGCCCCCAAAGGGCAGGATTTTAATGTACTGCTAAATTCTTAGCTTTCAAAATCATTAGCCAAAGGTTTAATGATGGGGATCCCTCTTCAGCTACTTATTTTTGTGTTTTTGGGCCAAGTGCCATGTACTAGACTTCACTTATTTCTTATTAGGGGCATTCCTAGGGTCCTTATTTGCAAGAATAAAATGTCAAACACAAAAAGGGTATAGAATAAATATACGCTGCTTCACTGATTATGTCTTCTACATGCAGAAGTTATGATAGCCGGAACGAGCATGAGATCATTCGCTGCTTGAAAGCTTTTATGAACAACAAGGTGAGAATCCCCAGTCTCATTCTAGTCATCAGTCTGGACCCTGTTCATTCTCTTCTGTTGGCAAACCCCTAAGAAGGACATAGAAATATGAGGTTTAAGACTTTTAGTTCTCTATTTTAGTACCATAACTGTTCTGCATTACCACATACACATGCTTCCATGAACTTTTTTCCCTAGTTCTAGCTTCTGTTTCAGAAGGTAGGCTCAGTTTTCTTCCATTTATTTGTTTATGTGTTTATTTAGCTGTACTAAATAAATAAAATTGGGAGTTGAAATTAGGGCCTCACGTATGCTTTGCAAGTGTTTTACCTTTGGGCTGCACTCCAGCCTATTTTTTATTTTGAGTCAGAGTCTCTCAGTCCTCCTGCCTGTGGCTACTGAGTCCGTGGGATTATAGGCATGTGTCATTGTGCCAGGTTCTTCCTTTTTTTTTTTTCTTTTTCTTTCTTTTTTTTTTCTTTTTAACATTCTTTTGCTTATTCTTGCATTTTCTGACCTATAGTTATTGTATTGGTGAGGTTCGCTCTATTCCCTATTTGGTTTTTTCCTTCCAGACTATTCCTACATTAGAATCTTTTCATCTTCTTTGTTATCAGTTTACTATTTAAACCCAGGGAGCCCACAATTATTTGCTTCTGAGCAAAAATCTACTTACCCCACTGTTATTTTTGTTATAATTAACTTCTTCTGTTAGATTGGGAGAGTATTATAAAGAAACATAAAAAATAAAACAAGATTTTACTCTTTAAAAATATGGAATTCTGTTATGTCTCCTAGGAAATTATTTTGCTATATTCATCTTTGTTTACCTACATATATTAGGAAAGTATTCTACCCTGTGTTAGTTACTTAAGTACCATACACTGAGTGTCTCTCTCTTTTTTTTAAGCAGAGTTTTGCTGTGTAGCTCAGGCTGGTCTTGAACTTATGATCCTTCTGGCTTCCCCTTCCTTGTGATGGGATTACAGGCATATGCCACCACGCTGAGCTCAGATTGCATTTTCGTTTTTGTTGTTGTTTGTTTGTTTCCCCTTCACTACCAGTGTTTGAACCTAGGGATTGAACCCAGGACCTCAAACATGCTAGGCAAGTGCCCTACCATTGAATTGTACCCCCCAGCCACTTTTTTATTTTTTATTTTGAGTCAAGGTCTCACTGTGTTGTTTAGGCTGCCTCTGGCCTCAAACCTGAGATCCACCTGCCTCAACCTCCCAAGTCACTGGCGTTACAGGCATTTGCAAAGCACCTAGCCAAACTGAGTCTTAAACAGTAGAAATTTATTGCCTCCTCATTCTGAAGGCTGGAAGTCTGAGATCAGATACCAGGGTTGCTTCCTTCTGAAGGCTGTGAAGGAGAATATGTTCCATGTCCTTGTCTTAGTTTTTGGTAGGTTACCGGCATTCTTTGACATTCCTTGGCTTGGAGATGCATTGTCTTGATCTCTGCTTTATGTTCCCATGTTTTACTTGTATATGTGTCTGGATCCAAATTTCCTCCTCCTATTAGGACTAGTCAGATTAGGGGCCCACCCTCCTCCATTGTGACTTCACTGTAACTGAACTAATTGCATCTGTAATGACTGTATTTCCAAAAAGGCCATATTCTGAGGTATTAGGTGTTAGGATGCCAACATAAAAATTTGAGGAGAATATCATTCAACCCATAACAACTTGTAAACTTACCCCTGGTTAGATGCTGTGATTTTTAAGCCTCCCTTCTCTGTTCTTGTCTTAATAGTTTGGGATCAAGACCATGTTGGAGACAGAAGAAGGAATCCTACTACTGGTCAGGGCCATGGATCCTGCTGTTCCCAACATGATGATTGATGCAGCTAAGCTGCTTTCTGCTCTTTGTATCCTACCACAGCCAGAGGACATGTATGTGACTGGAATTATTTCTCTTCTCCATCCTCATTGTTACCATCTTCTCTTGTTGTTGTTAGGTGCCACTGAATCAGGTCTCTTAGTGTAGAGGAAAATTAAGTTCTTAGGTGTCCTCTTGGTCTTAAATACTAGTTAAGATCACAGTTCTTCTCAGAAGTGAACACTAGAATCTTAATATGAGTTGAGTGTCTCTAAACTAAAGCTCTAAAATGTTCCAAACTGTGAGACTTTTTGAGCACTATCATGATTCTCCAAATGGAGAATTCTGTACTGTGAAACTTTGTTTCATGCATAAATTTTAAAAAAATACTGTATAAAATTATCTTCAGATTGTGTATATAAGGCATACATGAAACATAAGTCAATTTCATTTTTAAGCTTGGATCTGAGATCCCCAGGATAACTCTGTATGTCCATGCAAATACCCCAAAATCAAAAAAAAAAAAAAAAAAAAAAAAAAAAAAAAAGCCAAATAGGAACCATATGGTCTCTAGCATTTTGAATAAGAGATAATTAAGCTATATGTAAGAAAGATTCCTAAGTGATGGTTACTATCTTGAGTATACCATCAGTCATCAGAAGTATATCAGGATCTCTGCTACATCTCCATTTAATGTCTATTTTTTTCTAGAACAGAGGTTTCTTTTTACTGTTTTATTTGTTTGTTTATTTTTTGGTACTGGCAGATTAAAGCCAGGGTGCTCCACCATTGAGCTGTACCCTCAGCCCCATTTTTATTTTTTATTTTGAGACAGGGGCTTGCTAGGTTATGCAAGCTGCTTCTGGCCTCAAACTCAAAATCCTCCTGCTTCAGCCTCCCAAGTCACTGGGATTACAGGCATGTGCCATAGTGCCCAACTGTTTTTTTTTTTTTTTTTTAATTCAGAAGCAACACAACATATATCTGTATCTATCTATATGTAGATATTTTTGTTTGTTTTTGTGGTACTGGTGGTTGAACCCAGAGCCTCACACTTGCATGCTCTGCAAGTGCTGTACCACTGAGCTGCACCCCAATCCCATTTTCTTTTTAGCTTTTGAGACAAGGTCTCACTAAATTACGCAGACTGTCCCTGGTCTTGAACTTGCGGTCCTCCTGCCTCTGCCTCCCAAGTCGCTGGGATTACAGGTGTGTGTCACCACCCCCGACCACACAACATATATTAAAAATTCAAACAATTTAGAAATATATAAAGTAAAATTTAACGGCTCATTCCCTCATCAACTCCTACTCTACAAAGATAACCACTGTTAATGGCTTACTGTAGTCTCAGATCTTTCTCTAAGCACAAATATTGCATTTTCTTGATTCTAAGAAATCTTTTCCTTCCTTAAAAGATAGCATCTTAGAGCTGAGGAATGATGGCTTTATGCCTATAATACCATTTGCATGTATAGGATAGATTTTAATTTTTGTGGAGGGGTTTAACTAAAGCTAAATCATACCACTTATTCTTTTCAATTTGTTTCTTTTTGTTTAATGGTAGATCTTGGGCATCTTTCTTTGTCAGTACTTATAGATTTACATTATTGTATTTAGTGGCTATTTATCATTTCATATGTATGTATGTATATGTTGTTGTTGTTAGGTGCTGTCGAGTCAAGTCTGACTCATAACAACCCAATGCACAACAGAACCAAACACTCCCTGGCACTGTGTTATGCCAAGAACTATTGTCAGTGCTTCTCTGTTATTCACAGGATTTTCAGTGGCTGATTGTTTTGAGGGTGGGCTGCTGCGTCCTTTTTCCAAGCCTATGGCACCTGGTATTCTGATGGGCAGTCTCCCATCCAAGTACTAACCAGTCCTGACACTGCTAAGCTTCCAAGATCTGATGAGATTGGATGCTAGGGTGGTATGGCTGTAGACTATATATGTCTCATTTATTTAACGTTTCCTCCATTATTAAGCTATAGACTGACACATTCTGCCCCTTGATAAGAATTTTTATTATTACAGGTTATTTTTACTATTACAAACAAACATCCCTATACATATCTTCTTTCATGTTTATGCGTTTTTGGGCAGAATTCTATGTGCAAATATTATGTGCATGAGAAATTGATTAGTACTATTAAATGTCCCTCAAGATGCTGAACCAATTTATACATCATAGCATAGCACGGGGGTCTTAATCTGGTATCCATGGATAAGAATCTAGGAATGGGTTTTAGAAAATGCATTGCTCTGCAGATTCTGGTTCCTGCTCTAAGGCTGGTAAGAGAATAATTTGAAAAATTTGAAACATTGATAATATCCTGTTTCCTAAGTGGTCTGTGTACTGTGTAATCTATCCACATTTGTACCAGAGTATCTGAGCAGTTCCCTCCCTTTGCTTTCTTTTGTGCAGGAATGAAAGGGTTTTAGAGGCAATGACAGAAAGAGCTGAGATGGATGAGGTGGAACGTTTCCAGCCACTGTTGGATGGATTAAAAAGTGGGACCTCCATTGCACTCAAGGTATGTGTACCCCTTAAAATTAGGCCCAAGAATAGAATGCAAGATGAAAAGACCTAAGTTCATTTGGCCTTTTAATAGAACATGTGGAGTGGTTTCCATCTATATATTTTATATTTCAGAATTTTTCTGAAGAAAAAATAATTAACCTTTTCTCTCAAAAGGCAAAGAGAGAACTGTTTTCCTTATCATGAGATTAATAAAAGTATGGTGTCTATTCCCAAGTTAAGTAAACCAAGACACTACCGTAACATATACTGTCAGATTCTTAGAATCATAACTCTAAGCTCCCCAGACCTGTGCTTAAACAAGGCATCATTGTTCTAGCAGAAAAGTTATTCCTATAGTTTTTGTATTGTATCTTCTAGGTTATATTTGAGAGCCCCAGAACGCATATAAAGAGAATGGAATCTTGATCTGTAGGACTTAACATTGACATAGCTGCTGAAATTTCTTATTTTAGGTGGGATGCTTACAGCTGATCAATGCTCTAATCACTCCAGCTGAAGAACTTGACTTCCGAGTTCACATCCGAAGTGAACTGATGCGCTTGGGCCTGCATCAAGTTTTGCAGGTAAGACACAGCACTTCATTAGAAAGGCAAGGCAGGTTTCGGTCTGCTCTTACATCCTCAGTCATACCTATGATAACTCTGGTTTTCAAGTTAAAACCCAGTTTGAAAGGTTTGGGTTTCTAGCCACACAGAATACTTTTGCATTCCCTGACTTCTTTTGTTATTGACAGGATCTTCGAGAGATTGAAAATGATGATATGAGAGTGCAACTAAATGTGTTTGATGAACAAGGGGAAGAAGATTCCTATGACCTGAAGGGACGTCTGGATGACATTCGCATGGAGATGGAATATCCTTTTACTGACTGGGTTCAAGACAGATGAGGCATTCATTGCATTCAATTAAAGACAATATGGGATGGTGTAGAAAATGATGACTTAGAACAGGAGGACATCAGGATTATGTCTTCTTAGTAAATAAGGCAGATGACTTCTTACTGCTGTTGGCTTTATTTTCCTTGGTACAGACCAGGGAAGTTAATAAAGGTAATCTAAGGGTTGTTCAGCTTGGAAGTAGCCATCAAAATCACTAGAAACTTCCTAAGAACATGATAGTTTAACTTACTGAGAGGTACAGCTGGTTTTTCGGGATGGTTGGACTGATGGAGAATATTGTTACCTACTTGGTTACCTGCCTGCAGCCGTAACCCTGTGGCATCTGATCCCGTCAGATCTCAAAAGCTAAGCAGGGTCGGGCCTGGTTAGTACCTGGATGGGAGACTGCTTGGGAACACCAGATGCTGCAGGCTTGGGAGAAGGACCCGGCAACCCCCTCCCAAAAATCAATCTGCCATTGAAAACCCTATGAACAGTAGAGAAGCACTGACAATAGCGTTTCCCCTGTTGTACAGAGGGTTGCTATGAGTCGGATACCGACTTGACGGCACCTAACAACAACAACAACTTGGTTACCTGCCACAAGTTACTTTGAGGTAGTTCTTTTTTATTTTCTGTCTCCTGCTTTATCTTCAAGCCAAGTACTAGGGCTCCTCTGTCTCTATGGATAGTACCACTTGTGGCTAAAGGGACAAAGTTTCTGGTGATGTTTACAGGAGCAACAGCCTTAGAGAGGAAGTAGCACCTTGCTACTTTTTCTTAGCTTCTCTCAGAGTTGAACAAGCCACCTGTCAAACACAGATTCTAAATATTTGCTTTCCTTAGCCTGTTCCCCTTTCTACTGACTTTAGTGAAGTCTTCCAGATTCTTTTAAACACAGTGAAGGATTCAAAGGCAGAACCACACTTCCTGTCCATCCTGCAGCACCTACTGTTGGTCCGAAATGACTATGAGGCTAGGTAAGCTGATGTGCCCATGGGAAGTTTTGATAATAGCCTAAAGTGTAAAGTGCAGAATCCTTAAATACAAAGATTGTTCTGTAGAGGGAAAAAGAAAAGACAAAGACTGGATTTTAGGGTTCTTTAATCACAGGTATGCCTGCAGCTGTAGCCCTGTGGCAGCTAATCCTGTCAGATCTCAGAAGCTCAGCAGGGTCAGGCCTGGTTAGTACTTGAGTAGGAGACTGCCTGGGAACACCAGGTGCTATAGGCTTGGAAGACAGACCTGGCAACCCATTCCAAAAATCAATCTGCCATTGAAAACCCGATGAACAGCAGAGAAGCACTGACAATAGTGTTTCACCTATTGTATGTAGGGTCGCTATGAGTCGGACACCGACTCAACAGCACCTAACAACGACAGTCACAGATATAAAGTAAATTGTCATTTGTCCTTGTAATGCAACTAAAAGGCTTCCCTTTGAGAGGGATCAATATATAAAGTAAAATCCCCTTTTTTAGAAAGGAGTAGGTAGGGAGTGATGATGATAGAGAGAGGCAGCAATTTAAAATTCTTTCTGTTTGCCTGGAAATAGAGATTTAGCCGTGGCACTATTAGGCACAGGAACAATCAAGCCTGAATATTTAGATGGGAAAGTATTGGCATTAGGAAGCAGGTGGTAAAAACTTGTGTGCTTGTGTGTGTGTGGTGCTGGGGTTTGAAGCCAAGGCCTGAGTGTGCTAAGCACATGCTCTGCCACTTTTGATTATCTGAAATAGGGTGAATGCTGATGTGGGAAAGGAGATTTCTTTAGTATGGCAGTGATATTTCTGTTAATTTTACAAGAAGTTCTTTTCCAGAACACTTGTCCTCACATCTTTTTATTGTCAAAACAATTAACTTTTCTTGGTCCTGAATTCTTCTAAGGATTGTATTTAATTTCCCTTTGATAACTCTGTTTTGTTTCTTCCGTAGACCACAGTACTATAAGTTGATTGAAGAATGTATTTCCCAGATAGTTCTGCACAAGAATGGGGCGGATCCTGATTTCAAATGCCGGCACCTCCAGATTGATATTGAGGGATTGATTGGCAAGTATACTCTTCTATCTGGTTCCTCAAAACATTCATTACTTCTACCTTTCATTTTGGATCTTTCTTTCAGTGAAAATTTCAGAAAATAAATTTTTCCAGTCCCCAGATATTTCTATTTTTGTCCTTTTTTTTTTTTTGTGTGTGTGTGTGTGTGTGGTACTGGGGGTTGAACCCAGGGCCTCGCACTTGCATGCTCTGCAAGTGCTGGACCACTGAGCTGTACCTCCAGCCCAATTTTTTTACTTTTTTGAGACAAGGTCTTGCTAAATTGCACAGACCGCCTCTGGTCTCGAACTTGCAATCCTCCTGCCTCCGCCTCCCGAGCTGCTGGGATTACAGGCATGTGCCACCGTGCCTGGCTATTTTTGTCCTTTTTAGGTTAGACCCAACATTGTTGGTAAGAATATACAGTCTTGTACTTTATGTAAATGTAAAAACTGACTTTTTCTCATACACCCTTTTTGCAGGAACTTTAGCTATTATCTGGGACTCCTGCTGATCTCAGAAAATCATAAGTATCATTCACAGGCATTCTTCATGCCACTCAGTATGGTAGCCTTGCACTTGCATGCTTTGCAAGTGCTGTACCAATGAGCTGCACCTCCAGCCTTTTTTTTTTTTTTCCACTTTTTGAGACAGGGTTTTGCTAAATTACTCAGACTGCCTCTAGTCTTGAACTTGCATTCCTCCTGCCTTCACCTCCTGAGTTGCTGGGATTACAGGTGAGCGCCACTGCACCCAGCTTATAGGTTGAGCTTAACTGAAAGTTTCATTTCTTGATCTAATGCAAAACATTAATAAGAATAAGACCAGGCCTGGCATGGTGGTGCACACCTCTAGTCCTAGCAACCTGGGAAGTGGAAGCAGGAGGATCTCAAGTTCGAGGCCAGAGGCAACCTGTGTAAATTAGCAAGACTCTGTCTCAAGATGAAAAATAAAAATAGGCGGGGCGGTCCAGCTCAGTGGTAGAGCACTTGCAAAGCATGCATGAGGCCCTGGGTTCAACCCTCAAGTACTGGGGGGAAATAAAAAAGAATAAGACCAATAACCAAAAGGACAGAAGACTTCTCATTGCTATATTGACAGGCTTGGGAATGAGAAGGGAAAACCAAGAGAACCGGGAGCTTCACTTTTTTGCTGTCTTTTCAGATCAAATGATTGATAAAACAAAGGTGGAAAAATCTGAAGCCAAAGCTACAGAGCTGGAAAAAAAGGTATGAGGAATCAGTGGTAGAGTGCTTTGCCTAGCATGTGTAAGATTCTGGGTTCAATCACTAGCAATGCCCAAAAAATGTTTTGTTTTTTTTTTGTTGTTGTTGTTGTTGTTGTTTTTTGGCTTGGGGGTATATTTTTCTTTCCTTGAGGATTATTATTTTTCTGGCATGTGTGATAATTTTTGTTAATGACATTTTAAACATTCAGCACTCAATGGTTCCTAGAGGAAAACCTTTCTGGTATAGCTAAGTCATTGGAGAAGGTAATATGGACTTGAACATGAGTAGCTAGGGATGGACTTGCACATTCCTTGAGTCACCAGGTAGGACAGTAAAGACAGATGCTAGTCATATAATAGTGCATCTCAAGTCTTTCATCCCTAGAACAATAGGAACTGCAATATGTCTGAGTTTTCTTTTTCTGTTTGGTTTTTAAGGACTTCTATTGTGTAGGCTTTAATCCTAGAGACTACTGGGATTGTACCACCAAAGCTATCCTGGCTAAAGGTCTTTCAAATCTTAGTGTTTGGTTGGTTGTGTGTATGGTTTTTTGAGTGTATTTTTTTTTTCTTTTTAACTATAAAGGAGGAAGAACATGAAAGTGACCTGTGGTTCCCTTGTCCTTGAACCTTGATTTTAAGGTCAAAATATATTGCTCTTTTTTCTTTTCTTTCTTTTTCTTTTTATTGGAAATTTTTAATGTACACCTTAATGTGATTCATTCTGACATGCTTTTCATTGTGACATTTCCATATATGCTACTACTCTTTTTTCTAAAGTATTGCCTGGCATATGGGTCAGTGAGCTGTAGGGAGCAAGTATTGGCACAAAATAGTAAATTATGAAGAATAGCAATTGTGCTCTTTACTGAGAGCTTTCTGGGAGCCTGATTTCTTTCTTTTTTAGCTGGACTCAGAGTTAACAGCTCGACATGAACTACAAGTAGAAATGAAAAAGATGGAAAGTGATTTTGAGCAGAAGCTTCAGGATCTTCAGGGAGAAAAGGATGCACTGGATTCAGAAAAGCAGAAGATTGCTACAGAGAAACAAGACCTGGAAGCAGAGGTGTCCCAGCTCACAGGAGAGGTAATGTCCAAGCAGAGAAGGCAGAGTGCTTATGAATGTCCCCCACAACCTCAGGCTGCTGTAGGTCTTGGAGACAGAATTGGTCATCTCACTTCTAAAGAGGGGCATATTTAAAATCATTTACTGTTTTGGATTTTGTTTTGAGACTAAATAATACATAAGACAAAAGATTTAGAAAATATAGAAAAACAAAGAATAAAATGAGTTACTCATAACCTAGAAATAAAGGTAATAAGCTTCTAATAAATGGTAGTAAAAACTAAACTGTTTACTTATTTGCTAATTTTGCCTATTTTAGTTATTTGGGAACAGATTTATCCCCACTCTCTCTGCAGTTATAAGTATTTAGATGGTCTGAGATACCTGATAATTTGATCACTTATGTGGTTATATGATTATCAGCATAGCACATATTTGATTATATAACTAGAATATGTTTATTTACTTAGTCGTTTTCTTTTTCCAATACTAGGGAATTGAACCCAGGGCCTCACGCATGCTTTGTAAGTGCTCTGCACTGAGCTGTACCCTATTTAATTTTTTTAATCTTGAAATAGGGTCACACTAAGCAGTACAAACTTGTGATCCTCCTACCTCTGCCTCCTGAGTATAGTTTCTTAGGTTCCTTCCAGCCCCAGCAGTCCCTCAAGTGGGACAAGAAATACTCACCTCAATGTTGTTTCTCTAGGTTGCCAAGCTGTCAAAAGAACTGGAAGATGCCAAGAAAGAAATGGCTTCTCTGTCTGCTGCAGCTGTTACTGTTGCTTCTTCTGTACCCAGTACTGTTCCCCCTACCCCTCCTCTCCCTGCTCACTCTGGCACTGTTATTCCACCTATAGCCACTCCTTTACCAGGAGGGGTTAGCATACCAACCCCACCTCCTCTTCCTGGAGGTAGTACCATTCCTCCTCCTCCTCCTTTGCCTGACAGTGTTTGCCTTCCCACACCTTCATCTTTGCCTGGAGGTACTCACATTCCTCCACCTCCTCCCTTGCCTGGGGCTACTGGCATCCCCCCACCACCTCCCTTGCCTGGGGGTGCTGGCATCCCCCCACCACCTCCCTTGCCTGGGGCTACTGGCATCCCCCCACCACCTCCTTTGCCTGGGGCTACTGGCATCCCCCTACCACCTCCCTTGCCTGGGGGCACTGGCATCCCCCCACCACCTCCTTTGCCTGGGGGTGCTGGCATCCCCCCACCACCTCCCTTGCCTGGAGGATCAGGAATGCCCCCTCCTCCACCCCCTCTTCCCGGTGGTCCTGGAATCCCTCCACCTCCTCCATTTCCTGGAGGCCCTGGCATTCCTCCACCTCCACCTGGAGTGGGTCCACCTCTACCTCCCCCCTTTGGATTTGGAGTTCCTGTAGCCCCAGTTCTTCCATTTGGATTAACCCCCAAAAAGGTTTATAAGCCAGAAGTGCAGCTCCGGAGGCCAAACTGGTCCAAGGTGAGACTTCCTATCAATTTCTTCATGAATAGACCTTAAGGACCTACTTTAGTTTTCTACTTTGTATTTCATGCATGCGTGGGCTTCCTTCCCTTATGGCTCACATCAGTCCCTCTTCAGTTTCTATCCATGCTTATGTTTATTCAATATCCTCCATAATTCAGTTAATGCCACAGAATTCTCTGAACCCCATATTCTGAACTTATCCTAACTAAACTTATCTTTAAGTTAATATTTTTGCCTTTTCTCTGAGGATATAAGTATCATAGTAACACATAGTTTGACAACAGTCATTCACCATTTTGCAATGGCGCAAAGTTGTGGTAATCCACCCCCACTCCCCAAGATGAATTAGACTGGCCCATGATGTGTTTGAGACTTCTATGGTTCTGAGTCAGGCTTTTGCTTCCAGAAACTAAGTTAAAATAAAGTTAGCCAAATTAGTGGGGGAAATGTAATGACGTAGAGCAAGGGAAGATTATGAAGTAAAGCCTAATACTTCTGAAACTAGAAGGTTTGGGATTGGAACTTGGACGAGTAGCATCTAGTTCTTGACGAATTGCCAGTAAACAAACTGGAAGCATCATGTCTTGATCCCCCACAACGGGCACAGCTGCTCTCTGTGTCTTGTTGGTTGTTAGGTGCAGTTGAATCAGTCCAACTCATATCGACCCTCATAGGGTTTTCAATGGCTGATTGTGTCTGGATTGCTTTGAGAGTGGGTTGCCACATCCTTCTCCCCAGGGCCTCACCCGTATTTTACAAGTGCAGTACCACTAGGCTGCACCCCAGCCCATTTATTTATTTATTTATTTATTTATTTATTTATTTATTTATTTATTTATTTATTTGAGCCAGGGTCTGGCTACGTTACGCAGGCTGCCTTTGGCCTCAAACCTGCAATCCACCTGCTTCCACTTTCCAAGTTGCTGGGATTACAAGTGTGAGCCATCACGCCTAGCCTTTTTTGCATCTTTATCAGTTTTATAGGCTATACAGCTCAGGGTTCAGTTTAGTAATTCTTAACACAACCTGTATCCACAGTTTGTGGCTGAGGACCTTTCCCAGGACTGCTTCTGGACAAAGGTGAAGGAAGACCGCTTTGAGAACAATGAACTTTTCGCCAAACTTACCCTTACCTTCTCTGCCCAGACCAAGAGTGAGTACCCTTCTCTTTAATGCCAAGTTCTAGTGTAGGGCTTAGAATATCCCTTAAGTATGTTTACCATTGTCTTCCCTTCCCAGAAAGAGTGAGGGTGGAAAGGGAGAGTGGAGTCAAACAGAAATGGATTTTCCCATTCAGAAGAAAACAAGATGTTTTTGAATTATGGGGTTCCTAGGGTTGCAAAAGAAAACTATTACACGTAGGCATTCTATATCAGTATAACTCATGGGGATATGAGGTTAAAATATCAGACGCTCAGTTCTGGCCCACTTTGATGGTATTTTTTAATTAATTCTGTCCCTGCCTTGAGGTGTCATCTCCAGATTAGAAGACTAATGAGTAAGGGTTAAAAACTGCCTTTTTAACAGGTTGGGTGGCTGAGAAGCTATCTACAACAACAAAAATCATGTGTGATTCCTTTTCTTTCTTATTTCCTTCCAATATCTGATGCTTTCTCCCTCTGGCCCTGTGCTCCTGCAGCTTCTAAAGGTAAGAACACAAAAGATCTCTTTAGATGGGTCTCTGGAATAATAGAGAAAAAGAGGAAACAACTGTGAAGGAATTTCTCTTTAGAAAATTGAGACCAGCTGGGCGTGGTGGCGCACACCTGTAATCCCAGTGGCTCGGGAGGCAGAGGCAGAAGGATCACAAGTTCGAGACCAGAGGCAGTCTGCATAATTTAGCGAGACCCTGTCTCAAAAAGTTTAAAAAAAAAAAAAAAAAGAAGGGCTGGGGGCACAGCTCAGTGGTCCAGCACTTGCAAAGCATGCAGGCGGGAGGCCCTTGGTTCAACCCCCAGTACCACAAAAAAAAAAAAAAAAAAAAAGAAAGAAAAAAGAAAACTGAGACCAGAGATTGAAGATTGATTTCTCTGGCTAGGTTTTTTCCCCCTAGAGTCCTAAAAAGGGACTAATAGCTATAGTATTGACTAACAAGATCATTCCAAGTTGATGCTATCATACACTTTTTCTTTCTTTGGAAAGGGAGAGATGCCTTAAGCTATAATATCATCACCTTTGTGTTGTGTTTATGATTTTGAAAGTGCTCTAATACTAATACCCTATTTAGCCTGCATTGAAGCCTTATGAATCAGGGAGATTGTACTGTCTCCATTCTGTAGCATCTGCAGACTGAATAGTTAGGTAGCTTTCCCAAGTTATATGACTAGATGATGCTTTGACTTTCAATCCATGGTTTCCATATAAATTCTTGATTTTCTTTTTTTTTTAACCTTCATTATGTTCCTCTTTACTTTAGAAGCTTAGATTTTTATTAGGAAAGGAATTTCAAGCTCTCAAAACTTGAGAAGTGAAGACTCAGAGGATCCAGATTTCTTTAGTATGACAGCAAGATTTACTTCGTTTCCAGTGCTTTAAACATTGCTAGTATAAGTATTTGAGAAAAAGACCTTGGTCCTTAATCCTTTTCAGAAGTAGTTCTTGAATACTGAGTTGAATATTATACCAGTTTAGTGTTTTTTGTTTGGTTTGGTTCAGTGCTGGGATTTAACCAGGCTCTGTGCACCATACTCCCCACCACTGAGCTACACTCCCTGCTCCTAGTTCAGTTTTAATACTGGAACCAGTGTTAGTTACCAGATCTGTCATTCATAGGCTTAATTTTTATTTTTTTAGTACTGGGGCACTCTACCACTGAGCTGCACCCCTACATCCCCTTCCTTATTTTTCATTCTGAGATAATGTCTCACTAAGTTGTGCAGGCTGACTCTGACCTCGAATTCATGATCTTCCTGCCTCAGCATCCAGAGTTACTGGGATTATAGGTGTGCACCACACTACCTGACTATAGTCTTAATATTGATGATACAATTAAATGATAAGTACTCATTGCCCTCTGAATATTCCATCTTCCATATGAAGTAGAGACATTGGTTAAATAACTTTTTTTTTTTTTTTTTTGGTACTGGGGGTTGAACCCAGGGCCTCACGCTTGCATGCTCTGCAAATGCTGGACCACTGAGCTGCGCCCCCAGCCCATTTTTTCTTCTTTTTTGAGACATGGTCTTGCTAAATTATGCAGACTGCCTCTGGTCTCGAACTTGCGATCCTCCTGCCTCTGCCTCCCAAACTGCTGGGATTATAGTGGGATTACAGGCGTGCGCCACCACACCCGGCTTGGTTAAATAACTTTTTCAAGACCATATGATAAGTGCCAGAAGCAGAGTTCAAATTCCAGACTGTGACTGATGGTGGTGTTCTCGCTCTATTTTCCAGAAGTTGTACTTGCCCTAGGAGCCTCTGAAAGTTTAGATCCAGACAAAAGCTGCAGGCTTTCGTCAGTAACCACTTCATTCATTTAGGCACAAATATCCTTTGTCAGTGACTCTTATGAGTACAAAAAGGGGGACATTAGATTAGGGGGAAAAGATTAGATACTGCATATTTCAGGTTATAGGAGTAGAGGTATGTTCTGATTAAAATATATTCAAAACCAACTCAGTTGGAGAAATAAGACATGCTTATCTAGTATACTAGAAGCCCTGCTGAGGTTATTTCAGCACAGTAGTTACCAGGGTTGATGAGGAAGTCATTTGGACACTAGGTTTTCATCATATTACATTATTTACTCACTTGCTTACTAAACACAACTTTCTGCTATTTTTTAAACATGCCTGTTGCTGTTGTATGTTTTTTTAATACCTAAAAACTCCCATATATCTACTGACTCCTCTAAGAAAGGGCAATGAAGAAAACACCCACATCACTCTACACACGTATCTCCTGTAGTCAAAGGTGCCTCCAGCTACTGTTTTTTCAAGGTTCAAAAATATGTGTTCCTCTGCCAGGCATGGTGGTTCATGCTTGTAATCTTAACTACTTGGGAGGCTGAGGCAGATGTATTGCAAGTTTTGGGCAGCCTGGACAACTTAGCAAGACTTTACTTTAAAATAAAATAAGGGATGGGATGTCTATCAGTGATAGAGTGCTAGCATATGCAAGGCCCTGGGTTCAAGCAGCAGCACTACTACCAAAATCAAAACCAACCAAACAAAAAGTATATGCCTCTTATTAAGAGGTAAGAGACAGGAACTCGTCCTAAAATTTATATAGCAGGTTCTTTTATACATTATTTCTGTCTTAAGGATCTAGTTTCTTATTTCTGAACTCTTTACTTCTGATAAATCAGGAATTTACTTACTTTATCCCTTACCAGAGAGGGTATTGAATTCAGATTTGATAGGCAATACCCTTTCACTTTATCACTTATAGGGATCAGCAAGGAATCTTTTATCATAGATTCATTTTTAATTCCTTGGGAACATATCCAATAGTTAAATTTGATTTTCATCTTCTCCAAGGAAACATTTTCATCTTTGTAGTGGCTGAAGGCAGGCCATTATTTGTATATACAAGATAATTTTTCATTCTGCTTTCCTTATCCCACTCTTTTGTTGATGACATGATTAAAACTGTCACCTCTTGAACTATAAAATGGTGAGTGGTAGTTGATGGCCTCAGTACAGTGACTTTTGTTTTTAAGTGTATTCCTTCAAAAACCTTTTTGATGAAATTTAACAGCTGACCCATAGTAGGTATGAAATGGACAGTATGAAGTATTAGACCTGGTAAAGTAAGAGATGCATTATTGGAACTGTGAGCGCCAGAACACTTCTGCACGTGTTTAATGGCAGTAGTTTAGAATGAACTCTGGCTGAAAATTGGGAATTTCATTAAAAAGAAGTGGTATTCTAGTTGGAAGGTGACTCTGAGCCAAGATCCCAATATTTTAGTTAGGAAGTGACTCTGAGCCCAGCTCCCAAGGCTTACATTGTTATCTCAGAAATCAGAAATATTGGCAACAACAGGTAGGTTTATCTGTTGCTCTTGTATAACTTTCTAGTTTCAGCTTCAGGTTTCAGTTGGAGTCTCTAGTAGGGAGCAGTCCCTGCTTCTTTGAATCTAAGATGTTTTTCCTTTTCTTTCTGAGTCTTGTCTGTTCCGTAAGTGGCATTTACCCAGTTGGATCTTTTTTAGTGTTAGTGAATTTTTTGTTTTTGTTTTTGTTTTGTTTTTGCAGTATTGAGGATGGAACCCAGGTCCTTGTGTATGCTAGACAAATGCTTTTACCACTGAGCTACATCTCTATTCCTTTTTTATTTTTATTTATTTATTTTTTGAGACAGGGTGTCACTAAGTTGCCCAGGATGACCTTGAACTTGCTATGCTGTCTAGGCTGGCCTCAATCCTTTGATTCTTCTGCCTTACCCTCCCAAGTAGCTGAGGTTACAAGTATGTGCCACCATTCCTGGCTTGTTTTTGTTTTTTAAAAACTGGGTCTCACTATGTAGCCCAGGCTGGCCTGAAACTCACTATCTAGCCCATGCTGGCTTCAAACTCCCAATTTTCCTGCCTCTGCCTCTCAAGTGCTGGGATTACAGGTGTGAGCCACCATGCCTGGCTACCGTGTTAGTGAATCTTTATAGTTTCTGCCACTTTAACTTTTAGAAACAAGATTTTATAAGAGCTCACCCTGCTCTGCCCTGGTCAGTCTCTTGGCAGAAAGCTACCTTGTCCATTCATTCCTTATTTCTCACAAGTGTATTGGTTTAGAATCAGAGGTACTATTCAAAGAAGTACTTATAGGAGCCAGGCATTGTGGCACATCCCTGTAATCCCAGCTATTTGGGAGACTGAGGCAGGAGGATCTCAGGTTTGAGGACAGAGGCAACCTGTGTAACATAGCAAGACTCTTTTCTCAAAATAAAAATTAAAAAAGGCCTGGGGGTGCAGCTCAGTGTTAAAGCAATCTCCATTACCAAAGCAGGGACAGGGAAGGAACACTTCTTGGAGCTATTGTCTTTTAATTACTAGCTTGTTGTGGGATTTGAGTAAGGTGAGAGTATTAACACAATGCACTTGGAAAGTTCTGTAATAACAGATAGCAGTTCCTTGGGATCTAAGATCATAAATCTACTATCACTGGGGCTATAAGAAGTTCTGCTCATGGAATAAGTACCACATGTGCTCTGGATTAGAATCTCTGTATCATCAGTGGTATGAAAATGGAGCCTATAATTACCCACTCACATACCCCTCTATAACTCCAATCTTAACATCATCTGTCCTGCATTTACTGAATCTAATATTATACCATTCATCTTTGTTTATGTCACTTATCACAGGAAGCCCTGTACTCCCATGTCACCCTCCATCTCCCATATTTCAACCCTCTAAGATTCTGTGTGGACCCACCAACCCACTTCCAAAAATCAACCCGCCACTGAAAACCCTATGAATAGCAGAGAAGCACTAACAATACTGTTTCTCCTGTTGTACATAGGGTCACTGTGAGTCAGATACCAGCTCGATGGCACCTAACAACAAGATTCTGTGTGTTTCCTGTTTTTTCTCCCCTCATGCCACCCAAGCTCTGGAAAGCAGTCCACAGTGCCCTCGTAGAATTCATGATGCATTACTAGCAAAGTCTCCTGTCATCAACTTTCCCTTGCTCTAAGGGAAACCAAACTTCCCCTCAACACTACTCTCCCTTTTGTTCTCTTGTGTGGTGGTTTTTCATTCCTCTCATAAATCTCACCTGAGTGAGCCTGGAGCTGGGGTATATGTGCTCTCTATTCTTTATTGCCACTTTCAGATCATTTTGGCTTTCTCTTTCCTAAAAACCAACAATTTCTCATCTCATGACATCAATTTATATGACCCAGTTCTCTTTGCGCTATCATCTACAAACACAAGTTACTCCTTATTTCTCGATAAACTGACCTCCTGGCTCCTGGCCACTGTGACACTCCAGTACTACTTTAGATTTAATTTCCAGCAATTTCTATGTAAAAAGGTCATGATCTCTACCAATTTTCTGGCCCCACAATTTGTTAAATTCTTCTCTTGATCTTGTCCTCTGTCCTACCTTACCTATTTTCCAATGTGGTTTTGACCAATAACTGAAGTCCTTCCAGAATCTCAATTACATACCACCCATGTCTCTCCTACTTTTTTTATCTTGTTCTCTTTAGTATTCTGACCTCAATAATTTTCCAGCCACATTGGGTCTTCCAGTCTGTCTTTTATCCCCTGAATGACTTCACTCTTCTCACACAAAATTCCACAGTTAATCATTGTAATAATCATTCCTTGGCTTTTTCTTCCATTACTTCTCTCTCATCATACTTGATTGGCAAAAATGCAATTCTAGTTAATTCCGTTGCCTTCTATCTGTAAGCTATGCAGCTCTGCACATAGCTAGAGAAGACCATATTCTGGCTGTCCTTGATACACTTTCTTTACTTGGCTTTCAGGACAGCAAATGCTTTTTTCTTCCTTCCTCACTGGCTATTCTTTCTTGTGGCTCGCTCTCTTCTGCTCATTTTTGATATTGCTTGGCCCTTGATATTGCCAGGCAGTCGTATTTTAAGCATTTCTAATCCATTCAGTTTTCTACTTTTCTAAATGTTCACACCTTTTCTCTCCTCAAAGGCCCAACATCTCCCTCTTCCTCATTGTCAGTTGAGGTGCTTTACTGTTGAAGCAGTCAAAGGAGGAACTTGGAGAGATTTTCACCATTACTTTTCCCCTACTTTCTCTGTCTTCCTGCTTAATGTGGTCCTGTGTAAAGGCAGCTCTCGGACTAATGTGTTATCTTCATTGCAACAAACGTGTAGAATACACTGAAAATATAAAGTAAGAAAGCCTCCCTCTCTCGCACATGTGTACACTATTTATATACACTTTAAAAAAAAACAAACTTATTCCTCTTGATGTCATTACATGTAAGTCTACCTCATTTTTTTGAAGTTTTATTTTGCTTACTTCATATTTCTAATGGATAGTTGTATTCTGTCATTTGAATTATATAAATCCTATATCAAAATCGCTCATTGAGAATTTTAAGTTTCAATTTTTTGTATTACAAGTAATGCTGCAGGAAAGATCCCATTATATTTATCTTTCCATACTTATATTTCTAAATAGTAATTTCTTAAAAATAAAATTTCTGGGCCCACATTACTGAGTATAGGATTATAGCAATTTACACTTCCACCAAAAATACAAAATTATCATAATGTCTAGGAGGGGAAAATGATATCTTATTCCAATCCGATCACTAATAAGATTGTACCAAAGGTTTTCGTTTATATGTTGGTTCTTTTCTTATCTGTAAAATGAGATAGATGAACCCAAAGATACCTTTTAGTTCTGAACTTCTGGACCTGTTACTTTTTTCCCCTTTTTCCTTTGCAAGAGCTGTCTTTGGTATTTTCTGTCATCATCTCACTCTTGTTTTGACAGTTTTGTAAGGTCTATTGTTATTTTGTTTGTTTGGGTCTGAGTTCCTCCCCTTAATCCAGGCACCAAGGGTCAGACATTGGGAGCTGCTACTTTCTTACAACGACCGTTTTGGGGATATAATCTAAACTAAGTCAGAACTTTAAAAACTTTTGCTTGAAGGCTGTTGGTGTAGTTTCCACAGAAGACTTATTGGCAGAGATTTAAAGGAAGGTGTCATCAGATAAAGAGAATTAAACTTTAATTCCATCTAAACTGGAGGAATCTGATATATTTATCTACAGCACTGTGCTTT
Source organism: Pedetes capensis (assembly GCA_007922755.1). Lineage (NCBI taxonomy): Eukaryota > Metazoa > Chordata > Mammalia > Rodentia > Pedetidae > Pedetes > Pedetes capensis. The sequence continues at coordinate 134,446 of VMDO01000239.1, read as the reverse complement.
TCTCCTTTTCACCACCAGATGGCACATGGATCTCTTCTATTTTTGATGTGTCATTGTTACGCTGGGTAGTGATACAGACAACGTTAGAGAGAGGCAGCCTCTGTTGTTTTTAGATATGAACTGCTTAGGATACTGCCCTCTACTTGTCAGGAAATTTATTTGGAGGACTGATCAGCAGTAAGATCATAGCAGGAAGCTGTCTCTTCTTTACCCGTTTACAAACAGATCTTATCCTAGTGTAATTAGATTTTGGGGGCTTTTGTTTGTTTCTTTGCAACTAGTATTTTTTGTAGGAACAATATTAATGTTCTTTTGGGGACTTTGAGGCTGGAGAATGTTTTTGCTTTTTAGTCTAATAGCTTCATGAAATCATAACATCATTTCAGAGGACTTTAAAGAAAGGGTCATATTTTACCAGCTTGGTAGTTCATTATAGATTTGTAACCCCATTATAACACAGTCACAATTCCATGTCTGTTAGAATTTCTGCTGCAGAGATACTTCAAATACGTAGTAGAACTTACTGATTATATAATTTGTTAGGTCCTCATTATCTCAAGATAATGCCATTTTTGGATCCTCTTTCTAGCCATCCAAACTTTGGTGTGTACCTGTAGATGTACTATTGTAAATGTACACAAACTGAAACTATATCTTTTAAACCCAGGGTGCCATCTCCCATTATCTGTTTGATTTCTGACAAAATGCCCTTTCAGATGTCACTATTCAGACTGAAACCATATATTAGGGGGCACGATATTGCCTAAACTTCTTTTACCTTCATGCATTTATCCCTATACTTACATGTCCATTTATACTAGTAATTCTCAAACTTTAATGTGCATAAAGATTATATGAGGATCATGTTAAAGGTACAAATTCCTGGGTTCCACTTCCATAATTCAGAAGGACTATAGAAGGGTATATTTCTAGCAAGCATCCCGTGGAATTTTGTTATAGATATGCAAATTTGACTTAATTCATTGCTTCAGTGTTTATTTCATTTTCTATTTTCCGCTGTCATTCTACTCTCTGCCATAGCCTAAAAGCTGTTCTCTGTTTTCTCTTAATAACATTTTGGTATCTCTAACAGAGTAGGTGTATAAGTATTGTCCTTGTCCTTATGGAGGTCATATGAGATTAATTAGGAAACAACTGAGCATTTTCTACTGACTGCTAACATTTTGGAGGCACTGTTTCAGAGGCACTTGTTTTTACAAAATTCTTTTCTTGCCCTCTTCCCAGTTAGGTCTCGGTAGCATGTTAGAAGAGTATTTTGAAGAATTTCTCTGGGGTAAGTGAACCCCAGAATTTCCCAAAACTTCCCTCTTAGCAATTGACTAGGCTAGAAAAGATGGTTGGAAAAGATGGCTGCAGGCAGAACATTGTACTGGACCCCAGTTAGTAGAACAGAGAGAGGTTAAGAAACTGGAGGAGGTTGAGATCAGAATGGAGACTGCTGTGGCTCTGTAGATGTAACCCTTGTTCAGGTTTGGTTATCCTTTTGCTGTGTCCACCTGGAATTGAAGATAGAGATGTGTTTAGTAGGAGGAATAGGATCTCCAGGAAATTGGAGCAGAACTTGGCTGTGGGGTGAGTAGAAGAGTGATCTCATGCTCTCTTACAACCTACTATAGCACAAAGTTGCTGCCTTAAGGGAAATACACTATTTTGAAAATCCCTTAATCTTACACCCTTTGAAAATTGTTGGATCTGAAGTCACATTTTGCTGTTGCTGGACCAGTTTCCCAGCAAGGATATTTCCACCGCAGAATGTTTCCTCTGGGGCTTTTGTTTTTGCCTCTCTATTATCTGCTTTTCTGCGTAGGTAGCACAGATAATCGAGTACAAAAGACAATATAAAAACATCTTGTTTCCACCATACTATTTATCCATCTCATCATCATCTTCTCCCAACCTCTAGAAGTAACTGTTTTTTATTAGCTTTTTCATTGTCCTTGCAAGGTTTTAAAAACTCAATTATAAGCAAATACTAGCATCGATTCTTGTCCTCCTATACTGTTCTATACCTTGCTTCTATATCCTGAAGATTCTTCATGTAAAAATCTTCCTCATTTAAAAAAAATTCTAAGGTTTCAGAAAGTATGCATTGCTTTTATAATAAACACAAGAATACAACAAAAATACACTAATGAAGTAATCTATCCTTTCTTGAAATGTTGTTGCTGTTGTTAGGTGCTGTCATGTCAGTATCCGCCTCATAGCGACCCTGCGTACAACAGGCAAAACACTATTGTCAGTGCTTCTCTGTTCATAGGGTTTTCAAAGGCAGATTGAATTTTGGGAGTCAGTTGCCGGGTCCATCTCCCAAGCCTGGTGTTCCCAGGCGGTCTCCCATCCAAGTACTAACCAGGCCCGACCCTGCTTAGCTTCTGAGATCTGATGGGATCTGATGCCACAGGGCTACAGCTGCAGGTCTTCTTGAAATAGTGGTCACGTTAACCCTTTTGCTCCAGCTTTGTCTTAGCTTGCATGTCCTTTTGTTCTCCCAACACACGTTTTTGTTTGTTTGTTTTAAATACTTGGGGGCTGAACCCAGGGCCTCACACATGCTTTGCAAGTGTTCTACCACTGAGCTATACCTACAGCCCATTTTTTATTTTTATTTTGAGATAGGGTCTTGCTAAGTTGCACAGGCCACCCCTGGCCTCAAACTTGCGATCCTCCTGCTTCTGCCGTCCAAGTTGCTGGGGTTACAGGCATGTGCCACTATGCCCAGCTTCTCTCTTCATGCTTTCTTATGTAATGATAGAGTAAAGAGGTACTGACACATGCAACTTTATAAATGTATACCAATCCCTACTAGAGCCATACAGCCATTCTGGTGTGGAGAACAGAGACCTGAAAATTTCTGCAAGGGGGTCTTCCAGATCTAATGCCATCACTGGAGCATGATACTCGGACAGGAGCAGAGCTTTGTATCACTAACATAGGAACACTCCTTGATGAAGGAATGTGACCTTCAAAAGAAAGGGCCGGCATACTTCATTTTTTTTTTCCTTGCTTCTATCTTATTTTTTTTTCTGGAGATTATGTATTCTTTAATTGCCTCAGTTAGAACTCTTGCCTATATAGCCAGTGGAGTAACACAGAGGGATGTTCATGATATGATCATGGGGAAAGTAAGCAGCAGATTGGAAACACTCTTATTACAACTGTGTTTTACAGAAAAAAAATGCAGAAATAAAAGATCAGAAGGACATAAACTGGAATATTATTAACATAATGTTGTTAGAGTACTAGATTTTTTTCCTTCAGTTTTTTTTTTCCTGTGACGTGGTTATATATTTTTTAATGTATAATGTAAAGGACAAAATCATTTGAAGGAAAATTTGCCAGTGTCCAGAAAGCTTTGAAGAAGACATTTCTAGAAGTATGTGGACTTAATATATTATTGTCCACAATGCAGAGTACTAGTATATAGTTCAACAGAGCAGGGCACAGCATCATGACATCCTTTACTTCACTGTCCATAGTGAACCTAGCCTGCCCTAAGAGTTAGATCCTCTTTGCAAAATTATTCCAATATAGAACTTTTTTTTCCTCTAAGCTCTTTTGAGCAAGGGAACCCCAGTTAAATAAGAGAAGGATGCTGGTAACCCCATTGCTGCAAGATGGGATGGAACCATTCTTCCCTTCTGATCCTATAGTAATCCCAATTCTATTATACAAATCAATGATTTCTTCTTTCAGATCTGTCTGATTAAGTGTGTGTGTGTGTGTGTGTGTGTGTGTGTGTGTGTATTCTTGGCAAAAAAAAAACTGCAGAAATTCTTCCAAGAGGAATGTCCCCGTTTTCCTATTTTGCTTGCAGTTTTCTTTTCAGCCACGGAGTGAGCGCAGTTGAGCTATTTTGGCTCAAGTTCCAGATTGTGAGGTCAGAGACTAGGGATTGGAGGAAAAGATCAGGTGACTTTCAGTAACAGTGATGACGGTCCTCCCCTCATCCCCACCCCTTCTCCCCCCTCTTTCTCCACCCTTTCCTGGCTTCCACCTCAGGAACAAAGAAGGGAAAAAAACAGCAATATGACGAAAACCAGCAGCTGCCTCTGCAGACTCAGGCTGGGGGCTGGGTGTTTATTCCATCTGTCTCTTTGTTTTGCTCCTACCCATTACTTCCCTTCCCTGACACTGAATAAAATGGAGAGTATTTCTAGAATCTTTTTTTTATAGAGAATTGCTTAGATATCTAGTTTAGTCAGTATTTAGGTGGGCGTGGGTGAGACAGCAGAAATAGAAATTGCTCTGGAGCCCCTAAAAAAAGATGAAGGTACAGTACTTGCCTTCCTCATTCTGTTTTATTTATGACTGCCTATTTAATGTCAGATATTATAATGGGACTCATCACCTATTACCTCTGAAAACGTGTCTATAATGCCTTATATCTATTCAGCTTAGTTTTATAACCAAGAAATATGAAGTACACAATTAATGTCCTTTGCTCATTAAGACCTCACAGCAAGCAAATACCACACCATGAGCTGAAATCAGTGGGGCTCAGGATCAGCACTTGATGGAAAGGAGTGGCAGGAAGGCAGCTTGTTCAGAGAAACCTGAGATGTCTGCTTCTAGGGACTGTGAGATGTCTGCTTCTAGGGACTGTCGTACTACTGTTTCTGTGCCCCCTGTTTTTTACCTGTGGTATTTGTTCACAAATACGTTTCAAGGGGGACACATATATTAAAAGAGAATTTAAAAATATTTTAACCAGTACTGTATATGGGCTTTTTTAGATTCTGACCCAAACTGTGTAAAGCACTTGACATTTGAGATAACTGGAAATTGATGTGATAGTGGTGTTATTGCTTTTTAAAAACTCATTATCATTTAGAGATGATGCCTGAAATAATTACAGGTAATATGATACTTGGGGTTTAGAAGTGGGCAGGGGCATTAGTGAAAAAGAATCAGCTATGAGTTGATAATTGTTGAAACATCTTTATTATTTTATTCTGTTTAGTGATACTTCATTTTTCCCAAAATGAAACTTTTTTTTTTTTGAAAGAGGAAAAGAGCTTTGTTCCTAATCCCTTATTTTCAGTGCCTTTTCTCCTGTCTTCTTGCCTAGTTTCCTTGCATAGTCCTGTCCTATCCCTTTGCTGGCATACCTGAGTTCTTGCTTGGGGCAGTGACTGTCTTTCTAGTCCCTCACCACCCACATCTCTGAAGCAGATCTTCTTAACACCACCTCACTGAGTCACCATCCTGGATGTGCTCAGAAAGTATATGTAAGAAGCTCAGTGACCCTATTGTCTGAGTGACCAAAAGCTTTGTGAAGTGCCCATATTTCCAACACTGCTTTTCTATTACCTCTTCAGACCCTTTTTAGTGACCCTTCCTCTTCCTCTCCATGTTGTTGTTGTTGTTAGGTGCCGTCAAGTCGGCATCCGACTCATAGCGACCCTCATAGGGTTTTCAATGGCAGACTGTTTCGGGATTGACTTGGGAGTGGATTGCCAGGTCCTTCTCCCATTTTTGCGGTGCTGGGAATTGAACTCGGGACTTCAGAGACTGCAGCGCAGTGCTCTACCAACTGAGCTAAATCCCAGCCCCTCCTCTTCATGACCCCCTTAATAACCCTTCATCTTCCTCTTCTCAACTCTCAGCATCTGATTCTTACAGTTTTGGAACTCTGTTTGGCTTTGTCCTTGTCGTCCGGGTTTATCCATTTCTGCCAATTTGTCTCATCCTTCCTTACAGCTTGCACATCTATAACAATCTAATTACGTGGTATTTAGCAAATGGGTATATATTTTGGCCAAGAGGTCAGTGATGGGAATCTGATTGCTTTGGGGCAGGGATAACTCCTGTTCAGTTGGCATACTGTCCTCCCCTCCTGTGGTGTGCACTTGTAAATGGCCTTAAAGTCTTGAATTTTTCCCTCATGCAGATTATAGCCATGAGGAAGGAATTCTTTAGGTAGGCAATTTCTCAAATTGTACATGACAGGCCCCTCTTGATCTGATTCTGAGAATTCGTGTAGAGCTTAATAGACATGGCTTATTTTATGTTGGATGGACTTAAATCCATAGGTATCTAACCCTCACAGAAAGTTTATTATTTCCTATTGATATTATTAAATATTCTGATTTTTTTCAAATATGTTTGGGAAATTAAGTTTCTTCCACAAAGATCACCCCTGTTTCTTTGTGGTACTTTGGAATTAAACCCAGAACCTTGCCCATACTTTATAAGTGCTTTACCACTGGGCCCGTTTTTTTTTTTCTCTTTCTGACATAGGGTCTCACTAATGTATGCAGGCTGCCTCTGGTCTCAAACTCCTCCTACCTCAGCTTCCTTAGTTACTAGAATTACAAGCATACAGCACCATGTCTGGCTTTTTTTTTTCTTATTTTTTTTAGACAAAGTCTCACTATGTGGCTAGCCTGGAACTCACTGTGTAGTCTAGGCTGGCCTCAAACCCACAATCCTCCTGATCTGCCTCCTGAGTACTGAGATTGCAGGTATGTTGCAGTCAGCTAAAGACTCTCTTTCTTCAGAGAGATTGATAGTGCTTCCAGAGTCTACCTGACTGATTTTATTTATCTTTTTGCAGTGCTGAGGATCGAACCCAGGGCACTCAGATACGCTAGGCAAGCTTGCTATCACTGAGCTCCATCCCTAGCCCAACTTTTTAAAAAACTTCCTGTGGTATTTTTGTTCTTATGTGTTATATATACTGCCATTATCATGAGGCAGGACAGAAAGACAGGGAAAATTTGGGGGACAAAGGAAGGAAAGGGCTTTTTTATCCCAGGATCTGGTCTGACTCTTACTAGCCAAGAATTCATATACAGCCAGAAGAGAAAGGCTGCTGTAAAAACTACAGAAATCAGTACTTCTCTAAGAATCTCACCAAACCAGATTATGGACTATAATTAGAGTCGACTGTCCTTAAAGAGATTAAGGAGTTTCCTTAAGACTAGATATAGTAGGAATTTCTTTGAACATCCCAATTTAGGCATTTAAACTATGCACCTTTTTCTATCTGTGTATCTATACCAGACACTGCCTGGGACCCCACTGAACAATGTAACTTCAGAAGCCCCAAATCAGACATATACCTGTTGTAAAGACACTGAAGGATGTTTTTCTTTCTCCATGCCCACCCTTCATTCTGGAAGAGTGTACTATCTCTTATCCTTTATCTAATAAACTCAAAACTCTGGTTCACTTCTCTGTTTCATCCTAAATTCTATTCATTCACTAGGATGAGGACCTGGCATCTCCCCTGAATGGAGGTCCCAAGAAGGGGAACTCCTCAAGACAGGCAGTATCATTGAGGTACAGCACCTCTAAACCCCACTGACAATCACACTTTAGGGATGTTGGATAAACAGCATATTTAAGTAGTGGAAGCATTAATGACTTGTATCCACAGATTTTTTTGAGATGTTTCCACGTTTTTCTCCTTTCTCATATGTTCTCTTAGTCAAAAGGTATTTGTCTTACTCAAAGGAGGGGTAGCAGTAAGATTATAGAGGGTGTTCCTTATAGAATAGGGACAAATACTTTATCTTGGGCAAAGCAAGTAAAGTGAGTGAGTAAGAATTAATATTGGGTGGAGTTGCTTTACAACTCAGCCTGAGTCTTGCAGCCCTGTGGATATAACTGGCTTTAGAACCAGTCCATTTCTCAACAGTATTTTCCCAAAAGTTTTTTTTTTTCTCTATTACACTTACTCATTTCCACCTGCAATTCTTAAGAACCTAATTTCCAGGACATCAGGCGCCACCCGACTCCTCCATTTCCTGTTTGTGGTCTTCACTGAAGGAAGCCTGCAACAGGAATTCCTGGGGAAGTGATGGATGTAGCTGTGGGATTCTGGGGGCCATTAGCTCAGTACTGAAGCTAGGGGATGGTATAGAAGGACCTCCCTTTTCTTCTGTGGGCTCTTAGAAACTGTTACTAACCATAACCAAGCAATAACTGGGATTCAGGTCTGCTGACTTTGTGACTAGATTCTGCCTTTAGAAACTGAAGAATTATTTTTCCTTCTTGTGCCTCAATCTCTACTCCCTGAAATTTAGAGCTTACCATAGATATCAAGGATTCTGACAAAATTGACTTGGCCTCTTAGGAGTGTTTTGATGCAAAAATAGTGAAGAATGGGAAAATGGGGTCCCTGTGTTGGACAGCAGGGGGTGCCCTTTCCCTTTGCTTTCCCGCCCTGCACTCCTCCCTACTGCATTCGGCCATTTTAGACAGATTGTTTTTGCTCCCAGCTAACTCCATTTTGTGTTTGTGATGCAGGGAAAAAAAAAGAGTCAGGAAAAGGAGGAGTGTGATTGGAGGAGGGAGTAAGACAGGCTGAGGCACAGCTACAGACTCCCTTGCTCAGCAGTATGTCACAAGGGACATACCTTGCTGCAGGCTGTCTGCCTGCATCCTGAGCAATTGATGCTGCAAGTCCCTGCTAGCTGAGCAAAGAGCAAAGTGGTATTTCCTCCTGGATGCCTCCTAACAATTTCAAGGTGCTAGCTTTTGAGACAGCAAGCTGTACAGCTCTTCTTCCTTGTCTAGATTCTAAGCCTGGGATTAGATGTTTTTGCTACAAGGATATTCTGGGTGATATTCTCAATTATAGAATCAGCTAAGAAAAATGCTCCCCCCTCCAAAAAAAAAAAAAAAAAGGAAAGAAAGAAAAAAGGAAGAAAAGTCACCCTTTTCCCTCAGTTGTCTGGGAAGAATTAGATATACTCATGACTCCAGGGAAACACTGTTGATTATTTTTAAATATATTTTTTAAAAATGCACACACATATATAATACATAGGCACACACACCTATGTGTAAAGAGAACCATACAAATATCTCTTTATCATACAGTTTAAAAGCTTATCAACTTATGGCCAGTCTTATTTCACATACTTGTCTCAACACCCTCCTTGCCACAAATTATTAAGTATATACCTAGTTGAGCCTGTTGTTTAAACCTTATAGTTCAGAATGTGTGTTAGAAAAATAAGCAATTTTTTAAAAAGATTTTCACATTACCATTATCACATGTAAAAAATTTCTTTAATATCATCAGGTATCTAGAGTTTAAATTTCCCAGATTTCCTTATGATAATTTTACTTTTTGTCAGTTTATTATTTGAGTCAGAGCCAAATAAAGCCTACACAGTGCAGTTGGTTGGTATCTCTATAAGTTCCTTTTTCAACTTATATTGTCTTTAATTTTTATCTTGTGATTTATTTACAGGCTTCTTAAGGAAACACCAAGGCTTTCTCAGGGTGGGACTGGGATGGTACACAGCCAGGCTTCCCTTTTCTATAGAGCAAAGCCTCTCAGCTTTAGGATTTCCCTGAGAAGCTATTGGAGAAGATGTGAAGAAGCAATGATATGCAGCCTGCAGAGGGAGAGAGGACTGAATTCTCTTTCTTTCTGGCATGATAACCTGTTACCGAGAGTTTTAAGAAAAGCTTATAGATTGCTCTTAACAGAGAATGTGCTCCTAGAAATGGATCACATCCTTTCCTAGGAATTAAAGGAGACCTTTTAAGCTTTGGGATAGTGTGTTTATGCACTATAAGAGCTGCTTCCCTAGGGCCATTCCATATCCTCAGCCTCCCCCCGCTCTTTCACACACACACACACACACACACACACCTCTCTCTCTCTCTTTCTCTTTCTTTTCCTCTCCTCCCTCCGTCCCTCTCCCTCACAGTATTAGAAGGTCCTTGTATATGCTAGACAAGTAGTCTACCACTGAGCTATACCTCCAGCTCCTACTTTTTGTTTTTTATTTTGAGACAGTCTCACTGAGTTGTGCAGGCTCCCTCTAGCCTCGAGCTTGCAATCTTGCTACCTCAGCCTCCTGAGTTACTGGGATTACAGATGTATGCCAAGGTGCCTGGTCTTCAACTTTTCTTCCTAAATACTTTTTTTAGTTAGTTAAGTAGCATATTTTTCTCCATAATTAAACCTAGTGAGTTAAGAACACTTCACAGACTATTTTACAGGGAGAATATAGTAATGTTGTGTTAGTATGAGTAGTGTGTGTTGAAGATCTTTCATAGCTTCATGACTACATCCCCACTCCTCTATATGTCCTTTTTGGAGGTGTCTGAGACTGACTTAGAGGCAGATAATGAGAGGAAACCTCTTATTTGATGCACTTTTTCATCTTTTGAAATGAGTCAGTGACTCTGGCCTTCAGTAGCCACAGCAGGTAGTCTATTCCTTTGCTCTAGGGGGGAGCACAGGTTACAGAAGTGCCGGGTCTGATTCTTGGCAGGGCTGGAAGGGTACTTATAAAGTCTGATCATTGGAGACTAGATTGGTTCCATGCCTAGTTGGAAACTATAGTTCCCACTAGTGAGTGGCTTGGAATCTGCTGAAGAGGTCAGAGTTGCAGCAACTAGATGCATGGACCCTGTTCTGCCACATGGTTTAAATAGAGTCAGCTAGTTGATAAGCATTTCTTTTCTGCTGTTGTCTGTAATGAGACAGTCTTTTCCAAGCAGATTCTCCTCTACCTCTCTTTGCTGAGCTCCTGTCTATACCTACCTCTGTTTTTGTCCTTTATAAATTTCATACAGTTGTATAAAATGAAATAACTCGGCTATTGATATCATTTTTGGTGTGAGGCATGATGTGAGGCCTTTGTTCTGGGCTTTCCATCTTTGCCCTAGGAAAAATTGGCTAGAACCAAGAATATGGCTAGTATGCCTTGTCATACTTTTATTTCAGTGTTAAGTACTGTAATATTTGTGTGCTGAATTAAGGCTCCATTCCTGTAAAAGGGCTGGAAAAACTGCAAATGGAAACATTCTGTGGGTTTTACATTGTGACTGTTTACTGCTGGTTGTCTAAGAGTCCCTCCTAACCGAGTGCCAAAGCTGAACCAGAACTAGCTGTCTAAGGATATGAAAATATAATAGATGATGCCCAAAGTGATGCCTTTCTTGCCATTCTCATGGTTTGCTGCTAGATGATAATTGTTATGCATCATGACATCATACTACTTTAACGAATCAAATTATTTTAATTTGTCCATATTCCCTGTAGTCTTTGCCTGTGCTGAATATATAACATTAACATAGTTTTACATGGTTGTAATCAGAGGTAGATCTGTGTGTGCGTGTGTGCACATGTATCTGTAACTTGGTTGAAGTGTACAAATCATATGCATGAGTTGATGGATTTTCAAATTAAAAACTAAAATTAAAAATGAAATTTACATGCATGTAATCAATACCTGTCTACAGCCATACCATCCTGACATCTAATCCCATCTGATCTCAGCAGCTAAGTAGGGTCAGGCCTGGTTAGTCCTGGGACAGGAGACCACCTGGGAATATCAGATGTCGTGGGCTTGGGCAAAGAACCCAGCAGCCTACTCCTAAAACAATCAGCCATGGGAAACCCTGTGACTAGCAGAGAGGCACTGACATAGTGCCCAGGCATAGCATAGTATCAGATAGTATTTAGTTCTATTGTACATAAGGTCACTATGAGTCAGACCCAACTCAACAGCACCTAACATCAACAGTCAATACCCAGATTAAGAAACAGAACATTACTAAGACCTAGATGCTCCTCAAACTTCCTTTCTACTCCCAGCCTTCTACTCCTAACCCCAGTGAACAGTATCCTAACTTCTGACACCACAGATTCCTCTTACCTGGCTCCTGTTATCTACTGTATGTTTTCCTCTTTGCTAACTCTGACAATACGCATTAAGTACCTTCAGACTGCTTTGAAAAACAGATATACTAACTAGAGTTCAATATATATTTATACCAAATCTACTTTATTGTTTTTATTGTGTATTATATAATTCTCAAATCTATCTGTCTGTCTCTAGCCCTACCATAACCTTAGGCCATGCCTTTATCATCTCTTACCTGGAACACTACACCCTTCTTATTTTTTTAATCAATACCATTGGCAACCATTGTTCATTGTATATTAATACTTTAATATTTTGCCTTGTTTTCTGATTTATAAATCAAAGATTTTATCTGTTGCCTCCTTGCTATGCAAGTGAGAATGTTACTCAGATTACTATCCTTCCCTCTCCTCGCCTTCAAATTACCACCTTTTAGGTTTTTAAATGTTTAAACTTCTTGCTGTTAGATATAGCAGAAATACAGAAAGTTACATGGAATAGACATAAAACTTAATGAATTATCATAAACTGAATATTGTCATAAATAGCACGTCAGAAGATAGAAACTTTGTAGAAGGCCCCTAGGATCCTCTATGTGCTCTTCCCAAGAATTACCATTAATCCTGACATGGATGATAATTTCCTTTTCACATTTCTTTAGAGTTTTATCACTCAAGTTTACATTTCTGAACACTATAGTTTAAGTTTTGTTGGTGATTTTATTTATTTTATTAGCACATATTAAGTGTACAAATTAATGGGTTTCACTGTGATATTTTCATATATGCATATATTATAAATTGATAAGATTCACCCAACCCCCTTCTCTTCTCTCCTCTCTCCTCTGTTGCCCCTCTCCTGAACCCCCTTCCCACTTCCTAATAGTTCCTCTTCTACTTTGAAGTTATTTGTTTAGTTTCTGCATATGAAAGAAAATACTCAATACTATCTTTCTGGGTCTGACTTATTTTGATTCAGTATGATATCTTCCAGTTCCACCCATTTTCCTGCAAATGGCAGGATTTCATTCTTCTTTACTGGCTTGTGTTTTTAAATGTGTTTTTTGTCTCTTTTAATCTATAAGTTCCTTATCCTCTTTCTTTTCCTTGGCATCCATTTGTTGGAAAAGCTCTATCATTTTTTCTTTGGAGTTTCCCATAATCTAGATTTTGCAACTGTATTCTAATAGTGTAGTTTGTATGTTTCTGTCCTCTGTATTTGCTATAAATTGGTAATTGGATCTAAAGCCTTAATGAAAATCAGGCTCAATTCATTTGTTTTGTGAAGATATATTGATGATAGGTATTGGGTTTCTATTCAGAAGACACGTAATATCTGGTTGTCCTTTCTGTGATGTTAACAGCTATTGATTCTCAGCATATGGATCTGTTAGTTTATTAAGGTTGCAAATTTGTGATATTCCAAACAAAAAGAATTCCTTATATAGTCTAGATATTAATTCCTTGTCAGTTATACATATCACAAATACCTTTTGTGACTCTGTGGCTTGTGTTTTCATTCTTTTTATAGTGTCTTGATAAACAAAAGCTATTCTTGTAAGGAATGGATTTTGCTGGGTGTGGTGGCATGTGCCTGTAATCCCAGCAATTTGGGAGATGAAGCCATGAGGATTGCAAGTTCAAGGCCAGAGGCAGCATGCATAACTTAGTGAGACCCTGTCTCAAAAGAAAAAATAAAAAATGGGCTGGGGTACAGTCCAGTGGTAGAGCTCTTGGAAGTATATGTGAGGTCCTGGTTCAATCCCTAAGTATCGCCACCCCTCCCAAGAAAAACCAAACTTGGATATATTAGTTTTGCCTTTTATGATCACCGCATATTGTATTCAGCCAACAAGATAATCTTATAATTTTGTCACTCATATTAAGGTTTCCAGTTGACAGATAATTGATTTGTTTGCATATGGACACGATTTCTTTTTTTCATATAGATGCTTAGTTGTCCAGGTTCCCCCTATTGGGAAGACTGTCCTCCAAATCATCTGTCATGCTCAGTGTGTCATATCAAGTTTTCAGTTTATGCATGGGCCTCTTTTCTGGACTGTACTCTTTTGTTCTGTTTTTTGAAACAGGATCTCACTTTGTAATCCAGGCTCGCTTGGAACTTGTTATGTAGTCCAGGCTGGCCTCAAACTAATGATCCTCCTACCGCAAGGCTTCCAAGTGCTGAGGTTACAGATGTGTACCACCATGCCCAGTTGTACTCTTTTTTGTTGTTGTTGATCATTTTGTCTCTCTCTACATCAATACTATATGGTCTTCATTATCATAATTTTATATTTTGTATTGATATCTCCCATCTTCTCCTGGTTCTTCAAGAATGCCCTGGCTTGGCTGAGGGTGTAGCTCAGTGATGGACAGCATACAAGGCCCTGGGTTCAATTGTCAGCATCAGACAAACAAAACAGAATGTACTAGCTCTTCTTGGCCCTTTGTTTTTCCATATGAGTCTTAGAATCAGCTTGGCAACCTAAAAAGTGAAACCTGTTAGGATTTTTATTCTGTTGACTATAAATCAGTCTGGAAGTTATTGACATCTTAACATTGAGTGTTTTCTTCCATGGATCTATAAATGTATTCTTATTTTAATGTCTTACAGTAACATTATATTTAGTTTCTACATGAGGTCTTACACAACTATTATTAAATTTAATTCCTAGATATCTTATATTTTTACATGATATTTTAATTTGATTTTTTTGTTTGCTCATAATTTAGAGGTTCTTTCAGATTTTTTTTATATTGACAACCATCATCTTCAAATAAGGAGTTATTTCTTCCTTTCTCATACTTGGAATTTTTGTTTCTTTTTTACTGCACTGGCTAAGACCTCTAGACAATGTTGCTGAATGGAACTGATGGTAATGCATATTCTCTTGCCTCTAATTTCAGAGGGATGTTTTCAGGATTTTACCATTAAGTATGGATTTTGCCTTTGGTAGATACCATGTGTCAACATAAGGAAGTTCCTCTCTATTCCTAGTTTGCTTAGAGTATTTATTGTGAATGGGTATGGAACTTGGCCCTATAAATTTTCTCCAACCTATGACTGTATTGAAGCATATTAATTGATTTCTGTTTCGCCAGTCTTGTCTAAAATAAATCAAACTTGGGCATGGTCGATTATCATTTTTATTTTATATTATTTAATTCACTTTGCTGTATTTTGTTTAAGAATTTTTTGCCTGTGTTTATCAATGAAAATACCTATGCTTTTTTTGCTGGGAATGGTGGCACGCAACTATAATCCCGGCACTTGTGTGGCTGAAGCAAGGACGATAGATGTGAGTTCAAGGCCAGCTTTACCTACATAGTGAGTTTCAGGACAGCTTGGGCTACACAACAAGACCATGTCCCCAGAAAAAACAAAACACACACTCACATACACACACAAAACAACAAGGACCTGTGATTTTTCTACTGTCCTTTCACATTTTGCTGTTCAATTTAGGTGGTGGTGGTGGTTGTTAGGTGCCGTTGAGTTATGTCCAACTCATAGCGGCCCTCATAGGGTTTTCAATGGCTGATTGTTTTGGGATTGCCTTGGGAGTGGATTGCCATGTCCTTCTCCCATTTTTGCAGTGCTGGGAATCAAACTTGGGACCTCAGAGACTATAAAGCAGTGCTCTACCAACTGAGCTAAATTTAGTTTAGCCTCACAAAATTGAGAAGTATTTAATTTCCCTATTTTGTGGAAAAATTTTTGCATGAGATTGAAGGAGGTATTTAGTCCTGAATGTTTAAAGTAATTAGGTGATAAAGTCACCTGGGTCTTCTAAGAAATTTTTGGCCTTTGATTGTTTCATGGTTATGGGATTCTTTATTAAGTTTCAGTAAATTATATTTTTCTATAAATTTGTCCACTTTATCAAAATGTTCATATGTATTTCACATGAAACTATTCATCTTAATACTTGAAACATAGTTCAGTCCTATATTTTCAGTGCTGAAGACTGAACTCGTACACATGCTAAACAAACTCTACCCCTAAGCCACACTGCAGCTTCAGTCCCGTATTTGTTCCTCGTGTTGGTTACTTACGTCTAATCTGTTTCTGTATTCCCCTGTTGATCAGTCTCATCAGAGGTTTATTGAATTTATTGGTCTTTTTGAAAAAAGTATTTCTGGCCTTGTTATACTTTGGCTTAGATTTCATGTATTTCTAGCCTTAGCTCTGCTGTTTTGTTTTATTTTGTTTTTTGTTTGTTTGTTTCTGGTACATAGGGGTTGAACCCAGGACCTTGCACATACTTTTGCAAGTGCTTGACCACTGGGCTGCACATGCAGCCACTTTTTTATTTTTTATCTTTTTTTTTTTCTTTTCTTTTACTTTTTGGTACTGGGGATCGAACCCTGGGCTTCGGACCTGCTAGGCAAGCACTCTACCACTGAGCTAAATCTCCAGCCCTTTATTTTTTATCTTGATACAGGGTCTTGATAAATTACACAGGCTACCTACCTCCTGCTTTGAATTTGCAATCCTGCCTTCGCCTCCTGAGTTGCTGGGATTACAGGTGTGTGCTGTTGTGCCTGGCTCCTAACTGCATTTTTAAATATTCTTTCTTTCTTTCTTTTTTTTTTTTTTTTGCAGTACTGGAGGTTGAACCCAGGGCCTTGCGCTTGTGTGCTTTGCGAGTGCTGGACCACTGAGCTGCTGCCTCTAATCCTTTTTTTTTTTTTCTTTTCACTTTTGAGACAGGGTCTCACTAAATTACGCCAACTGCCTTTGGTCTTGAACTTGTGATCCTCCTGCCTCCACCTTCCGAACCGCTGGGATTACAGGTGCCGGCCACCACACCCAGCTCTTAAATTTTCTTTAGGTTTATTTTGCTGTTCTTATTTTAATTTCTTGAAATGAGAGCCTCACTCCTTAGTTTCAGTCTTTTTCTTCTTACATTGAGACTATAAGTTTCTGTTTAAATTACTTCTTAGGTGCATTCCTTAAGTTTTGATAGGAAGTATAGTAGTTTGTGCTGGAGTTCAGTTCAGTTGGTACAGCTTGCTCCATGCACTGAGGCCTTGGGTTCAATCCCCAGCACTGCAAAAATGGGAGAAGGACATGGCAACCCACTCCTGAAACAATCAGCCATCGAAAATTCTGTGGATAGCAGAGAAGTCCTGTCAGATATATTTCTGTTGTACATAGAATCACTATGAGTCAGATCAGCTCTACAGCACCTAACGGCAACAGTAATACATTAGTTTGCCACAGCTGCCATGGCAAAGAACCACAGATTGGATAGCTTCAATAGCAGAAGTTGATTTTTCAGATTTAGTTTCTTTGGAGGCCTTTCCCCTTGACTTTCTCTCTGGGTCCTCACATATTTTTTTCCCCCATGGGCATATTCCTCATGTCTCCTTAAGGAAATTTCCTCTTCTTGGAAGGACACCAGTTATATTTGATTAAGAACGATGCTAATGGCCAGTTTTAACTGAAAGACCCAAGTAGCTATAAATATAATCACAGTCTGAAGTTTGAGGGGTTAGGGCTTCCTCCTATTAATTTTGGGAGGACAGAATTCAGCCTATAACAGGAAACATTTTGTTACCATTTAGTATAGTACATTTTCTGATTTTCATTATGATTTCTTTTTGCGGGTTGCTTGGGAGCGCTTAATTTCCACATATAGAGAGTGTGTTTCCTATTGCTGATAAAACAAATTACCACAAATTTAGTGACTCAATACAGATTTTTATCTTTCAGCTGTGTAGGTCTTATGTCCTAAAATCAAGGACAGGGCTGTGTTCTGTCTGGGGGCCCTAGAGGAGAATGTTCTCTTCCTTTTTCCAGCTTCTAGGAGCTGCCTACATTCCCTGGCAGATGGCTTCTCCCACTCTCTTTAAAGTCACCAGGTAGCATTTTCAAATCTCTCTCTTGCCTCTGTTTCTGTTATGCAATCTCTCTGATTCTGTCCTTCCTATCTTTCTCTTACAAAAATCTTTTGGATTATATTGGAATTACATGGATAATCCAAAATAATCCTTTCATCTCAAAATCTTTAAATTATTTACATTCACAAATTCCTTTCTGCTATGAGGGTTTTTATTCCCAGGTTCCAGGAATTAGGATGTGGACATCTTTGGAGTCCAATATTCTGTTTTCCATATGGAGTTTTCAGAGATTTTTGTTTTTCTTATTTCTAGGTAATTATCAGTCCTCGTGTGATTATGGTCTTTAAAAACTAGTAGTGTTTTTCTTTATGCCTCAGAACATTGTTAAATATTATAGATGTTCTATGTGCACTTGAAGCCTGCAGCGGTAGCCCTGTGGCATCCGATCCCGTCAGATCTCGGAAGCTAAGCAGGGTCGGGTCTGGTTAGTACCTGGATGGGAGACCGCCTGGGAACACCAGAAGCTGTAGGCTTGGGAGAAGGACCTGGCAACCCCCTCCCAAAAATCAATCTGCCATTGAAAACCCTGTGAACAGCAGAGAAGCACTGACAATAGTGTTTCCCCTGTTGACGGCACCTAACAACAACAACAACAACAACAACATGTGCACTTGAAGAGCATGTGTATGTTCTTCATTTGCATGAAATGTTCTGTAGGTCTCCATTAGTTCTGCTTTGTTGATTGTGTTGTTTACATTTTCTATACCCTTGCTTTTTGTTTGACTGTTTTATCAGTTACTGAGAAAGTAGTTAAAATATCCCATGTGGTAGATTTGGCATTGTAGTTATAACAGTTTTTGCTTTATGTATTTAAAAAAAATTTATATTGACATTTTAGACTTAAGAAAAGTTGCTAAAATAGTATGAAAATTTCCTGCATTTACTACACCACAGTCTTCAAATGTTGACATTTTATATTTGCTTTATCTACTTTATTGTTATATTAATGTATGTATGTGTATGTGTGTGTTCATTTTTTCCTGAACTATTTGAGGGTAAATTGCAGACATAACTCTTTATTATCCTTCAGTGTGCATTTTCTAATAACAGGTTCCATAACTGTGGTATGGTTATCAAAATGGTAATTTAATCTTTAAATTGTTGCTTATGTGTTGCTGTTATCAAATACTTATAGAACAAGTTAAGAGAGGAAAGATTTATTTGGCTCACAGATCAGAAGATTTCAGTCCATGATGACTGGGAGATCACGGCTAAGGAGATGGTAGGAGTGGATGGCAGAGGAGAGTTGTTCACACCATGGCAGATCAGGAACAGAAAGAGACAGGAAATGGGGGCCCAGGAAGAAAAACTTCAAAGGCCCACCCCAAGCGACCTGCCCACCCTGAGCGACCTGTTTCTTCTATGTAGGTCCCGCCTCCCAAAGTTCCATAGCCTCCCAAAACAACAGCACCAGCTGAGAACCAAACTCTCAAATGTGAGCCTTTGGGGCCATTTTATATTCAAAGCATATCACTCCTTTCCTGGCCCCCAGAGGCTTATGGCCCTCATAATGCAAAATATATTTCATCCAACCCCAAGAATTCCCATTGTCTTGACATTCCCAACATTCTTTGAAAATTCAAGTCCGAAGTCTCTCATGAGATTTGAGGCAACTCTTAGTTATGAGCCCTTATAAGAAATAAAAGCAAATTACATACGTCTAACATAAAATGGCACAGGGCAAACATTCTTATTCCAAAAAACAAAACCAGGAGGATACCATGGAAAGATCAGACTAAAGCAAGACCAGTATCCAGGTGAACATACAAATCTTGTAGTTCCATGTCTGTCATCTGGTGCAGGCAGTGACATCATCTGGGGCCCCGATGGACTTGGGCAGCCCTGTCCCTGTGGCCTTGTCATTTGCAGGCCATGTGGCTTCTCTTTTGGGCTGGTCCCACTCATTGCCAGTTGCCTTCCTTGTCAGATGTTTTACACTGCTGGCATCTCCAGCAACCTGGGGTCTCTACTGCAACTTAGGCTTTACTCTTAAAGCTTCTGGGGCTTCTAAAAGGAAATCTGACCCTGCCACATATTGCTTGGGCTTACAGGCTCTTCTCTAGAATCTTGATGGTAGCCTCTGTGACCTTGTAGCTCTTGCACTCTGCATGCCTACAAAACCAGCACCACATGGACAATGCCAAGGTCTGCTGCTAGTTGCTGTGGAGATTGGGTCTCATTGGACCATGGTTGCAGTAGGCTCTGAGTGCTTGTATGGCTGAACCCATAGTTTCCTCTGTGGCTCTTTGCCAACAGGATATCCTGGAGGCACTCACTTTCCAGATATACTCTTATTGAAGGAAAATCTTGCAAATGTGTTTCCATTTTTACAACTTGGAGCCTTCAATGAATGGGGCCTGGCCAATTCCTGATTGACCTTAACAGACCCTTTCATCCTTGTGTCCCAGTGCAAAGTGCAAGGCTTCTCTTTAATGGTGGTAATCTTTTAAACAATCATAGTATCTTTGTCCTCAACTTTAAAGTACAGCTTTTCTAGCCATACTGCACGTTTTTCAAATATTTCTGCTCTGCTTCTTCCTCCTTATTCTCATTATAAATCTGACTAAGAGCATCTAGTAGTAGCCGCACCATAGCCTCAGTGCTATGCTGTCTTGAAATTTCCTCTACCAAATTAATTAGTCCATGATAGTGGTACCTTGGTTCTTCACCACAATCCATTCTGGAAGGCAAGTTGAGTGGTGATCAGTTCAAGTGCCAAGCTTTTTTTTTTTCCTCTCATAAAAAATAGTGCAAGCCAGGCATGTTGGTACACACCTGTAATCCTGTTACTTGGGAGGCAGAGACAGGAGAATTGCAAGTTCAAGGCCAAAGTGAGCCTGTGTAACTTAGTGAGACCCTGTCTCAATTTAAAAAATAGAAAAGGGGGCTAGAGGTAAGCTTAGCAGCAGAGCACTTGCAAAGAATGCACAAGGCCTTGGGTTTAGCCCCCTAGTACTACAAAAATAAATAAAGTAAGTAAATAAAATAATATAAATGTATTTATAGGTTCCAGCACAATACTGAATAGCTAGTTCAGGCATGTATGCCACTCACATACTTAGCAATAAATTCTTTCTTTGGTTCAATTGTTTTTATTGTTTCTTCTTTCCTTCACTTTTAGTGCCAGAAAGTTTCTTGGGTGCCATGATGACTGTATGGTATATATACATATTTATATATATGAAAACAAAAACATGGGCTCATGAACACAGCACTAAGACAGGCTTTTGCTTCTAGAAACCAATATATAAATTGATGCTTTCCCTTTGCTTCATCTGTAAGTGTCATAGGTGAGCATGGCATCTCATAGCGGTTTTAGAATGGTGGTTGAGTGCCGAGCAAGTGGTTGAGCACGAAACCAGAATTCTCAAAACTTGGTCAAGGACCAAAATGTTCGCTCTCAGAGCAGTTTGAATACTGAGATACCAGTGTACCTTTGTATTCATGCTCACGTAAAGTTTTAGGACACGCACAGAATGCAGACAAACTATTTGCCAGAACATAACAGAAATGGAATCTTGCCCAAATCTCAGTAGATTCTTCATTTTCCTCTGAAACCCACCAACACTGTTTTTACTGTCTGCATTTCTGTTGGCATTCTAGTCTTCTGAACTTTGACCAGAATGGCCCGTTAAGCCCTGCTTACTGCATTGTAAGATGGCTCTAGCCTACACCTCCAAACTCAAACTCCTCCTGCAAACAAGTTTCAAGGCCTAGGAACCACATGGTTAGGTTTTAGCGCTGCAACTATGTCATTTTTGGAACCAATTTTCTATGTTAGCTTGTACATTGCCATTTCCAAAATACCTACAGATGGCATAAGGGAGGACAGATTTATTTGTCTCATGGTTCTGAGGATTTCAACTCATCTTGGCAGGGAGGGCATGGTGGAGAGTGGTTCTCATTGTGGTGGATCAGGAGCAGAGTGCAATGGGAACTGAGGGACCAGGAAAAAGCCTTCAAAGGCCCACCCCCAGTGATCTCTTTCTGCCATATAGGTCCCACCTCCCAAAGTTCCATGGCTTCCCCAAACAGTGCCTCTAGTTGTTTCACTGTTGATTAGACTTGTTGTTGTTGTAAGGTGCCGTCGAGTCGGTATCCGACTCATAGAGACCCTCATAGGGTTTTCAATGGCTGACTGTTTTGGGATTGCCTTGGGAGTGGGTTGCCAGGCCCTTCTCCCATTTTTGGCGGTGCTGGGAATTGAACTCCGGACCTCAGAGACTGCAGCGCAGCGCTCTACCCACTGAGCTAAATCCCAGCCCTGTTGATTAGACTAGAGGCCAGCAAATTATAGCTGGCCTGATTGTTAATAAAATTGTATTGAACACATCTGTGCTTATTTCAATAGTCATTGTGAATGACTACTTCCATATTATACTAGCTGAGTTGAGTAGATTCAACACAAACTGTATGGTCCACAAAACCATTTGGTCATTGAAGGGAAAGTTTACCAGACCCTGGATTAGGCCACCCTTTTTTCATTAATCTGAGTTGCTGTTTTAGCATATACTACATGTATTATCTGTGTTGGAAATTTGTCCTATTTTTCACTTAAGTTGTTCTCACAATGTCATTCTGTTATTGTTGAAGCTTTATACTATTGTATTTTATTAACCTTGAGGATCCAGTTTGTTTACTGAGGTATTTATAGTTGTATAGTGAAATTTTGGGAGAAGGACATGGCAATCCACTCCCAAGGCAATCCCGAAACAGTCTGCCATTGAAAACCCTATGAGGGTCACTATGAATTGGATACCGACTCGACGGCACCTAACAACAACAACATAGTGAAATTTATCCCTTTTTATTGTATATATTTCTGTGAATTTTGACAAATCCATGTGATTTCCACAGTTGGGATAGAGAACATTTTCATCATTCCAAAAAGTTCCCTCATGTCCACTTGTCAGTCCCTACCTTTCATTTCCAGGCTATGGAAAACTACTGATTTGGTGGTGATGGTGGTGGTGGTGGTTGTCTCACCATGTAGCCCAGGCTGATCAGGAGCTTGTGGTGATCCTCTGACTTCAGTCCCCTGAGTGCTGAGATTACAGGCCTGTGTCGCCACACCTGAGAGCATTATAGTTTTAATAAATTCTTAGTTTGTATTCCTGATAACTTAATACTATCTTTCCCTGTGCTTACTTGCCATCCAGATATCTTCTTTGGTGGAATGTCTGTCCAAGTTTTTTGCCCATATTTTAAAATTGGGTTGTTTCTTCTGATTAAGTAATAATTTTTATGTTCTAAATATTAATTCTTTATCAGTTAAGTGTTTACAAAGATTTTCTCCTAATCTGTAGCTTAGTCTTTTCATTTCATAAGTTTAATGTACAGCACAAAAGTTTTAAGTTTTTTTTTTTTTTTTTTTTTTTTTGCGGTGCTGGGTGTTGGACCCAGGGCCTCGCACTTGCATGCTCTGCAAGTGCTGGACCACTGAGCTGCACCTCCAGCCCATTTTTTACTTTTTGAGACAGGGTCTCCCTAAGCTATGCAGACTGCCTCTGGTCTCGAACTTGTGATCCTCCTGCCTCCACCTCCCGAGCCACTGGGATTACAGGCATGGGCCACTCTGCCTGGCAGAAGCTTTAAGTTTTGATAACATCTACATTATCAATTTTTTTCCTTTTGTGTTTTCTGTTGTTTTTATTGTTATAGTTTTCTGTTGCTGCGTAAAAATTTACCCCAAATTTAGTGGCTTAAAGCAACCTAAGTTTATTAGCTCAAAGTTGTCATGGTTCTTGTGTTTGAGTTATCTCGATCCTTTGCTCATGATAACACTAGGCTGAAATCAAAATTCTAGATGGGCTATGTTGCTTTCTGGAGTTTATTGTCCTCTTCCAAGTGCACATGGTGGCTAGCTGAATTCATTTCTTTCCTGGCCATCACCTAGGGTTGTTCTTAGCTCCTCTAGGTCACTTCTTCAAGGAGAGTATCTGCTACAGCTTTCAACCTCTCTGACTCCTCTTGTCTGTTCTCTCCAAACTCTCTAAATATAAAAGAGCTTCTCAAGACAGGCATTCTTATAATCCCAGTGACTCTGGAGGCAGAGGCAGGAGGATCACAACTTCAAGGCCAGAGACAGCCTATATAATTTAGGGAGATCCTATCTCAAAATACAAAGTAAAAAATGGGCTGGGAGTGTGGCTCATGGGTAAAGCACTTGCAAGAAGCAAGTGTGAGACCCTGAGTTCAACCCCTGAGCACCACATAACTAACTAAATAAATAAAAAAATAAAAGGGCTTCTCTCAGTAGGTCAGGCCCATCCCCTCTCAAAAGGAGGAGTTGTACAGGGATACATACTAGAGGGAAGGAAACTTACAGACCAGCTTATGATTCTGCCTTGTACATGGTTTGTACTTTCTGAGTCTTATCTGAGAAATTATTGCCTACTATAAAGTTATGAAGATTTCCCCCATCTTCTTTTAGAAGTTTGATCATTTTGTTTTTCATTTAAATCTTTTGTTCACTGTATATATAAATGTATGTGTATATGCACTTACAGTATTGATACAATTCATTTGGGTTTTTTGTTTGTGTTTGTTTTTTGAGTACTGGGGGTATTGAACCCAGGGCCTTGCACATTACTTTCAAAGAGCTCTACGATGGAGCTCCACCTCCAGCACCATTTTTCAATTTTATTTTTTATCTTGAGATAGGATCTCACTAAGTTATGCAGGCTGCCTCTGCCCTCAAACTTGCAATCCTCCTGCCTCCACCTCCTGAGTTGCTGGGATTACAGGCATGCACCACCATGCCTGGTTATAGAATTCATTTTTAAATTATACATATTATACACACACGCACACACACACACAATCAAAAGATACCATTTCATCAAACATAAGATGGCATCAATTATAAGATACCTATTACTTTACTTACATAACATTAAGAAATGTATATATGTATATATACATAAGCATGTACAGATATACTATATATGTGTGTGTGAATATATATATATATATATATATATATATATATATATATATATATATATATATATATATATATATATATATATATATATATATATATATATACATATATATATATATATATATATATATATATACACACATACATATATGGTTATACAACCACTGCTACTGTCTAATTCCTGAACATCAGAAAGTACTTAAAGATGCATGAAAATGAAACACAGCATCAAAACCTTGAAATGTAGACAAAGCAGTACTTTGTAGAGGGTAATTTGTAACTATAAATGCCTATATTAAAAAAGAAAAATGACCTCAAACAGTAACATAACCATCAACCTTTAGATACTCAAAAGAGAAGAGCAAACTAAGACCTAAAGCAAGCAGAACGAAGGAAATAGTAAAGATTAAGGTGGAAATTAATGAAGTAGAGAAACTACAATAGAGAAAAAACAATGAAATCAAAAGCTTATTCTTTTAAATGATAAGCAAAACAGGCAGAACTTTAGCCAGGCTGACCAAGAAAAAAGAGAAAAATTACTAGAGTCAGAAATGAAATGAAGGTTACTACTAACCTTCCAAAAATAAAAAGGATTATAAAGGAAAACTAAATAATTATTAACCAACAAATTTGATGGCCCAGGTGAAATGCCAAGTTTCAAGAAATATACAAACTACCAAGATTGACTCAAGAAGAAACAGTCTGAATAGTTTTATAACATGTAAGGAAATTGAATCATTAATCCAAAACTACCCAGAAAGAAAAGCCCAGGCCCAGATATCCTCACTGTTGAATTCTACTCAATATTAAAAAGATTAATACTGATTGTTTACAAATTCTTCCAAGAAATAGAAAAGGAGAGAACACTGCCAGTCTCATTTTATGAGGCTAATGTTATGGATACAATATCGAGACAGTGTCATTGTAAGAAAACAGAACTACAGAGTAATATTGTTTATGAATATCGATATAAAAGTAATCAATGAAGAACTAGCAAACTGAATCCAGCAATGTGTAAAAAGAATTAATTACCATGACCAAGTGTGGTTTTTATATACCTACCTACCTATATGGGCTGGGTTTTAGCTCAATTGGTAGAACGCCGCTCTGCAGTCTCTGAGGTCCTGAGTTCGATTCCCAGCACTCCAACAATGGGAGGACATGGCAACCCACTCCCAAGGCAATCCTGAAACAATCAGCTATTGAAAACCCTATAAGGGTCATTATGGGTTGGACTTGACAGCACCTAACAACAACAACCTACATACATACATACAAAGACCTAAGTGTATGACCTAAAACTGTAAGACTCTAAGAAGAAAATATAAGGTGAAATCTTCATGATTTTGGATTTAGTAAAGAATTTTTGTTGTTGTTGTTAGGTGCTGTCGAGTCGGTATCCGACTCATAGCGACCTTCTGTACAACAGGGGAAACACAGTTGTCAGTGCTTCTCTGCTGTGCATAGGGTTTTCAATGGCAGATTGATTTTTGGGAGGGGGTTGCCAGGTCCTTCTCCCAAGCCTACAGCTTCTGGTGTTCCCAGGCGGTCTCCCATCCAGGTACTAACCAGACCCGACCCTGCTTAGCTTCCGAGATCTGACAGGATTGGATGCCACAGGGCTATAGCTTTTAGATACAACTTAAAAAGCACAAGGAACAAGAGGACTTAAACCTCATCAAAATGGAAAACTTTGTTCACCAAAGGACACCATCAAGAAAGTAAGGACAGCCCACTGAATTGGAGAAAATATTTGCTAATCATATATTTGTGATCTGAATTCATGATGTTAGTTTCAAGTTTTGTTTTTGTACAGCGTTTCCCTAATGGTATCAGAGTAATACTTGCCTTATAAAATAAAGTGGGAAGCGTTGCCTCCTCTCCTGTTTTCTGGAAGAAGGAGTGTAAAATTAGTTTTAATTTTTCTTTATTTGTTTGGTCTAGTTCTCAAGTAAAATCATCTGGGCCAGGAGATTTTCTCTTCAGGAGCTTTTAAATTACGAATTCAATTTTTAAAGATAGTTTTCAGAAGTAGTCAAGTTGTAGCCGGGCATGGTGGTGCATGTCTGTAATCCTAGCGGTTTGGGAGGATTGGAAGTTCGAGACCAGAGGAAGTCTGTGTAATTTAGTGAGACTCTATCTCAAAAAAGTAAAGAAAATGGGCTGGAGGCGGCAGCTCAGTGGTCCAACACTTGCAAAGCATGCAAGCGCGAGGCTCTGGATTCAACCCCAGTACCACACACACAAAAAAGTAGTCAAGTTGTCTATTTCATACTGATTGAGTTTTGGTAGTTTGTGGTGGTTGAGGAATTGGTTCATTTCTTATTGATTATCCAATTAATGAGTGCAGAATTGTTTGTAGTATTCTGTTAGCCTTTTAATGGGTATAGGACCTGGAATGATATTCCTATTTCATTCCTAACACAGATATATAAACCTTCTCTCTTTTCCTTTGTCAATATTTTTAGGTTTATTTTATTGATTTTTTTAAAAACCAAGTCTTTGTTTTCTCTACTTTTTTTTTTTTTTGCTGCTACTACTTCCCCCTCCTCCTCTCCCTCCCTTTCTTCCCCCTCCTTTCGCCTGTCCCTCTCCATTCTCTTCCCTCCTCCTCCTCTCATCCCTCTCCCCTGCCTCCTCCTGTATCATGCATGCTTTACAAGTGCTCTACTACTAAGCTGTAACCTCAACCCATTTTTTACTTTTTCTTGTGAGACAGAATCTTTCTAAGTTACACAGGCCGAGTGTGGCCTTGAATTTGCAATCCCTACCCCTCCACCTCCTTAATCGCTGACAGGCACGGGCAGGCTCCAGCTACCAAGTTTCTTTTCCAGTTTCTTAAGAAATTAGATTACTGATTTGAGATCTTTTTTCTTTTCTAATGTAAACTTCTTTCTTGGCATTGCTTTGACTTTGTCCTGTATATTTTGATATGTTGTACTTTCATTATAATTTAGTTTTAAATTTTTTCTTGATTCCTCTTTGATCCACAAATTATTTAGAAGTGGTTCTTCAGTTTCCAAGTGCTTAAATATTTTCCTGTTACTTTTTGTTATCCTTTTGTTATACTTTTTGTTATTCATAGTTTGATTCCATTATGATCAGAGAGCATGCTCTCTGGTTCCAGTCCTATAAATTTGTTCAGGCTTATTTTGCGGCCCAGGGTATGCTGTTTCTTAGTGAATATTCAGTGGGCACTTGAAAAACAGATTTTTAATGCCTTGGTTGGATCAAATGTTCTGTGTATGTCAGTTAGACTCTTAATTTGATTTTTGTTACTTCTATATATCCTTGCAGGTTTTCTGTTCTACTCATTGCTGAGATTAAGATATTAATATCTTCAAATATAGTTCTGGCTTGGCTGTATCTTTTTCATTTCATCTGTATCAGGTTTTTTTTTTTGTTGTTGTTGTTGTTATATTTTTGAGGCTCTGGTATTTGGTTCAGACACATTTAGAATTATGCCTTCCTGGTAGATCTATCCTTTAATTTTATGTGATATTTCTATCTCTGGCTACTTTCTTTGCTCTGAAGTCTACTTATTTGAAATTAATATAGTCATTCTGTATTTTTTAAAAAAATAATCTGGACTTTTTTTTCCCCGCCCCCAGCCTTTTACTTCCAGCCTACCTGGTCTTTGAAGTAATTTTTTTTTTTTTTTTTTTTTTTTTTTTTTTTTTTTTTTTTTTTTTTTTTTTTTTTTTTTTTTTTTTTTTTTTTTTTTTTTTTTTTTTTTTTTTGTGATACTAGGGGTTGAACCCAGGGCCTCGCATGCTTTCCAAGTGCTGGACCACTAAGCTGTACCCTCAGCCCATTTTTTTACTTTTTTGAGACAGGGTCTCACTAAATTATACAAACTGCCTCTGGTCTCGAATTTGGGATCTTCCTGCCTCCACCTCCCAAGTCGTTAGGATTATAATCATGCACCACTGCACGCCCCTGAAATAAATTTCTTATAGACAACATAATGTTGGATTTGTTTCTTTTTTAGTTAATTCACTTAGCCAATCTCTTAATTGGTGTATATAGACGATTTATAGTAATGGTAATTATTGATATACTAGGGCAGAGTCTTCCATTTCAGTATTTTTTGTTTGTTTTTGTTTTATTTCCTATGGACTCTTTGAACATTTTGGGGTTTTTTGTTTATTTGGTTGCTTTTGGTCTTTTTGTTCTGTTTAGTTTTTTTGAGAGAGAGTCCTGCTATGTAGCCTAAGCTGGCCTGGAACTCAAGATCTTCCTGCCTCAGCCTCCTGAGTGCTGGCATTACAGGCATGTTACCATAACTGGCTTCTTCAAATATTTTTAAAGATTCCATTTGGATGATGAGCATGGTGGCACACACCTCTAATCTCAGCACTCAGGAGGCTGAGGCAGAAACATCAAAAGTTTGAGTCCAACCTGGTCTACATAGCTAGTTCCAGGCCAGTCTCGGTTCTATAGTGAGGCCCTGTCTCAAAACAAAAAACAAAACAAAACGAAAAGATTCTATTTTGATATTTATAGTATCACCTTATATAGTTTTCTTAGATGCTGCTCTAGGTATTATAATATACGTGCACAACTTTATCTCAGTCTGATGACATCACTGTTTTACTAATTTGAAATATAGAAACTTTATTTCTGTTTAGGTCCTTTACCTTTCTCACTTTTTAACTTGAATTGTCTTAAATATTTCCTACCTATAAGGTTACTCAGTTTTGGTGGCACTGGAAGTCCATGTTTGTCTTTTATTTGTCAGTGTTACTGAGTTAGTAGTTCTAGTAGTCTTTGTTGGATTATCTTGAATTGCTACATATAGTCATATCTTCTACAAAAGTTACATCTTCTTTCTTTTCTTTTACCTATACTTTTTTATCTCATTGCAAGCAAAAAAAAAAAAAAAGCTGGTTTTCTATTTTTCAGTATCAGTGATAAATGTGTATCTTTTCATTGCTTGTACAAAATGAGTCTTACTTTCTTCTGTGCTTTTAAGTTTCTGTAATGTAGTTTGGATATTTTAAGTGGCCATTTTTATCTGACTCACATTTTTCAATTTTATATGATCTTTCTAACATCATCTCCTGCTCTCCCTTATCTCCCATCTTCTCTAGCCATAGTGACCTTTTGCTTTTTCTTCAACACAGCAAACATGCCTTTGTAATTGTTACTACCTCTGCCTGAAATACTTCTGCCTCCACCCAGAGTTATTTGTGTGGCTTACTTCCTCTCTTCTAAATAGTCTTTACTCTCATATCATCTTCCCAGCAAAACCTGCTCTCACCATTCCCTTAAAATTGTAATCCCCCTCCCAAATTCCTCAATTCTCTTCCTGCTTGATTTTCTTTTCATAGCACTTACCATCTTGTATAATATCTATTAACTGGTTTAGTCTCTTTCTCTATATTAAAATTAAGATAAAGTCTAACTTTTCTCTATTTTGTTCACTTGTTTGATTTCCATTGTCCAGAACAGAGCCTGGCACATACAGGTCCCCAATAAATTATTATTTGAAATAACTAATCTTTATGTATTTAGCATTTTCCTTCCTCAAATTGAAACTCCTGGGCCAAAGGGATAAGTATTTTTAGTTCTTTGTACCTTTTGTCATATAATTTTTTGTTGTTTTTATTTCTTATCTGTACCAGGTAATACATTTCATACAGTCTCAAATTCCAATGGTATAAAAGGATTTGTTGAGGATATTCCCCCACTGACATGCTCAAGCACTACACTACTCTGCTCAGAAACAACTAGCTTTGTCAGTTTCTTGGCTCCTTTCAGAGCAATTCCCCTATAACTTTCTAAAAAGTTGATACAAGGTTACACTATGTTGTTGTTGTTAGGTGCCGAGGACTCATAGCAACCTTCTGTACAACAGGGGAAACACTATTGTCAGTGCTTTTCATCAGGTTTTCAATGGCAGATTGATTTTTGGGAGGGGGTTGCCAGGTCCTTCTCCCAAGCCTACAGCTTCTGGTGTTCCTAGGCGGTCTCCCATCCAGGTACTAACCAGGCCTGACCCTGCTTAGCTTCTGAGATCTGATGGGATCAGATGCCACAGGGCTACGGCTGCAGGCTAAATTACACTATAGGACAAATTATTTTGTTAGAGCTGTCCAGAAAAATTCCTGTTTCCTTTTCTGTGTACTACTCAATCCTCCTCCAGAGCCAGTACCAGCCATTTTTAGTGAATGTTTCTATTATGCTAGCTGCTGGAGGGAGAGAGAAAATGAACTATTATTTTGTCCATGTCCTTGATGTTCAAATTTAGGTGAGATAAGAAAGTATCCACACTTATAAAGTAACAGATTTTAAAAAGATCAAGGTGATACATATGAAATGTGATAAAACATTGAATAATTGTTGAATGAGGTATAGAAAACACATACAATGAAAATTAGTTTATCAGAGCAGAGAGTGGGTACATTTATCCAGGAAAACTTCATGGAAAGAGTTTAACTGATTGGCTTTGGATAGTCTAGGAAGAGTATAGAAGGAAAGGAGCATATTATACCTTCCATGTGTTCACCAGAGTGATACTTAATCGATAAGATTCTATAAGGAATATATTCCATGGGATTTGCAAAGATGACTAACAAAGCTCTTGTATAAGAAGACCATGTATTTATAACAATGCCAGTTAGAGGAACTGCTATAAAAAATATCAAATTCCGGGGTAAGGGGGTTAGAGGAGAGATCATAAGCAGTTGGAAAAATTAAGAATATATAGAAAATTATGTTGAAGATGGATCTTATAATGGTGACTTCATTTTCTCCTCATGGGTTTGTACTCTACCATTTTCCAAAAATGTATTGAAGATATTTGCTAGTATAGCGATTTCAGTTCTCTAAGGTATTTTGGGATCTCTGCCCATTAAAATGTTCATAGTTCTACTGGTTATCCTTCTGTAAAGATCCACTGCTGCTTGATGGCCATTCTCTGCCTTTTATAGTCACCTGACAATGATCCATTATCTCTTGCTTAAAATCTTGCAGAAAATGTTTTCACTTCCTTTGTTTTGTTGTATAATGCTCAGGTAGGATGTTTGTTGGCTCCATTGTGTTTATTCACAAATTTGTGCATTATTTTCCTTTACTACTATAAACAATAAATATATTTTGGTTAAAAAAAGATGGCATTTGAAAGATAAGAAGTTTTAATAGGAACAAAAGGACAACAATGTCAGACTCTAGAAGGGTTCAAAAACTACTAGGCTATTTTGTAAATAGTTTTATTGGAACACATCCATACACATTCATTTATGGACTGTCTATGGCTACATCCCTGCTACAGTGAGAGAATCAGGAAAGTGAGAGAAACCATATGGCCTCCAACACCTAAAGTAGTTACAATCTGCTTCTTTACAGAAAGTTTACTGATCCCTTCAAATACATAGCATGTAGGTAGGAAAAAATTATTGATAAATATTAAAGAAATGAAAATTAGATATTTATTTTAGTGTGGGCTAGTCTGTAATAGAGTGACTAGAGATTAGCCTTGAAGGAATACAGTTAGGAGACCATTATAATAGAAGATGAAGGGTCCTTCTAGCTGGAGAGTAGTAGTTTAGTAAGACACAGAAGTAACTTACTTTTAATTGTTTTTTCTGACGTTTCCCTCACTAGCCAAGAAGGATCAGGAAGGTGGAGAAGAAAAGAAATCTGTGCAAAAGAAAAAAGTAAAAGAGTTAAAGGTGTTGGATTCCAAGACGGCCCAGAATCTCTGTGAGTAATTCTGTGACCCCAACTACTTGAAATGTGAAGGAATTCTTCTAAGAACTTAATTCTCTTGAGTCTGAGATCCCTCATTATGAAACTTCCACTTGTTGAATTCCCTGCTCTATGCTAGGCATTACATAGTGAATTTCCTAGACCTCATTGAATTCCTTTGGTAGGCTTGTAGTATTGATAAATACCCAGTTTTATGTCAAGGAAACAGGCTAAGACTTTTAGAAATTTGCCTAGTCCTAAGAGCTAATGTGAGAGAGTCTGGGATTTTAACCTCAGGCTTTCTTCTTTCAAAGCCCCTAATCTTCCCATTGCCTCCACAGAAAATCTACCACAAGTGTTCAAGCTATAGTACAGTTCATTTTGTTTTACTTTCTGATAAATAATGCAGGTTACTAGCTTGGCTTCAATTAAATATAAAATTACTTTGTAATTTAGAATAAATGAGGTAAATCTTGTACTTCTTAGAGTAGGATCAGTAAAAGTTTTGGACTTGCTCCCAAGTTCTTCTGTTCTGAACTTGCTACTTATATTCAGAACTCTGAATTAGTGGAAAATTTTAAGATCACAAATTCCTTCTTGAAGTTGCTATAGGTAATACTTACTTGAGGGTCAGAAAGAATGTTAATTTTTTTGTTCATTTTAATTGTTGCTCTATCCGCTTTATGCTGAGTAATATAGATTTAATTATTTTTCTTTGTGGTACTGGCAGTTGACGCCAGGGCCTCACCCATACTTTGCAAGTACTCTGCCACTGCACTGCACCCCCAGCCCATTTTTTATTTTTTATCTTGAGTCAAGGTCTTGCTAAGTTATGCAGGCTGCCTCTGGCTTTAAACTCATGGTCCTCCTGCCTCTGCTTCCTGAGTCACTGGGATTACATGTATGTGCCACCATTCTGGGCTAGATTTAAATTTTTGTTTAACAAATATTTGAGAGTCTGCTATGTGACAGGCTGTAGTAGACCCATACTAGGCATATGTTCCAGAAATGAAAATGTGTATATTCCATAAAACTCACTCACAGTCTTGTAATGTAGTTATTGTCCTCATTTTTCCAAATGAGAATACTAAAGGTCAAGTGTTGTGACTTAGCCAAAGTCACACAACTGATAAATAACCCATAAACAAAACCAATGACACAGCAAAAACAGTAAGCCATTACATTATTCTTGACTATATATTCTTAGATTACTATCAACAAATATTACTAAATAGTGTCTGTGGTAAAGTCCTTTCATGGAGACTGTAGTACTATGAGTCAGTTCCTCTTCCCAAGAGTATCTCTGGGAACATAAAACATGAGTAATTATCATTTTAGAAAGTGATATAAGAAAGGCCATTATTATTCCTAGCAGAGTGATTTCAATATGGAAAACAGAATTAAGAAAGAGAATTGAAAGCTGGGCATGCTTGCACGACCTGTAGTCTCAGCACTTGGGAGACTGAGGCAGGAGGAATTTGAGGCCAGCCTCACCTACATAGAGAGTGTGAGGCCAGCCTGAGCTACATAGGAAGACCCTGGCTCAAAAAACTGGCAGACAGGGTGAGGGGATAGAGAGAATATGAATGAGAATGAATTAGTTTAGGGTAAGATAGTCTGGAAAGTAGAATTTTGTGATTCAGCAATGACTGAGTGCCTCTTGTGTGCTAAGGATACAAAGCTGAGTTGGACATAGTCTTAAACCATGTATCTGGTGGAGACAGAAAGGCAAATAATGTGATAGAAGTGTACTAGGAATGCTGATGAGAACACTAGGAAAGGGTGTCCAAACCAAGAGGGGTGAGTGTTGGAGGAGGACTTTCTAGAGTATATTCTCAAGGAGATACTGCTTAAAGTGGGTTGAGAGAACTATTAAGAAGGAATGATGTGAAGAGTGAGGACTGGCTCCTTTCAGGAAAGGGATCAGCCTAAATGAAGGCACAGAGGCATGAGAACATTGTACAGTTAAGGAAGTGGAAGGACTTGAATATAGCTGGGTAAAGCTGTGGAAATTCTTGGAGGAATTTTAATGAGGAAAATGACTGAACCTTATGTGATTTTTTAAATTATTTATTTATTTATTTATTTTTTTAGGAAGGCTGCTTTGGCAGTGATTTTCAGGCTGGATTGCTGTGTAGGGAAAGACTAGGCAGAAAGATGAGTTATCATTGCTAGGTGAGAGGTTATCAGGGCCTAAAACTAAGAGAGTGACCATGAAAAGGAAAGCACAGGACAGAACGAAAATACAATTAATGGGACTTAGTGATTGAAGGGATAAAGGAAATGATTCTTAAGTATAGATCTCTCTCTCTCTCTCTCTCTCTCTCTCTCTCTCTCCCCCTCTCTTTCTCTCTCTCTCTCTCTGAAAAATGGTACCACTTATTGAAATAGGCAAATAACCAAGAACAGACTCTCTCTCTCTTTGGGGAGGAGTGATGACTGTGGATATGAGTGAGAGGTGGCAGGGTGGATTCTTACATAAGAGTACATGCTGTTAGTACTTGCCATCTTCTCCTTGGCTTTGTGGGTACAGAATAAGTGAAAGATGTTGTATTAGTTAGGGTATACATTGCTGTGGCAAAATACCTGACAGAACAATTTAAGGAGGGAGGGAAGGTTAGGTTTGTTTGGCTCCCAGGTCTGAGGGTTTCAGTCCATAGTGGTGGAGGGACATGGCAGTGGGGCCTGTGGTAGAGGACTTCCAGGAGGCAGAGAGAGACCCCAAACAGGGATGCTTGCGTAAAGCTTCCAAAGGCCGGCCACCAGTGACCTACTTCCTCAGGCTGAGTTCCACAGCCTCCCATTACAGCACTGCCACCTGGGGACCTAGCATTCAATGCATGACCTTTGGGGAACACTTTAGATTCAAACCACAACAGCTGTGGGAGTGAGAGAAAATAAACTATTATATTTTTAGAAAGCTATAAAGTGAAGGAAAGAGGTTTTGGTAATGAAAGAACATTGGGTCAGGGAGCGTTCTGGTTTTTTGGTTTTTTTTTTTTTTTCTTTTTCTTTTTTCCTTTTTTCTTTTTCTTTTTTTTTTTTTTTTAAAGATAGGCTGGACATAGTGGCTCACACCTATAATCCCAGCAACTCAGGAGGTAGAGGCAGGAGGATCCCAGGTTTGAGATTAGAGGCAGCCTGCATAACTTGGTAAGACTCTGTCTCAGTCTAGAAAATAAAAAGGGTTGGGGTGTAGCACAGTGGTAGAGCACTTACAAAGTATGTATGAGGCCCTGGGTTCAGCCCCAGTACCATAAAAAAATAAAAAAATAGAAAAGTAAAAAGATAGCAGAGAATTTGACTATTTGCATATGCTGAAAATGGGCCTTAGAGCCATCTATTCTGATGAAACATCAAGAAAGGATGAGTTCATTCGTGTGTGTTTATATGAATATGTATATGTGTGTATAAGTACATAAGCTTACACAATTGTTGGCACATCATTCTAGGTAATTCCAAAATAGTCCTTACTTAAGCCTTTTCTAAATGCCCAGTTTTTAAGTGGTATAAGAGAAAACTGGGTTGTGGCTTAAATTTTTCTCAGTGAAGAAGAATAAAGTCGTCTTAGGACAAATAGAGAAGTAGTAGGACAGTTGGGAGGGAGAATGAGTATGTTTTGAAGAAACTGCCAAGAGGGTGGGAGAGAAAGGGATTGCCAAGCATCCCTGAAGCCCCAGCTATCATTGGTACCACTGCAAATGCATAGACTCTGATCTGTATCAGCCAGGTATAAGAGTAGAAAAATGAGACAGATGGACACGAGCCAGAGCCTAGAAAGAGCAGGAAACAAGAGAATAGTACTGGCAATGAGAGTAATAGTACTGGCAGTAGTAATAGTACTGGCAGAGTAATAGTAAAGAGCAAGTGAAATGGGAGACTGGGGGGGCTAAGTCAGAGAGAGAAGGCAGAGTGCATGGCCAGGAGACCGCAGACAGTTCCTAATGAGGTTGAAGAGTCAGCTAGAGATTCAAAAGTGAGAGCTGGAAAGACAGGATGTGTTCTTTAGGGAATGGAGTATAGCAGTTTAAGAATCAGCAGGTCAAGGCAAGAGCAGCCTTGAGGATGGCGTCCTGGACGTGGAGAGAGAGTCTGGTGTATATAGACAGAACAAAGACTTCCTGTGTGAGCAAAGTCAGGGAATTGTGATGGTTGTGGAATGTGATGCATAGCTGGTATGTGACATAAATGTGGGGATTGATGACAGAGGATCGCTACGCTCAAGAGGTTTGGTTTTAAATACACAGGCAGAGTGGCTTTCAAAGAGCCCTCTTGGGAAGATTATTCAGCATAGGCTTCTAGGATGAGTTGGAAGGAGGAAGAGATTAAGAAGAACATACCTTTATCTCGTTTTCTGGCAGCAATCTTTCTGGGTTCCTTCCGCATGCCCTATCAAGAAATTAAGAATGTCATCCTAGAGGTGAATGAGGCTGTCCTGACTGAGTCCATGATTCAGGTAAGGAGCAAGGTGGTTCTTTGGAAGCTGGCTTTCCTGTACAATTGAACATTAACCTCATCTCCTTCCTGCTTAGAGGAAGTGCCTTTGTTAGCATTGCTGACTTAATGCTAGAAACTGCCATTTCTCTGTTGGTTAGGTTATTTCAGCATACTTTTCAAAGGTCCTGCCACTCCCCCGCCCCACCACAACCACCCATGTTTCCTTCATTGTGGTCCTTGGGCAGAGTGTGGGACTAACAAGAGAGTCAAAGTCGTCTGGCCCTGAGTTGTCAGCCCATCCACCTCATACAGAGACATCCATTCTGTCTTCCAGAACCTCATTAAGCAGATGCCAGAGCCAGAGCAGTTAAAAATGCTGTCCGAACTGAAGGATGAGTATGATGATCTGGCTGAGTCAGAGCAGTTTGGCGTGGTGGTGAGTGAGGCCTGTAGCAGCTGGCTCTTCTCAAACTCCCTTGTTCCCTTCCCTTCTGGAGACCAGCCTAGACACTTGTTCTTTGCTTCTTGTCTGTTTCAAACTTATCTTTCTTCTCTTTGCTCTGGAAGTGTGATTCTCCCAGAGGCGGCTCAGCCTGTATCCTTTTTTTCTGGCCTTCCTCTCTATTGGCTGTAATGGAACTGCTTGTCTTCCTACTAGATGGGCACGGTGCCCCGCCTGCGGCCTCGCCTCAATGCCATTCTCTTCAAGCTGCAATTCAGTGAGCAAGTGGAGAACATCAAGCCAGAGATCGTATCTGTCACTGCTGCATGTGAGGAGTTGCGCAAGAGTGAGAGCTTCTCCAGCCTCCTGGAGATTACCCTGCTTGTTGGAAACTACATGAACGCTGGCTCTAGGAATGCTGGTGCTTTTGGCTTCAATATCAGCTTCCTCTGTAAGGTAAACCATCGGCTAGAGCAGAGGACAGCAGGGAAGGCTACACCTGCTGTGAGCCCAGTGCTGCCTGAGGCTGTCTTCAGCAAGTTAGGACTAACGATTTCTCCTCTTACCCCAAGCTTCGAGATACCAAGTCCACAGATCAGAAGATGACATTGTTGCACTTCTTGGCTGAGTTGTGTGAGAATGACTATCCTGATGTCCTCAAGTTTCCTGATGAGCTTGCCCATGTGGAGAAAGCCAGCAGAGGTGAGGCAGGTTGGGGCAAAGCTAGAACGTGGTTCTGAGCCCCCAAAAGTATAAAGAAAAGATGTTAGATTGTTTTCATTTCAGATCGTTTTAAGTGGGAATGGAGGAGGATGTAGGCATGGTGTCGAAAGCATAGGAGAGGAGAGAAAGGCCAGAAAGGTCTCTTGCATGTGCAAATGGTCTTTTCCTAGAGAAACACCAGACACAAGAACAGAAATTAGGCAGATGTTTTCAGTCTAGGTCCATAGTTTTTGTCATTTAGAAAGCCCAATCTGGATTAACCAACATCAGGGCTTACTATCTTGGAGCTAGGCAGAGCATTCAGTAGAAAAAGGGCAGATTTCTGTCCTGATTCTATATTCCTACATATGTCTCCTTCTTCCAAAACCCTGTTCTCTAAAATAGATGAGACAAGATCTCAGGGGATTTCATAGATTTTTCTTAAATTAAATGAAATCTGTCTTCTGTTCTTAATACCGTATACTTTACAAAGGCTAGAAGTTTAATTAGCAAATAATTTTAGCCTTGCTGCAAAGATAAAACTTCAGTGTGTGAAATGAGGAGAGTATGTAAGAGAACTAAAGAAGCGAGGTATGGTGCCACACCCCCATATTCCCAGCGCTTGGGAGGTAGAGGCAGAAGAATTACAAGTTTGAGGCCAGCCTGAGCTACATAGCATAATCCTGTGTCCCAAAAAAAGAACACTAAAGTAACTAAGTGTTAGGATATGTATATAGACTAAAAGATGAGGCTAAATGGGTCTCAAGGCTACAATTACCAGTAAGCTCTTGCTATCTGTTTTTGTGTTTCCTATAGTTTCTGCTGAAAACTTGCAAAAGAACCTAGATCAGATGAAGAAACAAATTTCTGATGTAGAACGTGATGTTCAGAATTTCCCAGCTGCCACAGATGAAAAAGACAAGTTTGTTGAAAAAATGACTATATCCTTTCTTGAATGGAGGGAGTTGCTCCCTAGGAAGTGGGAGTAGAAACTTCCCCTTAGGGAAATAGACAACAGGATAAAGGCAATATCCAATTTTTCTCTTAAAAGTTTTTTTTTCATTAAGTACCTAGTTCTTGAAAGCATTTTCATTGTAGAAGTGAAAGTAAACCATGCAAATGAATTAAAAGTTCACCCTGATTCCCCTAACCTGTGCCCTGTGGCCATCACACATGCACACACACACACTCTCCCCTTTCCTGTCCCTTCAC
The DNA here is from genome assembly GCA_007922755.1 of Pedetes capensis. Lineage (NCBI taxonomy): Eukaryota > Metazoa > Chordata > Mammalia > Rodentia > Pedetidae > Pedetes > Pedetes capensis. Next base: position 95,467 of record VMDO01000239.1, on the reverse strand, counting down.
AAAAGTAACCTCTGCCACTGGACTTCTTTCTGATTTATACCTCATGAATTTATTTTACACAAAAACTGCCTTGTGTATCTTTTTGCACATAATATGTCTTAACAACGTTTTCATAGTAATCTATGCAGAATATGCTGGATTTAGCTCAGTTGGTAGAGCGCTGCACTATAGTCTCTGAGGTCCCGAGTTCAACTCCCAGCACCACAAAAATGGGAGAAGGGCCTGGCAGTCCACTCCCAAGGCAATCCCAAAACAGTCAGCCATTGAAAACCCTATGAGGGTCGCTATGAGTCGGATATAGACTTGACAGCACCTAACAACAACATGCAGAATATCCTTTTATTTATTTATTTATTTATTTTTATTATTGCCACCTCCTATTCTATAGGTAGTGCTGGGATTTAGCTGAGTTAGTAGAGTGCTGCTCTGTAGTCTCTGTGGTCCTGGGTTCAATTCCCAGCACTGCAAAAAATGGGAGAAGGATGTGGCAATCCATTCCCGAGGCAATCCCAAAACAATCAGGCATTGAAAACCCTATGAGGGTTGCTGAGTTGGACACAATTCAATGGCACCTAACAACAACAACATTCTGTAGGTGTACCATAGTATGTGGCTTACTATTCCACTCTTCTGGATATTTAGACTCTTCTGCATTTTACTGTCATGAGCCAGTGCTGTACTGAGCATCTGCGTGCAGGCTAGTGTCCATCTTTGAGTAATTCTCTTGGCTAGGGGAGTGGGTCTGCTTCCTGGTCTTGGTCCTTTACACGCTGTTTGCACAGCTTTGTGAAGGATGCCCAGGAACAGTATAACAAGCTGAGGATGATGCACTCTAACATGGAGACCCTCTACAAGGAGCTGGGTGACTACTTTGTCTTCGACCCCAAGAAGTTGTCTGTGGAAGAATTCTTCATGGATCTCCACAACTTTAGGAATATGTTTTTGGTGAGCAAGGGCTACTTACTGACTTCCCACAGGGTTCATGTTGGTTGGTGGTGGGTATACACATGTCCACATTCTCCCCGCCCTCCCCAGCAAGCAGTCAAGGAGAACCAAAAGCGACGGGAAACAGAAGAAAAGATGCGACGAGCAAAATTAGCCAAGGAGAAGGCAGAGAAGGAGCGACTGGAGAAACAGCAGAAGAGAGAGCAACTCATAGACATGAATGCAGGTAAGAAGTGCAGAAGGGCTGATGAGTTGAGAAGAGAACATTTGGAAGGCTGTTCTGTCTAGAATCTAGAGGCCAGAGAATAACTCAGGTCTGAGCTTAGCTCCTGGCAAATGATTTTTGGCAGCCTTCCACCTCTGAGATCCCGATGCTTGACTTTAACCCCAGTTCATTTATGTGCACATTCCAATTTTCCTTTTCCTGTCCTTTACTATTCTTGCATTATGTCTCATCTCCCCTGTGATTTTAGTATTGTTGTAACATGTACTCTTTTCTTCTGCCTGTCCAAAGCTTCCCCTGGCCTGTTCTTATTCCCTCCACTAAATCTTTTTGTATTTTTTTTCCCCAAATGTTTTACTGACTCTCTTCCCATCTTTTAATAATGACTTTCCTCCCTTTCTGCTGCTTTCACTAAATACAGTGTCGCTGGCACCTTACCACAGTTGCACATACCTATGAGATCGTAAATGGATTGAACTTCTGGAGGGGGGCTGGGAGCTGGCCACCCTCTTCTTTCTTCAGCAGAATCTCTACTTCACTACCAGAAGCATGCATTTGTTAACATATGGTCTCAATTACTGGCCCTCTGTTTCCTGTCTCTGTTTCTTTCCTGCTGTGGATTCCCTGCCCCCTCCCCCCTGTGGGCAGCGGAAATACGGCAAATATAACATATGCCGCTCATGGCACTAAGCTGAACCTGAGGGACCTTGAGCCTTCTGCAAGTAAAGATGTTCTCAGGGCTGGCGAGTCTGTTAAAAAGCAGAGTGCTTTGCTGAGCATAAGCAGCAAGGGCTAGTCTAACACCTCTTGCTCCTGGGGACTTTCCTTTATACTTTTCTGTGAAGTAATTCCTTTCCCTTGCCTCAGTTGTATATAAGATACAAACTTTGTTCTAGTTGTGCTATTTATTAAAGGTCACACCAAGTGTCCATCATCTTTTTTCCCATTCTCCCTGGGCCTCTAGGGGTCCCCCCCCCCCAAACTGGCTAACATGCAAGAGGGGATGGTAGGAGTCCAGTTGACATATGGGACGAGGGCTTTACCCGATCAACAGGTGGCGTAGTCGACCTTGCCTTGTTCCAAGTACTGGGGTCAAGCAAGTGAGGTTAGAATATAGGTCAACTGCACTGCTGATATTCATACAGCAGGTGGCGCTGGGAGCAGGGAGCCCCAGGCTTGGAGCTAGCAGCCTACTGGCTCCTTGGGATTTCACAGTTTCAGATTTCACCATCCTGAGCTGTTGCCATGGAAACTGAGCCAGTCTGAACCAGGATTCTACTTTAACTCTTTATATTCCAATCAGGCTGCTACTCTTAGATGCACTGCTGGTGTCAGGAAGGTGCATCCTTAAGTAATTCAGAAGGCAGTACTTAAATGACATATCCTTTTTTTTTTTGAGACAGGGTCTTGCTAGGTTGCACAGGCTGCCTCTGACCTGGAACACATGATCCTCCTACTTTTCTGATTCATCTTTCCTGTTTTTGAGTTTTGGATTTTTTTTTTTTTTTTTTAAGATAGGCTTCCTGTGTAGCCCAAGGTGGCTTCATACTCAAGATCCTTCTGCCTCTACCTCCTGGGTGCTGGGATTACAGGCATGCACCACTTTGCCTGGCTTGTTTGCTTATTAATGTCGCAATTGCAGTCTTTATGTGTTAGTTCTGATTAGTGCAGGGAGGATGGCACTGTAGGAAAATATTCCAGGATTTGCACTGAATATTAGGCAATGAAGTCTTTTGTTTTACCCATTTTAAAACATAAACAAATGAACACAGGTCTTTGAGACTTGAGGTTGAGCCCTCCTTGTCTGTTCTGAGCTGTCAGCCACTACAAGAGAGGGAAAGCCAAGCAGTGGCCCTGTGTTCATGTGGAGCTTGACCTTTGCCATGGTGCTCTGGCTGAGGAGTTTACATCTGTACCTTTGTTCGTGACAGAGGGTGATGAGACTGGTGTGATGGACAGTCTGCTAGAGGCCCTACAGTCAGGGGCAGCGTTCCGACGGAAGAGAGGACCCCGTCAAGGTAAGTAAACAGGTGGAGCCCAGCCCGGGTGTTGAAGAGGGTAAGGCCTCTCTGCTCCTGGTCCCACTAGACTAGGGTTAAAGAGCAGATACCAGTGCTCTAAGGTTTAGAAACTTCCCATATCCCTGCATCAAGAGTGGATTATCTAGTCCTCTTCCCATGCTAGAAAGTCCTGACTTGGAAAACTAGAGCTTGAGGGACTGACAAATCAACTACATTTCCCTACTCTTGCATCTGTCTCATTCTTAAAGCAGAAATTTGGAACAAGGCAACTATGCTATAGCACATAGGGACTTGATTGGGCATTTTGTGTTTGAAAAAATAATTGACCTAAATATAAAACTTATTTTCTCTTTGTATTTCAATCTATATCTAATATAAAGTTAGAGTCCTTATTCTTGATTTCATAAGCAGAAGACATACATGGAAAGAACTAAAAATAGCAAGTAAAAAGTCCTTTTGAGAGAAGGTAAGGAGTCATTGTCCTCAAAGGTAAGAATATAGAGGAATGACTCAAATGAAGGATTGTGCTGAGAGCTACCTTTTTCCTTAAGTGCAGTTATCCTTCTCTATCCCTGTGTTCCCCACTCATTCTTTGTACCCTTCTCTCCCAACCTACAGAAGATTTAAGTGGATTACATTGAGCCAGAGCCTTCAAAAGGAATTATGGACATAGGACACATGATCCAGGCATTAGTATGGGGAAGGATTAATGGATAGGTTTCCCTTGAGGAAGCAGTGACCAAGAGACTAGTTGAAAAGAATCTGTAGCCTCTCATGTGGGGATGACCTGTGCCATCGTGTGTAGTGAGGGTCCTTTGGAGCTAGGAGTGATGGCTTCTTTCCTAGGTTGAAGGGTGAAAGTTACAGCAAAACCATCATTGAAGGCTCCTACTTGTGAGGGAGTTAAGCTGTGCTCCCTGTTGGCTGCTTTCTGTGCTCTGTCGACTCATTTGATCTCAGCTCTACTTGGAGTTGGAGATTATTATAAAGAAAACAGTTGTGTGGCTGGCTTTGCGCAGTGCTGAGCTTTTAATACAATGAGGTCTTCAGAGCTTTACAATGCCTGTCAAAGCCTGGAAGGCCGACCTAAGGATCAAGGGTGCAGAGCATAGCAGCTCGCATAGTCAGTGCCCTCACCCAAATATCATAGATCACTATGAGCTTCATCTGTAATGGCTGGCTGCCTATTTCTACTCATACTCTGAATACACAGACAGAAACTCCCTTCTGAGGGTTCTTCTGTATGACCCTAAAGCTTTCCCTAATAGAAGGATCTCTTGTCAGAACTCATCCATTTTATGGTATCCTTTGAGTATGGCATTGCTAAAGGGGAGGAGAGGTGGGTACGAAGAGCTAAGAACTCCTGAGTTAGAGATTCAGTTCTTTAGACAGGTGTTTGGGTGCAGAGTATGGCTAGCAGTGCTACTGTGGTATTTAGTTTGTACAGGCTCATGCAGCATTGTTTCCTGCTCCCTATTTAATATAGTAGCTTTACATTAAGCATTAAACCTACATTATTCCTAGCAAAAGTACCTTCCAGCTCACTGCTATCGTCCATGACCCTCTCAGCTTAGCGCTAGCCTGCAGCCGACTTTGGTGGGGAATTCCCTTTTAAGCCTCTTCCTGTAGAACTGCACTTGAATCCCAGATGCTTCCTGTACACAGGCAGCCAGACATCAGTAGCTTCCTTCTGCTGTGGAGGCCTTGTTCTCTTCTTTCCAAATGGAAAACCAGGACTCACGGCGGAGGAAGCAGGGATTTTGTTAGAACTGACCCTTTCAGCAGAGAACCTGAATTAGTCAAAGTGCTATCTCCCACTGCCAGAGGGAATAGGAGGAGACTTATTACTACAAGATATTAAAATGAAAAGAAAGTAAAAACAAGAATTATATAGTTCTAAATTTGCTCTAGCCTGTAGCCTTGTCTTTCTGGGCTCTTCTGGGTTTACTAAACACACCTGAACATGCTTGGGAGAACAACTCAGTGGAGACATTTCTGGTTACTCTGGCAAGCTTTGTAGACTTTGGTACTTTCACATCATGTAAAGTGATGTGACCTCACATTAAATGTAAATGGAAGACCAGGCATCAGAGTGGAGTGCAGAGTACATAGGATTAGGGTGGGGCCCAAAGATCCAAAGTCAGATTAAGCCAGTTTCCTCTCATATAAAATGAGATTGGACTAGAATGAATGGTCTTTAAAGTCCTTTCCAGTGCTAGTATTTTCTTATGACAGTAGGATTGAAAGGAGAGAGGAGAGGAGGGGAGAGAGGCTGGAGCTTAGAAGGCCTCATTCTCAAAGTACAAAGGCTCCAGCGACCACAGGGTCCCTCCAGGGCAGCTGTACCCAGCTGTTCCACTCTTTGCCTGGCTACCTCTGACTATTCTTCTGGCTGATTGCTAAGAGCCAAAGAACCAGAAGTAGTATAAGCATATCTGCCTAACAGTCATCCCCATTCCCAAAGAGGCAGCTGTCTCTATTCAGAGACGCTTGCCATTTCCCATGAATCTGTAGGAATGCTAAAATCTTCCGGTCTCTGAAGACACGAGGGGGTGAGCAGTATACAAAGACCCTTTGAGGAGTTGGAAGAGGAGAGTTACTATCAGGGCTAGTTCATTAAAAGCAACAAGTAAACTGCTATGATCTTCAGGGTGTAGGAGAACAATGGCCTGAGTGTCAAGGGGAAGAATCCATGTGATCATATTACAGCTACTATTTCAGGCCCATGATTGAGTCAGCTTGTGGTTTTAATGACTCAACTTTATCTCCATGACTGAATTATAGCCTCTTGTACACAGACTCACTGGGATGCAAGACAAGAAAGAAATCCATCTGTCTCTTCCTTTCCTTGACTCTGTCACTTCCCAGATTCCTTAGAAGCTTTAACTACACTAACAACACTCTCTAGGTTAAAGCCTTGGGAAGACTCTAAAGACACTAGTGATTAGTACCTAACCTAATTAGAGGTAAAAGGAATTAAGGTCCACATAAAGGTCTTGCCCAGGTCTACATAACTGGCTAATGAGAGCCAGAACCTTAGTCCCATTTTGTGAATCCAAGTCCAGGACTATTTCTACCAAGCCTGCATGATTGGATAGGAGGTGACCGTGACCTCTGTGTATGGGCCAGAAATATTCTTTCACATGGTCTAGCATGGAGAGTCCTGGACGTGGTGAAATTGCTTCAGGGAGTTTTTCTGATGATCCCTGGGCTAGAGAATGTTGATAAGAGTGCTCCTGTACCACTACTTATCCTCCCCTCTGTTTTGTAAAACTAGGGCAAGAGGCATAATTAGCAGACTTTTAGACAATAATGAGTTATTTAGGATGGTAATGCTTGCCCCATCTGTCCTAGTTTCCTTTTCCCGAAGGAAGCTTATTAACAAGAGCACTTCCTGTTTAGTAGTAGTTCTTAGCCTGTGTCTTTTCCCAAATCATTAACCTTTTTCTGTCTAATTTAGCTAGACGCCTAGTGTTACATGGTTGATTTTTATCCTACTTCACCCCTGATTTCTAGGATCCTGGCCCCAGAGAGCTTTGGCTAGTACCTCAAGATTGCTTCTTTCCTGCAGTTTGTGGGACTGTTCTCTTATGAGTTAAACGATCCTCCCGGATCCTCTCCAGTCAAAATACTGACGTAGCTCTGTGACTGCTTTTAATAGTCTTAACAAGAGGGGTACAGTTTTTCCTGATTGTTTAAGCTGCTCAGCATAACGCTGGCTGTAGAGACAGAATGGAAGCTGGGATGCCTGGTTTATGTAGATTCTGTTGTCTGTTCCAGCAAGAACTTTCCCATCCCTGACTTTAAGCCAAACTATGTCCATCCCTTGAGTACCTACTTGCCAGGCTTGAAAGGGAAATTTTGCTCTTCTCCCTATCCTACCATGTGCTCCTGGTTCACAGGAAGTCTATAATACATCAGAAGTGTCTTGAGTATAAAAAGAGCCTGAAACACTACTGGATTAGATGCAGCAGGAATTTTCTTAGTTTAGGGGAAGAAGACAAAGAAGGAGCTTAAGACTCACCACCTTAGAACTCTGACTTTTGTGGTGCACAGGCACAAGTGCTCACAAAGGCTAGTGTCTGGAGTTAGAAGTTATTTCAGCGTATACACAAGACGTCCACTAGAGTCAGATGTGCACGCATGTGCACACACACATAAATAGCTGCAGCATTTTTTCAACTGCTGGAGGCTGAATTCAAAAAAGCAATAGAGAGAGAGATTGAACCACCACGTTTCTGATCATGAGAAATGGTATCCTGGAGATGTGAGTCCTTCAGAAAAGAGTGGAAACAAAGTACGTCTGAAGAAGAGTTTGCTGCTGAGGAAAGACTAAGAAGGAAGGTGGGAAAAGCACACACATGCAGACCACCTCACGTGGGCTCCTTTTGCTCACCTATTAGTCCACAGTCCAACAAGTGGTTTGCTGAAGCCCCAGAGTGTAGGTCACACATCTCTGATCTATTACCAGCTACGACCTGTGGCAGTCAGTCAGGGCCTTCACTGTTCTTTCTCCTCTTGGTAGACAACCCCTTGTGCCCCTGGGAGGAAGAGGAGGAGCAGGAGGAGGACACCTCAGAATTGGTAATCTGTGGGCCTGCTGTGTGCTCCCTGCCCACCCGGCAGGTAGCCTGTGCAGATGTGAAAATGGTGGCTCTGGGTCATGGCTCTGCAGTGAGACTGACCGCCCTGGTGAAGACTTGAGCTCTCAGATCCTGTTTGGCTTCTGCCTACCAAAAGCTTTTTGCCAGTCCAAAGGAGGCACTTTGTTCATTGGCTCCTCTGGACTCTGCCTTCCTGCTCATGTCCTGCAGCTGACCCAGTCATGCAGCCTTCCTTTAGGAGCAGTAGGCTCTTTCATTTGTTCCTGCTTCTTCAAGCCTTAGGCACTGCTTTCTCCACTCCAGCCTTCCCAGGTTCCCAGGAAGTCTTTCCTTTGCTTTTAGTTTAATTGAGCTGTAATTTAGATACCTAAAATTCACCATTTTAAAGTATACAATTCACTGGGTTTTAGTATAGTCACACAATTGTGCATTTGTCACCACTGTTTGATTCTAAAACTTTTCATCATCTCCAAAAGAAACCTTATGTTCATTAATCCTTTTTTAAACTAATACATAAAAGTTGTACATATTATAGAGTACTTATGGATATTTCAGTGCATGTACACACATTGTGTAATGCTCAAATCGGGTAAATATATTTATGTCCTTAGGCATTTATCTCTCTGTGGTAGGTAGCAGCCCCTTCTGACTCTCCCTTTATGTATATACAATCACTCTGCTGTTTCTAGGGCATGGGAGATGGCAGATATCATGAGAGGCCCATGGTCCCAACGAGCTGCCTTCCTGTTGAGGATACTGGGGTCATAAGACTGGTTTCCATAAATGAATATAGAGCCTTAGGACAGATCCCAGCAATTGAATAGAAACACATGGGTTGATTGGTCCTTGTCTTTCTATGAGAGATGAGAACTAATTTCATAGTCCCTTAGCTACTTGGGGTGAGATTTCTTTATAGAGTTCCCTTTTTGGCCATCCTTGATCCCAGCTCTTCTTCCTCTGGCATAGTTTTATCCCTCCTTACCCAATGTGCACATGTACGCGTGCGCGTGCGCGCGCGCGTGCGCGCGCACACACACACACACACACACACACACGGAGTAAACATCTTATAAGGCCCCTGAAAAGATAGGATAGAGCTAAGCATGTGCGTATTGGTGCCCTTTCCTTCTGGCCTCCAGGCAGCTGAATCTGTATGTGATTCAGAGAGAAGGCCAGACAAAAAAACAGGGTCCATGGTGGGAATGGCTACCCCAGAGGAATATCTCCTTGCCCCTGTAGGCATATGCTGCAGGTGGACAGTCTGGGCTCCATTTAGGAGCTGCCATGGCCATGGAGCCCACCTTAACTTGAGGAACACGTGGGAGTTGATGTACATGTGATGCCAGTTAGTGGCAAGATTCTCCTCAGCAGCCTACTGGAGGCCGCCTGTTGCTAGGAATGGGCCTCCTGGGGCTGACATGTGTTTTGGCATCAGCGCTTTCTGTGGACTGCCAAGAAAACAAAAATAATACAATGAACTAAGCTTTAGTTTATTTAATCCCAACAAATCTATAATGAGAAAATGGACTCTCAGTACTTCATCTCTCTTTTAAAAATACTATTTATTTATTTATTGAACAGCATATCACTGTGTAGCCCAGGCTGGCCTCAAACTCACGATCCTCCTGCCTCAGCCTCCCAAGTGCTGGGATTATAGGTGTGTGCCACAACGCCTGGCTTATATGTCATCTTTCTTTAAGCATGATATAGCCAGCACTTAAATCCAGTTCTTTCTGTCTAGCCATATTCAGATCTTTGTACTATCATCACACAAGGAGGCAAGGGCAAGGCTTATTGTTCTCCTGTTGTGCCACACTCTCTCATCTACTTTGCTACCCAAAGGCGTATACCACATGTTGGGTCTTTGCCCCTCCTCCTTCAAAGTAAGGGCCTCTGTGAACCAGATAAGGCAGCCACATTTGCATGGCTTTCTGGCTGAATGTCTGCTGGAGAGTTTGAAAGATTAGAAATGAAGTCTTCTGCAGATGGGATCTCTCATGTCTTCTCTTACAGCCAACAGGAAGGCCGGGTGTGCAGTCACATCTCTGCTAGCTTCGCAGCTGACCAAGGATGATGCCCTGACTGCTGTTCCTGCCAAGATGCCCAAGACCAGTGAAGGAGTCCCCACCATCCTTGAGGAAGCCAAGGAGCTAGTTGGCCGTGCAAGTTAAGGTGGGCTCCATGGCCATGGCAGCTCCTAAATGGAGCCCAGACTGTCCACCTGCAGCATGTGCCTACAGGGGCAAGGAGATATTCCTCTGGGGTAGCCATTCCCACCATGGACCCTGTTTTTTTGTCTGGCCTTCTCTCTGAATCACATACAGATTCAGCTGCCTGGAGGTCAGAAGGAAAGGGCAGTGTGAGGGAGGCCTGAGCCCAACTCAGCCAGCCCTGGCTGTTGTATTACCAAAGCAGGGTCTGTGTTTGCTGCCTTAACCTTGTCTCCTCTCTGTTACCTGGAGGGCCTCGTCTCAGACAAGGCCCAGCCTGCTTTCTCAACCCGACCTTCTAGTGAGCATTCCCCTAGGTCAATCTTGCTGTATTTGTGCTTTCTTTGTGTGGTTTCTCTGGCCCTGAGAACAGCATGGGGTCGTGAACCTTTGGACTAGATCCTTCCTTTCACTGCTGTCACTTCTGCTCTTCTTTCTCCTGGCTGTTGTTATTTATTACTAGTGCTATGGCATTGGGAGGTGCTTCTGAGGAAGCAGGGAATAGATCCCATCCTTACCCCACCTTTCTGGGAACCCAAACAAAAGGATCTGGAGTACTCGTTCCACTGTGACCCAGGCCTAAGCCCATAGGCAGGTAACCAGGGCATAGTGACAGTGTGTGGCCCACCCCCAGCCCGTTCCATGCTTTATGCCCTTGCCTCCCTGGGCCCTCTGCACCAGCGCCCAGGCTACTGAGCCTAGGTCCCTCCTCATGCCTTCCCTAGAGCTTTGGTGCATCTCATTTGGAGTATGGGCTGTAGTGTGACCCTCCCCACACCTCACCCTCTGTCTCCAAGGAAATGGGAGGTGGAGCCTCCTGGCTGAGAAATTGTTTTGCAAATGGATCTATTTTTGTATGAAAAAATTTTTTTAAGAAAAATAACTCTTCTCTCCCCTTCCCCCTCCATAATGTAAGAGGCTTTGATGGAAGGTTCGAGAGTTCCTGGAGCTTCTCCCCACAGGCCTCCCCTGAACATGCTCTGGTCCATGGCCTCAGCCCTCAAGACTTCTGGACCTTAAGACCAAGGCAGATCCTCCCCAGCATCAGTTTTGGGGCAAGAGGAACTTCTCTAGTTGGGCTGGGGCACACCTAAGAGTAGCAAGAGCTCTGAGGTCACAGTTTTATGAATTTAATAAATTATCGAGCCAAATGTGCACATGCTAACTGGATACTGGGAAGTGGGCACAGGGGCTGCCCTGCACATAGTACCCCTTGCTCCCATCTGAACAGTGGGTAGACTGAACTGTTTGGTGGCCCAGACCTCAGGAAGCTCAGATCCTCTGGCTTAGGGTGATTTTTTGCCCTCCTTGTGCCTTTTCAGCTTCCTCTCCCACAGGTACAAAGAGAGAATGACAGAATGACACCATTAGGACTCTGCTCAGAATTATAGTTGTTAGAACAGGGGGAGCTGGTGGCCAGGAAGGAGGGTTCAAGTGCTAGAAATGTGTCTGAAGGGGCAGTGGTAGCTCCTCTGAGCTGTTCCTGTGAAGGGCTGGAGCAGGGGGCCTGCTACTCCCTGGGTCACGTCTTTCCTCTTGCTCGCTGACATCTGGGGCTTTGACCCTTTCTTTTTTAAACTACTTTTGCTAAGATGCATTTAATAATAAAAAAAAAAAGAAGAAGAAGAAGAAGAAAGAAAGAAAATAGAGGAGGACAAATGCAAACCTGTTTCCTTCGCCCCTTGGGCTTCTGGGATGTCATCACCTCCAGTCTGCGGGTTTGTTTTCAACTGTTAATAAAGCATTGAAATAGTACTGCCTTCCAGTGTCCTTTGTGGAAGTTCTCTGCTATTGTCTTCACTCTGGTCCAGGCTCCTCTACTCTTCTGCATTACACCCACACCCCTCGTTGACCTGACAAATCAATCAAAAGCTAAAAGTGCCAGATGCTATGCTTGGGCACAGGGCTGGAGATGATAAATACATGGTAGTTTTTGCCATTTGCCCGCAGTAAAGAAAAGAAACCCAGTTCAGCTCCCTGGCTCTTCCACATTGCTGCCTCTTGGCTGGAGCCCTTTTCTTGAACTCCCTTTTATGTCCGCACTTCCATTGCCCTCAGATGTCATAGTTCCCCCAGCAGCACCAGTGCCTCTTTTGCTATGAGAAGCATCTGACTCCCATTCCCACCCCTTGCTGCTTTGTAGCCACTGACCAACCACATTCCACAGGAGAGGGGCTTGGGCTGGGACCGGAAACCTGAGCCTGCCCAGCAGAGTTCAGAAGCCTGAGGTCAAGCCCCAGATGACTTGTCACTCAAGAAGCCTGCTTGTCTGAGAGTTTGTGCCTGCACAAAGAAACCTTACAAGCAATGAGCAGGACCAGAACAGACACAGAGGGGCCTGGAGAGGACCACAGATCCACTTGGGCAGGCTCTGGAACTAAAACTAAAAGCCTTTTAAATATCTCACAGGCCTGGGCCAGCTGCCTCCCCTGTTCTGCTGGTGATGTGGGGGTGGCTGCCTGCCTCCTTCCTTTTCCCCAGAGACCACGTGTTCTGGCTCAGAGCTCTATAGGCACACATACCAATTAGGGGATCAACCACAGCTACTCACTAGCTCTGCCCGTCTGCTGCCAGGCCTGGAATAGAACCCAGGCGCCTGGCACCCCACCCCTCCACAGCCAAGCTCTGAGAAACAAAACCCTGCTTCCATCTCAGCAACTGCGCACACCACTCTTCCTCCCACGCAGGAAAGTAGCCCCTAGATGCTTCACTGGAAGGTTTTGTTTCCATGACAACAGACTTTAGGAAGTGGCATAACGGGCCACCCGCCTCAGAATCTGCACGGAGGAAACCCAGAGACAGCCGCCTCCGCCTCTATCCCTGGGCAAGCCCTTCGCTGACCCTTCCATTAACGCCAGTGGGTCTGTGTTTCTGTTCTTCGGGTCTTCCCGGTCTCCCTTCCCCCTCTTTCCTTCCCCTCCCAGGGCTGCAGCAACATCGGAATTCAATTCGAAGTGCTCCGAGGGGGCAGGGAAATGAGAGAGCTGGGAATGAATGAAGCAGCACAGAGAGGAGGGGAGGGCGAGAGGGTCTGCGGCCATCTCATTTCCTGCACGCCCTTTCAGTTCCCTTAAGAAAGGGATGTGCCCTCCAATTAGGCTTTGCTGCGGAGAGGTGAGTGGGAAGGCAAATTCTAGACAGGGAAACTGAGGCCCAGGGTACAGTCTCCGCCTTTAGAGGATTGCCTTCTGCATCCCCATTCCCCCACGGTGTTCCCCAAACCTCTAGGTATCAGGGATGGAGGGTAATCGGCAAAGGAGAATCCACCTTCCCGCTAAACTCCCGCCGGAACGCTGGGGGGCGGGGGCTTAGTGGGGAAGAAGAGGGAACTAAGGAAACATTCCCTGCACCCTCCCAGTGCTGTTCTGGCGCCAGCTCGTCCCTGCCCCCGCAGAATCTCTTCTTTTGCCTGGAGACTGGTGCTTAGAACCTAACGGAGACAGCCGCAAGCGAACAGCACGCGCAATTGCATGCCGCATCCAGACTCGCCACCCTCTTGACACACCCGCAAGCCTATCACACGCCATAACATAGAAATCCACACGCACCATTGCAGTCCATCGCCTCACACTGTTAACAGAGGCGCAAGGGTGTTGGAAGCATGCACAGCCATATTGGACCCACTCCCCCGCGCGCGCGCAATTCAGAAGTAGATCTAGACTCTCAATGACAACATAAAACCAAGACGCAAACAACTATGGCTTCCAGGTTCCATTCTTCCAGGACACCCCTCTCAGCTCATCCCACTCCATCCACACATGCCAGGAGCTCCATCCCTTAAACAGAAATGTCCAGCCTTTCAGAAGAAACCTTTTTATTTTTTCGAAGAAAAAAGCCATATAAATATTAGAGTATAAAACTTGCGTGAGATACAGGAAGGGGCTGGGGTGGGAGCTACGTGACTATGCGAAGAGAAGCGCTTATAGAAGGAGTCAGTACAAGGGAGGGGGCGCCGCAGCGCGTGGACACAGCACAAAACACAGCAAGGGCCGCCGCAGGCAAATTCAAGGACAGACGGCTGCGCGCAGCCCGCCGCCCGCTGCCCACTCGCCATCACGTAAAAGCACACCGCACTACACTATTGCCTATTCTACACCAGCCGGGGGAGGGGCTCTACACTACTGTAAGGGCTGGGATTCTCTCGCAGCCCCGCTGGATGAACGAGACCGCAGGGGCAGAAGCGGATGGGGCAGAGGAAGATCTATGCACAAGGAGGCACTGGGGGACTTTAACCAGGCTCTAGCCACTAGGGGGCAGACTGGGGGCCTGGGCAGTGGCCTTCACAGAGAAGAAATGGCACCTGTCAAGGTGAAGGACCGAGGCTTGAGGAGTGTAGGGGCCCGGTGGAGAAGCCCCATCGTGGGCTGAGACTTTCTGCTCACTTGATCCCTGCTCTAGCTCCTTGCCTCCCAACCCAGGGACCAAGAATGGCCCAGCAGGGCCTCCCTTCCTGCTGGGACACTACCAGGGTCACCTCTGGAGTACCTTGCACCCACAGGAGCCTCTCTTAACTCTTTAGGAAACCGGGTCCTAAATCCACTCAGAGCTTCCTTGGACTGAAATGCCAGTTTAAATCCATTGGTCCTAGCAACTTGGCCCAAAACCGGCTGCCTGGGCTGAACCCTGTATGGGGGGAAGCGTGCAGCCCAGTGCTTGTTTATGGCTGGAATTTGGGGATCTGGCCTGTACCCTGGGGACATACAGAGCCTCCTGTAAGACCCTGTTAGCTGATGGGCCAAGCTTTGTCCCTCTTCCCATCCATATACACACTATCCTTTATCCTGCCACCCCCTACAGTCTCAGAGCATGCAATGGAGTCTCTTGTTGGAGGAGGAGTAGGGAAGTCACAGCATGCAGCGAGAACATCAAACAATGAAAAACAAAAGACTGGTCCCCAGGGCTCTGGGAAGAGGCTTGGTAGCAAAACGCCTTCCCTAAATCCAGCAAGCATCAGTACCATGGGGATGGTGATCATGTCCCCCAAAACTTGAACACTGGTCTCAGGCTCCAGAAAGAGCTGAAAGGACTGGCACTAAACCATGCTTTGGGGGAAGGTTGAGGACTGAAGGAGAGGCTGAGAGGTCGCGATGCTCTTCCAAGTCTTTAGAACTATGAGCCAGTTTAGGTCATCTGGTACCTCAACACCCCAACCACCTCACTCAAGAGAGGAATTTTGAAGGAGTGGGGTGGGGTGGGGAGGAGGGAGGCAGGAAATGATGGGCCTGATTGGGTTGGATGATGAATTCAGCTGTAACTAAAGGGGGGGTGACAAATGGTTCTTGGTGTTGACACTAACCCCACTACCCCAGTGGGTACAGCAGTTGATTGGATGGGGGTTCCCAGCAGAACTCCCTTTGCATATTCAACCCCCTGTGGGCAGAGAGGGGCTGTTGATTGGGCACTTGTTTCTGTTTCCCAAGGGGAGCATGGCATTGGCCCCTACCAGTATACTGGGGGCGAGCCCTGAAAATCTGAGGCCTGGGTACAGGTAAGGAGAAGCTGGGCTGTTTGGGGAAGGAGGCTGCCCTGTGGCTCTAGGCCTAGCCTCCAAATTACTTCTTCTCTTTCTTGCCCGACTTCTTCTTGTTGCCATTGCCACCTGCTGGCGTCTTGCCATCCCGCTTGCCAGCTGCATTGGTCAGTGTGGCATTGCTACCGGGGATGTAGACGTTCTGGCGGTAGTCAGGCACGTGCTGCAGGGTGAACTGGGGGCCGTAGCGGGCGCTCAAGCCCATGGTGCCAGCGCCCCCTCCCAAGGTGGAGCTCCCGTCAGCAGCTTCTGCAGAGACAGAGGAAGAGCAGGTCATCAGATGAGGGCAGCGACTCTCAGGCTGCAAGCCATTAATGAGTGCCTACAAAGCACCCTTGCCCCTGACCACGCTGAACACTGGGCACACAGAGCTCACCTAGGTAGCCTCCATCCCCAAGGAGCTGAGGGGAGGAGTCAAGTGACAAAGCCTAGGTTTGATTCCTAGCTCCTTTTCTTACTGTGACCCTGGGCAAGTACACCTAACCTCCCTATGCCACCTCAGTTTTCTGATCTGCGAAATGGGGATGGTAAGAGCATCTGCTTTTTCTGGTTATGATTAAAGCTAAACAAGAAAATGTATGTAAAGTACCTAGAAAAGTGCCCCGTGCATGGTCCCTCCTTAAAACATGGTAGCTAGTATTTCTTTCAGAGTGGAGACCTGGGCTCTCAAATCTGGCCCTCACCCTTCTCAAGGGATCCTCTGGCTTCCACACTATTTTACTTACTCCTATCCTTCCCCAACCAGCTCCAGGTAAGAGTAATGGTGGTGGTGTTAGGTGCTGCCCCGTCAGGTCTGATGCATAGCAGCCCTATGCACAAAAGATGAAACACTATCCCACACTGTGCCATGCCTGGCCCCATTGTCAGCTTCTCTGCTATTCACAGGATTTCCATTCAATGGTTGTTTTTTGGGAGTGGGTTGCCAGCTCCTTCTCTCAATCTTACAGCACCCAGTATTCCCTGGAGGTCTTCCATCCAAATACTAACCAGGCCCAACCCTGCTTAGCTTCTGAGACCTGAGAGGATCAGACGCCACAGTGGTACAGCTACAGGCACAGAGGGTAGTTCTGATATTAATGTGTAGGGGCAGCTGCTCTGCTCAGCATTCTTTTGTGCGTGTGCGTGTGTGTGTGTGTGTGTGTGTGTGCGCGCGTGCGCGCGTTGCTGGGGATTGAATCCAGAGCCTTGCACATGCTAGGCAAGTGCTCTACTACTGAGCTACACCCCAGCCTTTGGTGCTTTTAGACAGGGTCTCATTATATAGCCCAGACTAGCTTTGAACTCTCCATCCTCCTGCCTCCGCCTTCCAAGTGTTATAGTGTCTGGTTCGCCAGTCATTTCCTTTTTTTTTTACTTTTTGAGACAGGGTCTCGCTAAGTTATGCAGACTGCCTCTGGTCTTGAATTTGCGATCCTCCCCGCCTCCCACCTCCTGAGCCGCTGAGATTACAGGCATGTCATTTCTTCACAGCATTTGTCTGCCTACTCTGTGCCAAGCACTTTGCTGGGTGTTTCACAGGGATTGTCACTTTTAACCTCAATCCAGTGAAGCATGCAGTGGTGTCCTCATTTTACAGATATGGGCACCAAAGCTGAGAGAAGGCCAATCCCAGACAGTATGTGTTACAGCAGATGCAGGCCTCAGTGTGTCTTTGTAGGCTGGAGGTATGGCCATCTTCACCTCTGTCACCAACTTGGACCTTACCCCTGCTCTGAGGGCAAAGGAGGGGGTAGGTGCACCAGGCTCTACAAGACTGAGATGCTGACCTGGGCAACCAGGTGTCCTACGAACAGTGTAGATGCTCACCAGGCCAGCATCCCACTGTTTAGAAGAAGAAACTGGTTCCTGCAAAAGTAGACATCCTGGCCCTTCCTCATCACCTTAAAATACAGACTCTCTCAGTATCTGCACCAGAACGAGATCCCCAGGTGATCTGTTTGTGAATTAAAGGTTGAAGCACAGAGATAACAATTTCGGGGATTTTGTGAGATTAAATGAGTAGATGAGACAGTGCTTCATCTGGTGCCTGGACACTTGATAAGCTGTGGTCAGTATCATCCCCATCACCCCCATGCTCAGCACCCAGTGTGCCATCCCCCTCCCCTACGCTCTCCTGGCTGGGTAGGGGGTGTCGGAGCAGGAAACAGGCAGTGAGCTCCTGAGCCCACTGCTGGAGGCCCTGCAGTCGTCTGTGGTGGAGAGAATTAAAGCCCCAGGAAGGTCCAGTCCAGCCCTGCCAGACTGGCTTGGAGAGCTGCTTCCCTGCTTCCCGGTCTTCCAGCCTCCATCTGCCCCCACCCTAGGCTCTGGGAGCGGGTAGAGCGGGTGACTAAGGTGGGAGAGGCTGAGTAATCCTGGGACACCAACCAGGGATTGAGAAATAGAGCGACAGGAAATATTTTCAAGGGGGGGGGGGACAAGAAGGGGCGTAAAAGAAGGAAGAGCAGAGATGCTCCTTGGTCTTTCCTCTCCCACCCCACTGCAAGTCCCCAAACTCTAGTGCCGAGAGCCTTCTGTGGGGGGAGGAACGTTGGGGTGGGTAGCTGCCCACTCCCCCTCTCCTTCCTCCAGCTTTTGATTCCCTAACGTTTCCCTGTTTTCACTAATTAACTCCAGAAGGGAGCCAGGTCCTCGCTGGCCCCTCCCCTCTGCCACCAGCCACTTCCAGCCTCCCCTGGAAGGGAGGGGGAAAGCCCCAGATCCGGCTTCAAAGAGCCAGGATTCCAGAGTGATTTAGGTGCTTCAGAGGAGACCAAAGAGGCGCCAAAGAGAGAGAAAGGGAGACAGAGAGAAAGAGAAAGACAGAGAGAGAGAGGCACATTTGTACCGCACACACAAAACAGAAGGAGGAAGGAATGTGGAGGAACAGGGGGAAGGAGGGAGGCAGAACAGAAAAACAGGAAGTGCCTGACAAGTGATTGGGACCCAGTCCCCCACCCCTGCCAGCCGGCAGGCATCCAAGATCTCTGAGAAGCACCCAGAATGGGTGAAAATGACACGGCAAGCTCCTGCTCATCTTGTGGGGATTCTCGAAATTTGGGTGGACCAGGAGG
Organism: Pedetes capensis; assembly: GCA_007922755.1. Lineage (NCBI taxonomy): Eukaryota > Metazoa > Chordata > Mammalia > Rodentia > Pedetidae > Pedetes > Pedetes capensis. Next base: position 76,881 of record VMDO01000239.1, on the reverse strand, counting down.
GGAAGAAGATGGGGAATCCAGAGTGTGACAGACTGAGGAGCTGGAGTTCTGTCTGTCAGCTCTGCGTTAAGGAGCTGCGTGACTGCAGCCCAGGCCCTGCATCAGCCAGGCCTCAGCCTCCCCATCCACAAATCCAAGGGGAAGAAGTTGCTGCTTTGGCCCTCTATAAATCAACATTTCAAGGGGCCTCCTTCCCTCTACCTCCTCTTCCCCTCTAGGACGAGGATTTTCTCTTAGTTCAAGGAGACACAGACTTAGAAAAGCAGCAAGAAAGAACCTGACCTTTTCTCCACCTCCAGCATCACTATCACACGCCCATCCTCTTACCCCTCCCAGCCCAGGCTGAGGCGAAGACTCCATCTGTCTGGAGAAGCCAGAGAGGCCAGAGGAAGCTGGTGGAGCTGCAAACCGCAGCCGCCTGAGAGAACTGCCCCCCACAGTGTTTATTTAAAAAGCCTCCCCAGGGTCCCTCCCTCCAGCTCCCCTCTGTGCCCCATAGGCCTGGCCGGGCTGGACTCCAGGAGTCTAGGAAGTGGGTGTGAAAGTGAGAGTGACCCCCCCACCTCCACTCCAGAGTCTGTTCCCCAGGGCCTGGCTCAGCCTTGGGTCAGGCCCTGTGTGGGCCCGATGGGTGGAGCCCTGAATGAGCGTGCAGCCGCCAAGGCCCTGCTCCAGGGAGACCTTCTGGGAAGGTTTTGGGCCATAAATACTGCTTCCATTTCTGTTAAATCTGGATTTAGGCTAAAAAGCCTGCTTTCTGGCCTTAGAGCTCAAGCTAAGTAGACCTGTTTACTTCCCTCAAGAGCCAGATTTGGCTTTCTCCCCAGACCCTGCCACCTGGCTGTTTCATACTTGGCATCTGGCCTCTGAAGGACCACAGCCCCACTAGACCTGGAAGAGCTTGGCCCCAAGAGGCTGACAACCCCACTACCTTTCCCTCCCTTCCTCTGTCCTCTCTTGGACCACAGGCATGGCCCCACTTACCCTTACAGAGATTTAGGGTGGGTTGCCAGATGATAACAAAAAGCAAAACCCAGAAACAAAAAAACAATAACAAATATCCAGGGCATCCAGTTAACTTTGAATTTCACATAAACAATAAGTAATGTTTTAATACTATCCATCTCGTTTGAGATGTACTTATGCTACAATAGCACCTGCTCATCTGAAATTCAAATTTAATTGGGCATCCTGTATTTCATCTGGCAACCCTAATCTGGGAGAATAATGCAGGTCATGAGGAGGAGTTCAGCCTCAAGATCTAGTCAGCTAAAAGGGAAACTGAGGCTGGATCTAAAGGCAGAGGACTGTAGTACAAAGGCATGAACCTGGGAGTGAAGCTAGGCAGCTCAACACTGAGCCCTTGGGCAAATGATATTTTACTTCCCTTCTTTGTTAAATGTGAATTATTAGACTTGCCTTGCAGAATTGTTGAGAGGATTAATTGACATGAAGCCCTTAAAGTTTGTTGAGTATGTTCCCTGGCACAATTACAGTGCAATTTCTCCAGGTTCTCTCCCCACCAGTCCTCCAGATGTGCTGGACAGCTAAGATCTCGATTCACATATAAGGCCAGTACTTTAATCCTCCGCCAACCTCCCTACAAACTCATGATTTGCTGCCCCAGAAGCTAGTCCTTACTAGTAGGCATTGTTCTACTGCTGCCCTTTATCCTTATAGGTTAATAAAGATAATGATTAGTCAATTACAGCCATTGTCTACTGTGACTTTACTTTGCCACTAGTGCTGAGGGCCTTATATTTGGCCCTCACAACAACACAATGAAGCCTATTAATATTGTGCCCATTTAATAATAAGTGAAAATGAAGACCAGAGGGGCGTAATAACTTACCAAAGGTCTCACAGCTAACTGGTAGCACCAGGATTTGAACCCAGATTGGCCTATCTCCGGAGCCTGTCCTCTTAAGTACTATTGATAGTATTGTAGTTTCCTTGCTCAGGACCTCTGCGACTCTTGGGGGCAATCATTGTTGGCCTAATCTCCATTATATGTGAGGCTCTTTGTTAGCCTTGTGGAAAACCAAAGTCCTGGCCTTGAGGAGGAGGCAGCAAAACAGAGGAGCCTTCTTCCCTGTGCTGGGAATATCCATACCCACCTTCACTGTTGCTGACGGCTTTGCTGTTGCAGAGTCTGGGCTTTATGGCAGCATCTCTTTTCTTTCTTTCTTTCTTTCTTTCTTTCTTTCTTTCTTTCTTTCTTTTTTCTTTCTTCTCTTTTCCTTTCCTTCCCTCCTTCCTTCCTTCCTCCCTTCCTTTTCTCAGTACTCAGGGGTTTGAACCCTACTTTGCAAATGCTCTACCACTGAGCTGCACCCTCAATCCCTTTATTATTGTTTATCTTGAGACAAGGTCTTGCTAAATTACTCAGGTTCCCTCTGGCCTTGAACCTGGGATCCTCCAGCGTCCACCTCCCGAGAGTTGCTGAGATGACAGGTGTGCGCCACCATGCCCAGCTAGCATCTCCTTTAATCATCACGGAAACCCTTTGAGGTTGCTGTCTGAATTTTCTTGACTGAGGAAACAGGCAAACTGATAAGGGAGACTGAGAAACCTGACAAAAGTCACACAGATGGGAAGCGGCAAAGCTAGGACCCGATATATGCTGTCCCCTTGCATTTGTAACCACAACCCCCACATCTCCTCAGCAGACCATTACTTGTTCATTCAGCTGTGGTCACCCCAGGACTGCCGGTCCCTCTGCTGTTCCTCAGACTGGCTCTGTGTCTTCTCTGACTAGCTGTGAGATCCAGAGAAACCATGCAGGCTGATATCCAGTCTCTGCCACAGCGGCTGTGGGAAGCACCCTCAAACCCCAACCCCATATGTCCCATACCACACACAACGGCACCACTTACCACTGGCCGAGGCCAAGATCATGGCTTGCAGCATCTCTGTGTCAAACTGGTTGTTGGGCCAGGTGCCGGTTTCATCGCCATTCTGGGAGCTGGGGAGACAGCGGGTTGGTGAGCATAGTCCATCCGTCCCCTCCAAGCCCCTTCTCAAGGCTCCCAAATCCAGAGCCTTATCCCCACCCGGGCCCAAGACCTGCTCCTCTGAGCAAGGTGCTTGCACAATCTTTCAGAAGCCAGACTCCCCACTGGTCCCTCAAATCAGCTCTCCACTGTCTCCCACTGTCACAGCAAGGAATCTGGGACCCTCTCCTGAGGACAGTGAGAGAGGGAAATGCAAGAGAATGCCCCAGAGCTAGAGAAGGGGGGGGGAGGGGCAGAGAGAATGTACAGGGAGATGCAGGAGGCCCCAAGAGATCCCGGAGCAGGAAGAAACTTCTAAAACCCAAATCTGATCGCTTCAGTGGCTTCCTAAGCCCTCAGCATAAAATCCTCAGGCACATAAGAACCGCAGCTCCTAGTCACAAGAACATCACTGCCAGCTCCACTCTCAGTCTATCTTCAAACCTTCCCCCAGGCACTTCCCTGTTCCTCATGCTCCCTTGTGCTTTGAATCCTGGGCAGGTGCTGATCCCTAGAATGTCAGGCCCCAGCCTTTGCTTTGGTGCAGTGAATACCTGAGGGGACCCCTAAACCCACCCAGGCTGGGTCAGGTGCCTGCCCCATGGTAGCCCAGTCACCGTGTGACAGCTGATGCACCTGTCTGCCCTCCACTGTGGTGATCTCTGTGAGGTGAGGACTGTGTCTGCCTGCTAGGAAAACACTGAGGATGAAGCCTGGCACTTGGACCTCATTAGGATGGAGAAAAGCTCTATGCATTGAAAACAACATGAAATGACCCATAATTTTAAACTACTTAAAATATTAAACTATAAAAGAGCCCTAAGGAATTTTGACTCAATTAAAACTTTTCCCATGATGACAGTTTCCATGCTTTAGGTGGTGGAGGAGGGAGGAATTTAAAAGATAAAATCATTTCAATTTGCAGAGGAAAGGGGAAAGCAGCCCTGGCACACACATGCATACAGTCTGCTTATTAGGTAACTATTAGTACTATCTGGCACAGAGAAGTTCCTTAATAAATAGTTGTTGCTCGAATGAATGAGAAGAAGCCAGGGGAGAGAGTTAGGTCCCTATGAGTTATGAAGAAGGATTTGGCACTATGCGAAGGGCTGCAGGGTAGGCTTTGAGGGCATAAAGGGGGAGTGTGTGTGCATGTGCGCATGTGTGCTGTTATGGTGAGTGAGCACTGCCAAGAACTTCTTTACAATTCTTGCAAAGTCTGTCTCTGTTTGTGGGATTGATCATCCCCAAGGAGTGGACTCAGTCTAAGACACAGTACAGAACACCCAGCTGCTGTGTGTTACCTCTACGCGGTCACAGCAAACATAAAGTTAGGGCTGGAGGGGAAACAGGGATCTCTGTACTCTCTCCCAAGAGTGGGAAGAGTTGGGATTCTGTGCCCATTCATTCAACAAACATGTATTCAGCAATTATTATGCACCTTGTCTCTGTGAACGTGCCAGAAATGGTCCGTCTTTATGATGCTCGTGGTGCACATTGAGAAGCTGATGTTAAATTCTGACACAGTAATTCAATTGTAATTGTGACAAGTGCAATGGAAGCAAAGAGCAGAGTGCTACAGAGTAGATAAAGAAAATCCTGACCTAGTCAGGGCAAGAAAGCTCAGTCTAGGCTTCTCCAAGGAAAAGGCAGCAAATTTAAATCCGAACCCATTATCCAGGGGACTGGCAGGAGAATGCTGGCTAAATAAACGTAGGAGCAATGATTGGAAATCACCACTTGGTAACCACAGATATAAAAACAGATTCGGGTGAGGATGATCAGTGAATACCAAAACACGAAAATTGGGTGAAGGATTGCTGCACATCTCAAAGTATGATCCACAGATTGCTAATTAATCACAAATATTTAAAAATATCTTCATTGAGTACGGTGGCTCACTCCTGTAATCCCAGCACTCAGGTGGCAGAGCTAGGAGGAATATGACTTTGAAGCCAGCTTGGGCTACAGAATGAGACTCTGTCTCAATAAAAAACAAGGGCCAGGGATATAGTCAGTGGTAGAGCACATTGCCTAGCATGCACAAGGCCTTAGGGCACAAACTCTAGTACCCCCAAAATAAATAAATAAGTACATAAATAATAAATATCTTTATAAAGTGGGGCATAGTGGTGCACACTTGTAGACCCAGCACTCAGTAGGCTGAGGTGGGCAAACTGAGCCCCTGAGTTGGAGGCCAGCCTGAGCAACATAGTAAAACCCTGTCTCTGAATAAAAAAATAAATAAAATAAAAAAATAAATATGAAAATACTATAATGGAGAGATCTCAGGACATTACTTTCACCAACTGAACAAACAGCATCACTGATAAGGAGACAAGCTGACCTTAAATGACTCCTGACATGATGCAGTGGGATGTACATAATGTCATCCATGGAATATTCCTATCAAGACTGTCCAGCCTGAATATAGCCAAAATAATCAGCAAATCCAGATTGTGGTAATTTTAAAAAACAACTAGCTTGGACTTTTTAAAAATACTTATGATATCTAAAAAAAAAAAAAATGTAGGGCATCTATCTGTTCTAGGTTAAAGGTGAGGGAAGAGACATGCAACAAAATGCAATTCAAGATCCTTAATTGAACCCTGAATTTTAAAAAAAAGCACTGAAATAACATGTTGGGACTGTGTATTCACATATGCTTTCACGTTAAATTCCTCAAGGGTGATAATTCCTTTGTGGTTATATAGGAGTCCTAGGAGACATATACTGAAGGATCAAATGTGATGTCGGCAACACTTTCAAATGGGTCAGGAAAGGACAATGCGTGCGTGTGTGCTTGTGTGCGTGCATGTATAGAGAAAGAAAATAAAAATGCAAAGTATTAATAATTGATGAATCTAGGTTTTTTTAAAGAGTATTCGGATGCTTGCCATACTATTCTTTAAACTTTTTGATAAGTTCGAGACATTTCAAAATAAAAAGTTGAAGGGTAAAAAATAAGTCACCTAGGAGAAGTGAGTGCTGCGGGAGAGCTTTCCAGGCAAAGGAACACATTCCAAGCTTTGAGGGGCTTGGTGGAAGGAGCAGCGTGTGTTGGGAGGGTTAAGAGGGAGTCAGTGTGCCTATTACAAAAGAAGGTGGCATCACGCTGGGACGACGGTGTGGACCACTAAACATTTTGGTCTTATCTTCAGAGTTCTAGAAAGCTGATGAGGCATTTAGAATCAAAGTTGTCATCATGGGATTTAATTATTTAAAATTTACTCTTGCTTCTGTGCAAAGACCAAGGGTGGGGGTTCCCCGGGAAGCACAAGAACCCAGAGGTGGGGTTTCAGCCACTTCCAACCCCATGAAAATTCAGGGGTCCTCACTTCTATCCTGACGGAGCTCGGAGGCAGGTGGGCTCAGGCCCAGGGGAAGGGGCTGAGCAGGGATGAAGTGGGGAGCGCAGACAAGGCAGCAGCAGGGAGGAAAGCTGTGGGCTTGGGGAGAAGACACTGGCTGGAGGTGGCAGTGGCATGGAGGGAGTAAAGGTGAGGGGGAGAGTGATCTGAGACCATGGGGGGCTGGGCTGTCAGGAGGATTGTTGGGAAATACCTAGAGGTGAAACAGGTGGGAAGGCTGCCAGCTCTCTGGAGCTGGCAAGAAATGAAGGTTAGCCCTTTCCTGAGCTCTCCCTGTCCTGAGCACTGGAACGCCTGAGTTATGTGCCTGTCATCTACCTGCATTTCATCCTCAGAATCACCCTACAGAAAAGGGTTATGATTACCCCTGTTTTCTACCACAGGAAATTAGGGCCCAGAGGCCCCCTCAGAGTCTTACACAGCTGGTAAGGGGCAAAGCTGCAACCTGAAAGTGGCCTCATATGATCCCAAAGCCTGTGCTTTCACACAGGCCAAGAACTAGGCTTCCATGAGGAGGAGGCCCTGGAGCCCCACAGCAGATGCAGGGAACTCTGCCAGGATCTGGGGAAGAGCGAAAAGTAAAAACGGGCTGGGTGCCCTGGTGCATGCCTGTAATCCTAGCAACCCAGAAGGCAGAGGCAGGATTGCGAGTTCAAGGACAGGGTTGACCTGTATAACTTAGTTGAGACCCTGTCTCTAGATAAAAAGATTTATAAAAGGGATGAAGGTGCAACTCAGTGGTGGAGCTCATGTCTAGTACGTGTAAGGCCCTGGGTTCAACCCCCCATCACCATCAAGTACTGAAAAAAAAAAGTAAAGTAAAAATAGAGAAAATGGACTACATGTAATTGGCCTACTAAGTGCCTGTGACAGGCTGTAGGATCTGAAAAATGAGAGATACAGCTCTTGCCCTGAAGAGTTTGTATCTGATATGCCGGGGGCGGGGGGGGGGGGGGGGGGGGGGGGGGGGGGGGGGGGGGGGGGGGGGGGGGGGGGGGGGTAGTGGCAAGGGTAGAATATCCCACTGGCTGGGCTATAATAAAATACTATCTGCATGCTGCTCAAAAAGGTGAGGCATCTGGGAAAGTCACCCCGACAAGAGTCTGGACTTAATTGTTGCAATGTAAATGCATGTGCATTTTTCTTAACATAGCAAGAGTCTATTAGCATCTAAAAGTACACATATATGTCCATATGAGGGGCCATTATGCAATAATTAAATGGTCTTTGAAGAAATTATATTGACATGGAGAAATTCTCTGGATACACTGCAAAGAAGAAAAGAAATAAGCTACAATGATAATGGCCTGCAGCCGTAGCACTGTGGCTTCTGATACCAGTCATCAGTGTCTGATCTTGGAAGCTAAGCAGGGTCGGGCCTGGTTAGTAATTGGACGGGAGACCTCCTGTGAACACCAGGTACTGTAGGCTTGGGAGAAGGACCTGGCAACCCACTCCCTAAAATCAATCCGCCATTGAAAACCCTATAAATAGCAGAGAAGCACTGACAATAACCTGTGGGTCTCTCTGAGTCAGATATTGACTCCACGGCACACAACAACCACAATGATAATGGACAGGATGACATCAACTACTGTTAAAAAATAAGCTAAAAAATATGCCAGTTGAATGAGAAAGAGAGTTCTTAATATTAAACGTGAGCAAGTTTGTGAAAAATTTGTTTAGGGTGAATCAGATTTTTTTAAAAAGAAGCTTGTGTATGCTGTTTGACTACACAACTAGAAATGTTTAGAAGCTACATATGAAAATGTTAATAATTCATTGAATAAACTGCAAAAAAGATGGAGAAGAAACATTTACATTAAAAGGGGTTAAAGAAACTTAAGAAACACTCGACTAAATATAAATTGTATCTTATAAAGGAATTGCCTGTTAAAGCTTATAAAGACCCTGATGAAATTATATGATGTCTGAGATTTGCTTCAAAATAATCCAAGGTGAGTGTGCAGGTGGGGATGTAAGTGACACAAGAAGGGCCTTTAGCTAAAGTGAAAGAGCAGGACCATGGAGGGTCATCGCACCATTGCTCCACTTTTGTATATACGTAAAAGTTTCCGTATTAATAAAGAAATTAGTGGTGGTTCTCTCTGGATTATAAAAGTATGTGTAATTTCTCTCAATTTTTTTATATTTCTCACGTTACTATAATGAGTATGTATTATTTTATAACCATAAAAAAATAAGTTGCTATTTGTTTGTTGAATGACTGCCCAATCTTAGAGAAAGCAGGGAGAGTGTATCTCAGAGGGGGAAGGGAAAGGGACCCAGAGCTGGGGAACGGTAGTGTGGCGCCATCGGAGGAGAGAGGGTGGTGCAAGGCGAAGCCAACAGAGACTCTCCAGGCCGTGCAGAAGCTGGGAACAGCTGTAAGGTAGGACCGGATCTAGGTAATAGCCTGGAAGGGAGAGAAGGCTTGCCGGGCTCAGAGTTTGGGACAACAGCTGTTGGGATTAGAAGCCAGAAGGATGACCTGAGAAGGCCTAGCAACGGGAAGAGGAAGCATGTGGCAGGCGAGAACTTCAGAATATGAGTCATTCCCTGCTTTGGCTAGGCAATATGACTTGAACTTGAATCAGGTTTACTGAAGAGCTCAACACTGGTCCCACCCTAAACCACCAGCTGGGAAGCGGGCAAGATAGTGGTGAAGGAGAAGGGCAGAGAAGGAGTAGGGGGCTGGAACCAGGGTTAAAGTGAATGAGAGAAATCTTCCTTCTTCATCACCTCACTTCAATCTGCTCATCAAAATGGCAGCAGAAAAAAACTCCCTGACATTCTGCTGATCCTGAGAAGCTTTGCCACAGGGCCTTTGCATATGCTCTTCCCTCCATCTAGAGTAGTCTTATCTTCAGCAGGTTAATTGGTATTCATCCTTCAGATCTCAATACAGCTTCATTTCTTCCTGACTAGGTCAAATTCCCATCATATGCTCTCGTCACCCAGTACTACTCTTCACAGCACTTATGACAGCTGTAATGCTGCATTTATTTTTGTGATTAGTTGGTTAATATTTGTCTCCCTTAACACACTGCAAACTCCTTGAGAATAGGCACCAGGTCTGTTTTATCTCTCCCACACCTGGAACACTGTCTGGTCTACAGAAGGGGTTTAGTGACTGCTGAATGAATGAAGGAGGGAAGCTGAAGTTGCTGGATTAGACCTTAACACTTGTCTCACCTTGGCCATGTTGGAGCTGAATCCTCAGCAAAGTGACTAAAGAAAGGTAAGCTCCTGAGCTCCTCCACCTTCCCAAGACTTCCCCCAGAGATTCCAGGCCACTAAGCCTCTCTGACAAGAAGAGGCTTGGGGTAGGGGGCAGGTGCTCACTCTAGGAGGCACTGAGAGCCATGTGGGGCCTAGGGTCTGGCAATGACTTCTGCTTCAGGACCAGCATGTGGCCTGGGCTGGGGGTGGGTAGACGGAACACACATTGCCCAGTATTTCTCATAGCTGCTGGAGCTCCAATGTCACCTCCTCCTAGAAGCCTTCTTTAATCACCCTCTCCCATTACACTCACTCTTTTCTTCCTAGAACTTTCTGTGATTTGTAAGTAGATTTTTTTAGTGTGATTTATTGTCAATATTCTCTCCTCTGCTGGCCTGGAAATCTATGAGTTTGGGGGCTGTGTCTACTTGTTCACTGATAGCCCAGTATTAGTGTAGGGTCCGGCTCATAGTAGATGCTCAATAAATATTTGTTGAATGAAGAAGTACATGCATTCATGAATGACTTAATGGACAGCATGTAGGGAGGCTGGCAAGGCCAGCTAGGAGAAGGGAAACAGTTGAGGTCAAGGCAAGGGCAAGAGCAGCCCAAGCCTTCTGGTCTGCTGCCCTGTAGGGGCTTTCTAGGAAGTGCTTTGCATTCCTGATGCCAATGGCAGGACTGCACATGCCCAGGAGCTGGAATCTGCACTGTACACCAAGGCCTCCTGAGTTCTCACACCAAGGCCTCTTGCATTCTTATGGCTGTAAGGGCTGCTTGGTGAAGACAGGCAGGAGTGGAAGCCCAGAAGCTGGCACTTAGCATCTGGGCAAACATAGGCAGAAGGAGTAGCCCCAGACCCTGCCTCCCTCCCGTGCTCCTTGGACTGGCTCCGCCCAGATCCTGGCTGCTCCCAGGGAGGCCTGGCCCAGTGCCCTCCTCACTCCCCTCAGACCCACTGAAGGTCTTTCTGCTGATGGTCCCCCCCACCGCAGGGGGTTCCTGTCTCAGCAGGAATTCATACCCAGTTGAAATGAGCAGCTGGGGTAGTCTGGATGGGAGGGTGAGTGGTGGGGAGCTTCGATCAAAGGCTCTGTGTGAGGGGCGGGGAGGCCGGCGCCTGTGTCTGCCGCCTTCCCACAAGGCAAAGAAATGAGAGATAGAGACAGCAGTTCAGAGAAAGGGACAGGATGAAAGAGAGACAGAGAGAGAAAAGAAATGTAGCAGAGAAGGCGATTTAGAGAAGCAGAACAAGACAGGCACCCGGAGAGACAGACAGACAGACAGACACAGTGAGGCTGAGAACAGAGAAGAAATAGAGGAAAGCAGAAATGAAGAAAGACAGAGGAACAGGGAGACTAGTGATAGAACAGCGAGACACTAGGAAATACCAGGAGAAGGAAAGACCCCCCCCAAAACAAAACAAAGCAAGACAAAAAAAAAGAAAGAAAAAGAAAAAAGGGACAAGGATAGGGAGGCAGAGACAGAGAGAAAAGGAGAAACAGAGACTGAGACTAAGGAAGAGTCACATTTATTCTTTCCTTCCACATTTATTGAGCACTTGCGCTGGGGCAAGGGCAGCACAGGGCGCAGGTCAGCGCAGGGAGGTAGGAATGGGAGGGATGAGCGGGAGCAGCAAAGACAGAGAGCCTCTTGCCAGGCGACAGAGCTAGAGGCAGAGAGGCACACTGAGGTGGAGGCAACGGGGAGGGTGCAGAGGTGAAGCGACAGTGACAGAGACACAGACAGGAGAAAGAGAAGGCAGGGACAAAAGTCCTGCAGGCAGACAGGGGAGGACAAGTGGGGGCCAGGAGGCAGCTGGGGGAGCCAGAAGTAGAGACCTGCCCAGGCCCTGGACGGGGGATGATTCCCAGCAAGTCCCACCTCCAGCTGTGCTGTGTCCTTTGCCCCACAGCTGCAATGCCCTCCCTCCTACCTCTTCCTCGTGACCTCTCATTGCTCCCTGCTCCTCCCATCCCATTTCCCTCCCTGAGCCTAGGCCTGGGTGCAGCCCAGCTCAGCTCTAAAGAGGGAGCCATAGTCAGGAATGGCTTAAGACCATCCTTTGAACCCACAGAGCCCTCAGGAGCTGGAAAAATGTGCGTGGGGGAGAAGGGAGAGGATGAGTGTATGAATCAAGCGTCCAAAATAGTCAGGGTAGGCGTCTCTTTCTTCTGGGGTCTGTGTCCCAGCCCCCAATACACCAAAATCTCCCTGAAATTTCGAACTGAGGGGAGAAGCCATTTGTAGCAAATGCCATGCAGAGCCCTCCCCCGTCCCCTCCCACGTCATCCCTGAGAAAATGCCGCAGAGAAGAGGGTGGGCTGGAGAATCAGTCACCTACCCGCTGGTGCCAGGTCTCTGGGCCTGAGAGAAACGCCAGTCCGTGTTGGGCGGGGCTTGCTGTGGAGAAAACAGAGAGAAAGGGACTGAGTACCGTGAGCATTCAGAATGTCACCCAAGACCCTGGGGATGGGCCAGGAGGAGGGGAGTTAGCAAGAGAAGGAAGTGGGCTAAGATGCAGGATAGACACATCTTCAAGGACTAAAAAACACCAGAGGTCTCAGAGGTCAGGTACCAGAGACAAAAGGGAAACAGCATTTCATCTGATCACAGTCAGCAAGCCTAGATTTCTTTGCTAAAAAACTAGCCCCTTTTCCCCTGTCCCCAGACTCAGAACTTCTGAGCCAAAATTCAAGGACTGAAAGTGTCTTCTGTGGAACTGTGTGGAGGAGTGCAGAGAAGGCCCCCCAAAGTGGCAGAGGAGGCTTTTAGATAGACTTCCCCCAGCCCTAGAACGAAGTCATTCAGCTCCTCAGCGGGAAACAAAGCACCCTCTGCAGCAAGATGGCTGCTGCTCTGGGTAACCCTTTTTGTGCCAGGTTGTGCTGTGACACATTCAGAGGGACACCTCCTCCAGCCTCTTGGCTCACAAGGATCTCTTCCCACAGCTAAATATATTATTAATTTAGGAGTCATGCCAGCCTGGGCCTTTGCAGGGCAGCCAAGCCTGGGGACACCTCTCACCCCCAGAACTCCATGCCAGACAATGGCCTGTGACTAAGGAGGAAAGAACAAGGCCACTCTGTCTAGGACAGAGAAAAAGGCTGGGATGGAGCCCAGAGGGATCAACATCCCACAGCCTCCAAGCAGAGCCAGCTAAGTCTTCTGGGTCTCCAAGGGGCTGATCTTCAGCCATCTCCCACTGGGCTGGATATGTGGGGTTCCTCAAGCCACCTAATTTGCAAGTCCCTCCCAGTCCTTCCAGCCTGCGCGTGATCCTAGCCCACACTCTCACAGAGCTCTCCCACAGTTATGTCCTCACCGGAGTTGCTGGTAATTAATTCTCACACTGGCTCCCAAGAGCAGAGAGTACAAGCATCTCAGATTACACTGGGGAGAAGGAAGAGTCAGGACTGCCAGTGACTCACACCAAGGCTCACAGGTGACAGTGATGTGAACAGGACCCAGAAACCTAAAAACTCATGTGTATCAGGCACCAAAAGCACCATTCTGGGGCTGTCATGCAGAAGGGTACAGGGATGTCCAGCCCGTAGGCATTGCAGAATCTACAGGAAGATGCACCTGATCAGGATAGCAGGATAGGATGTTGAGAAAAACTCACCACCTACTCAAGAAGGGCAGCTCCAAGTTTGTTCAGTGAGGGCTGCTGGAGAAGAGAAGGTTCCAAAGACTTTCCTCTACATTTATAGTTCTCATGGGGAAAGATACTAATCATCTCTTGTCACTAGTTCACCATTACAAATTCCAATTGCCAAGACATTCAAAGCACAGATTTTGGAGTTAAACAGGCCTGGATTAGACTCTATCACTTACACTTGGAACTTGAATAAATCACTTGACCTCTGTGAAACTTAGTTATGAGATGAAGATTATAATACCTACTCAGCAACAGCTGGTGGGAAGAGCAAATGAGCGATCTTGGTCCTTCAAAGAGGCTTGTAATAAGGTTCTCTCAATCAGGTATCAGAAGCACCTGGGGATGTTGTTTCAACATCCCCATCTAGTATATCCCCATCTAGTGTATAATCCCAATACACTAGAGTTATAGTCGGGCATAGATATATTTTGAATAAAAGCTCATGGGTTTGTAGAAACTTATGCTTTTTACTATTATAGAAACAGGAGAAGGACGTGGCAATCCACTCCCAAAGCAATCCAGAACCAGTCAGTCATTGAATACCCTATGACGGTGGCTATGAGTCAGACATAACTCCTTGGCACCTAACAACCACCACAGATGAGGGTACCTCTGACATCTGGCAGAGGCTATGGTTTCCCCTGGGCCAGAGGAAGAAGGACTTGCAAGAATTTCAGATACTTTGGTCACCCCTAAAGCCCTAACCCTAGATCACTGAGCACATCTTGGTCACAGCAGTGCCACAGCCTATTTATTAGCATCCAGGGCCTGGGTGCTCACCCTTACACTTCCTGGGGACAGAAAGGGGCTGCTGGTGCCACTGGGGCCACTTGTCCTTCAGAAGCCTACTCACTCGCCCAACTCAGGCCGAGCCTCGCTTTGCTTTGGAATACATCATGCCTGTGGGTCCGAGGCTTCTGGGCTGCTGTTCAGCTAAGGAAGAGTTCCTGGCCCACCAGAACCTGCCGGCTACCAGGTCATTGGGTCTGGCCCGCCCCCCACCTAAAGTGCCCAGCGTTGCTTCTGTATTTTAGGAACCACGGCCAGGCCCATACGGGCCTGGTCACCTCCTGGCTAGGGAGTCAGCCAACGGTGAGTACATCCGAAGGCTGCAGAGGGGGCTGAGAGTTGGCTGGGGACAGCCCATGTGGACCTGGCTACAAGCGACGGGCAGTGCAAGCTGGTGTGCGTGTGTGCGCGCTTGTGCAGGTGAAGGGAGGCGAGCCGAGCCAGCAAGCCGCCGCGTGGGGCCGGTGGGACGTGGGTGTGGCCTGCAGGAAGGACACGCAAGAGCCCTGCCCCCGGGCAATTAAGTCCTGACCACCCAAGACGTTAGGTAGAGAAGGGATAAGGAAAGTTGCGGGAGGATTACAGCTTAGTCTCAGATCATGGAAGTGGGGAAAAACCGAAGAGGAAACTTAAAAGACCGATGGAGCACACTGGAGCCGGCGCCTCAGAGCCTGGCAGGTTGGGTCTGTGACAGCCTCCACTCCGGACTCCCGACACCTCTAGATCGCTAGAAATTCTCAGGGAGCTGGGCGGCGCCCCAGCCGGTTCTGTGTGGGGGCGGGGTCGGACCTCCCACCCCTTTCCCCTAAGCGCCACCACCTGCTGGTGCTAGGAATCTCCCCAACCTCTCCTCCACCACGCTGGTTCCCAGCAGTCAGTTCAAATGGTACCAAGAATCGGGTGGAGCACAGCCAGCAGCAGAACCAGCCCGAGAGGAGTGGATGCGAGTTCAAAGTCCCTTATGTGGATGGGTGGCTTCTCCATCGCTGCCCCTGGGGGTCGCCCCGGGCAGAGCTGAGCCCTCACCTGGCTGGGCTCCCGCAGCGTATTAGAGGGGGAACGGAAGGCATCAGGCTCCAGCGCCAGAGCTGAGGGCTGCTGAACGCTGAGAGGCCTGAGGAAAGTGAAATCACTGCCGTCGGAGGCGGGTGAAAAGCACGTCCTGTAGCAATGGCTCTGGGAGTCTGTGGGCCGCAAAGTCACCTCCATGTACTTGAGCGTTCCATCAGAGCTCACTTGCAGGTTGGGGCTGGATTGTTTATAGAATTCTCGGGAGGGTGAGTCCTGGCGGCTGCAGCACTGGCCCCCACCCCGGTCCCCATCTGCATGGCCCCGAAGGCACTTAGCTGACAGAAAGGTGATGGTGACTAAGGATAAGAGACTAATGGCTGCCAGAGCCACAATAAGGTAAAGGGTAAGGTCAGAACGCTCAGGAGGGTGCATGAGGAAGTCACTGGATTTGGGCATTTCCTCAGCCTCCTCATCCTCCAGAACTAGCAGCACTGTGGCTGTAGAGGAGAGTGAAGGGTCACCATTGTCTCTCACTAAGACCACCACCTGCTGGGTGTCAGAGTCATCCTCCAGGAGGGCCCTTGCTGTGCGCACCTCACCAGTGTGTGTGGACACCAGGAACAGTCCTGGGGCTGTGGACTGTGGCAAGAGTGAATAAGAGAGCCATGCATTGTGGCCTGCATCAGCATCCACAGCTGTCACCTTGGTGACCAAAGAGCCAGGAGGAGCAGAGCGAGGGAGGCGCTGGGGGGCTGAGAGTTCCCTCCCAGGCCGTGGGTGCAGCACAGCAGGGGCATTATCATTCTGGTCAAGGACAAACACATGGAGAGAGGTGTTGGCATGCAGTGGGGGAGAGCCAGAGTCTCGAACTCCCACCACGATCTGCAGCATCTGTAGCAATTCATAGTCAAAGGTACGCTGTGCAAAGATCCGTCCATCTTCAGGGTTGACATACACAAAGGAGGAGGCTGGGGCTCCCTGAATCTGACTGGCTACAATGGAGTAGGTGAGGCGGGCATTATCCCCAATGTCTGCATCTGAGGCAGCCACGGTGCAGAGAAGGGAGCCCGGAGGCCGATTTTCTGGGATGTAAGCAGTGTAGAGGGGCTGAGTGAAGCAGGGTGCGTTGTCATTAACATCCGAGATGTTGAGCCTGATTGTTAGAAGTGTGTGCAGAGGAGGTGAGCCAGCATCACTGGCCCGCAGCTTGATGATATAATGGGATGTGGCCTCTCGGTCCAAGGGCTGACTGGTTAGCAGTGAGTAGTGGTTCTCTGAGGGCTTAATCTGAAATGGCAGGTCTGGAGAGATATCCAGGCTCACCTCACCATTTCTACCTGAGTCTCGGTCTCGCACATTAAACAACCCCACCACCGTGCCCGCTGGTGTGCTCTCCAGGACAGGGTTGACCAAAGAGGCCAGGAGCACCTCTGGGGCATTGTCATTGGCATCCCCTACATCCACTTGTATCACACAGTGGCCCTCCATGGCTGGCTGGCCCTGGTCTCGGGCTCTTGCATGAATTTCATAGAAATTTGACTCCTCAAAGTCTATTGGACCCAAAACATGGATTGCTCCACTGCTAGGGTCCAAGCCAAAGAGATTCCGCACTGCCTCAGATGTATGGTCTCCAAAAGAATAGTCTAGCTGACCATTGGTGCCCTCGTCTGGATCAGTGGCATTGAGGCGGAGCAGCAGTGTACCTATGGGTGCATTCTCTGGGAGTCCCACACGTAGAACTGAGGACTGGAAAATTGGAGCATTATCATTGATGTCCAACACGATGACAGAGATAAGGCTGGTCCCTGAGCGGGCAGGGGTACCTCCATCCACAGCAGTGAGCACCAGCTGATGTCTTGCCTGGGCTTCACGATCCAGCTGCTGCTCTAGCACCAGCTCTGGGAACAGCTTCCCATCTTTTAGGGTCTTCACGTTCAGAGAGAAATGGCTGCTGGGGCTTAGAATATAAAAGCTCACGGCATTGGTGCCCACATCTGGATCCTGGGCACTATCTAGTGGGAATCGTGCCCCAGGTGCAGCTGATTCTGAGATGCGCATCTCTCGCTCAGGAGTGGCAAAGCTGGGAGAGTTGTCATTGAGATCTAGGATCTCTACCTCAACTCGGATGAGCTCCAGGGGGTGTTCAGTCACCACTGGCACTGGCAGCAGGCAGCTAGTGCTGGCTCCACATAGGCTTTCTCGGTCAATCTTTTGATTCACTGCCAAAGCACCGCTCACCAAGCTCAGGGAAAAATAGCGCCCATTCTCCTCAGAGCCCAACCGTAGTCGGCGGCTCAACAGATCTGTCACCTTTAAGCCCATATCTTGAGCAATGTTCCCCACCAGCGTCCCCGGCTCAGATTCCTCCACCACTGAGTAACGAAGCTGCCCAGACACCCAGCCCCAGCAGCACAAGGACAACATGCACAGCACTTGCCATTTCCCAGCGAGCTGTGGGGGTATCTTGGGCCCCATGACCCAGAAGTCCCTTCCTGGAGAGTAACTGTGCTGTCCTGTCTCCAAGGTAGACCCAGTGCTTGGAATGCAGAAGCTGAAATCTCTTATATCTCCTTCCAACCTCTTAAAAACTGCTCCGAGGTTTGCCTGCCTGCAGCAGTTCTTAGTCACCAAATGGCGGGGGTGGGTGTCAGGGGGAGGGGAGTTAAATGTGAGTGGAGCTGGGGAGCTGGAGGAGGAGAGGCGGGCAAGAAGAACAGATCTCCCACCTCAGCTCTGAGTTTGATTGGTCAAAAAGTCTGTCTGCTCTCAACCAATTATGCAGTCTCCTCAGTCCTGGAAACCTTGGGAACAGGCGCTGAAAATTTGTGTAGCAGAAGCTTGCTACCTCCCCACTCGTTTAGTGCCGTAGGTTGATTTGGCCCCCTTGGCAGCAAAGTTTGACAGCTCAGATGGTGCTCAACAGGGAAGACAAAGTGGTACAAAACTCCTGAGTGTTCTGTCCCAGCAACTTCCTGCATGATTTCAGAGGCTTCTACTACTTTGCTTGAATCAACAAAATTTAGTCCTTCTGGGAGAAGCAAAGTCCATATGTTTCCCTCCCCCCCACCTCTATCCTGCTGAATGGTGCTAGGGTAAGAGAAAAGATTTGTTAGAACCCTGCAAAGTCTTTCCCTGACTCTCCAGCAATTCTTTGAAGAGAATCTCATTTCCAACTGATGGCTATACAACTTAGCTTTTCTGAGATTCTGGACTTAAAATGTGAAAAGAGTGTCATAGCTTGTGGAAAAGGGAATATTTCTGGGGCTAATCTAGGTTACCTAGGTATGGCCTCTACACTTTATGGTTTCACTAAATTCAGAACTCTACCTAAAGACTCCCAGAATAGCTGTCTCTATGAATTCCTCAACTGTGAAACCGTTTTCTAACATGAAGTGATTTCATTTATTGTTTTCCCCCAAAGAAGTAATGAATACACCCTCACTTCCAGTCTACACTATCTAGTTCAAATCCTGGTAGGGACTTGATCTAGAGTCCTAAAGACATCCGCTACCACTTTGATCTGTACCTCTCAGCTCCCCTGGCTCTGTCCCCTTTTGGCTCTTTGATGTTTCAAATAGAGAGCTCCTGTCCCAGTGGGCTAGAAAGTACTAGATACTATGGAGCAAAGATTTTCATCTCCCCTCAATCCATTGGGAAATGAACCTAGAATTAAGCCTCTCCAGAACCCAACTCCCTCATTCAGAAAGAGTAGAGAAAGCAGCCCTGGATTTAGGTAATTGCTGATGCACCCCAATCTTGTGCACAATAACTTTCTGTGCCCCTACATTCCTGTCAGCATGCTTCCACAATAGTTGGGTATTTTTCATTTTTTAGTACTAGGGGATTGAACCCAGAGCCTTGCACATGCTTTGTGAGTGCTCTACAATTGGGCTCCACCCCTTGTTGTTGTAGTTAGATGCCATCATGTCATGTCTGCCTCATAGTGCCCTCATAGGGTTTTCAATGGCTCATTGTTTTGGGATTGCCTTGGGAGTGGATTGCCATGTCCTTCTCCCATTTTTGCGGTGGTGGGGATGGAACCCGGGACCTCAGAGACTGCAGAGCAGTGCTCTACCAACTGAGCTAAATCCCAGCCCACAGGCTGCACCCTTAACACCCTTTAATGTTTTTCCTTTGAGCTAGGGTCTTGCTAATTACACAGGCTGCCCATAGCCTCAATCTTGATCCTCTTGCCTCCGGGATTATAGGCGTACGATTATAGGCATGCACAACTGCACCTGGAAAGAGGCTGTTTCTTGATCACCAATTATTTTCATTCTTTACACTCATATATGGACATTACCCACCCCAATCCTTGACAACTAATCCTTGACAACTGCCTAGTAAATTCACAAAACACTGCGAAAGCACAGCATCTACCGCACAGTTACTGCTCACAAAAATGGTGCCACTACTATGGGCTCTTACAGGGAGGCCAGTACTCTCAGGAACATGGCCCAGCCACATGCTTGGATCCCAACAACCCTAAAGCATTGGCTGAGCCTGAAAGGTCTCACCTCAAGCCCATAGAGAAGATCAGAGGGTGGACAGCTCGGGCGAACAGGCTCCCCTGCCATAGGTGCACTGGGTGACTTCACCATCATGAAGCTATCACTCCGAGTGGGTGCGGAAGCCAAGGGTGTGCAGCCATGAGAGTGGCCTCCCACATCAACAAACTTGATAGGATCTTCTGATCCTAGCTGGATTCGGAGGATCCCATTGGAAGGAGGAAGCCCTTCCCTCCTTCGAGATCTGGTGAGGCAGGCACAGGTGCCAGCAGGAAAGCATGTCACTCCACAGGCAGCCCCACGCAGACACTTAGAGAGTAGTGCCACGAATGAGCCAAAGGAGACAAAGCAAATTGCCACTAGCGACACAGCCAAGTAGAGGGTTAGACGGGATTCTCCTTCCCTTGGAGCTGAGGATTCTCGAAGATCAGGGACAATTGGATGAGTGTCTTCCTCTAAGGACACTAGGAGAGTAACAGAGGTAGAGAGTGGTGGGCTACCACTGTCCTTCACCACAATGACCAGCTTCTGTGGTGGGAGATCAGCTGGGATGGGCACAGCCGTCCGTACCTCCCCAGCATATCGTGAGACTGCGAACAGGCTGGGATCCGGGGCCTCCAGGAGCTGATAGGAAACCCAAGCATTGTAACCTGAATCCAAGTCCACAGCAGTCACTTTTGTGACTAGGTGGCCAGCACCAACTGATGGAGGCAGCGCTTGGGGACATAAGGAACCAGGCCTGGCCCTAGGGCGGAGCACAGCTGGAGCATTGTCATTGAGGTCCAGCACGAACAGACGAACTGTCACAGTGCTGCTAAGGGGTGGGTTGCCTCTGTCCCGGGCCTGAACCTCAAACTGCAGTGTCTGTGTTTGCTCATAGTCAAATGATCGAGTAGCATGAACAGCTCCCGTTTGGGGGTTCAGAGAGATGAAGGATGAAGCTGACACATCTCGATTTCTGGGCTCTAAGAGAGAGTAGGAGATAAGTGCATTCAAGCCAGAGTCTGGGTCAGAGGCTGCAAGGGAGCAAAGCAGGTCCCCTGGGCGATTATTTTCAGGAACAAACACCTCATGTGACCTCTGGAAGAAAGAGGGTGGGTTATCATTCACATCTGAAATATTGAGGAAAATAGTCCTGTGGGTACTCAGAGGAGGGTTTCCAGCATCAGAAGCAGTGACCATGATGTCATAACTGGCTTTGGCCTCTCGGTCCAAGGGTCCAGCAGTCACCAGGGAGAACTGGTTCCTGAAGGCAGACTTGAGGGCAAATGGCAAGTGGTCTGGAATACGAAGGCTCACATCTCCATTTGACCCCGAGTCAGGGTCCTGCACACTGATGAGTGCCACAACAGTGCCAGGTTCTGCACTCTCTGGGAGAGTTCCAAGCTCTGAGGTCACCGTGATATGGGGGGCGTTATCATTTACATCCAGTAGATCCACTCGAAGGCTACAATGTTGTTCCATGGCTGGAGAACCTCCATCACGAGCCCGCACATCAAATTCGTAGTAATTCTCACTCTCAAAGTCTAGGGGCCCCTGAAGGGTGAGTTTTCCAGTAGTGGGATGCAGGCTAAAGAGATTTCTCACACGATCAGGGGTGTGGCCACTGAAAGAAAAGGTGACATTACCACTAGGACCCAGGTCTGGGTCAGAGGCATTGAGCTGGATGAGCACCATGCCCGCCGGTGCGCTCTCCAACACACTGATCCTGTAGCTGGGTTGCTGGAAGGCTGGGGCGTTGTCATTTACGTCCAGCACTGATACCCGGAGCTCCGCTGTGCCAGATCTCGGGGGGTTCCCACCATCCACAGCAGTTAGCACTAGGCGGTAGTCCGACTGCTTCTCCCTATCCAAAGGCTTCTCCAGTAGCAGCTCTGGGACTAGGCTGCCGTCGCTGCGCTTCTTGACATCCAGTGCAAAGTGTTCGTTGGAGCTCAGTCTATAGCTGCTAATGGAATTGCTACCCACATCTGCATCCTGAGCCTTTTCCAAGGGGAAACGTTGTCCTGGAGGAGCTGCCTCCCCGATTTCCAAGTCCAACTGCTGCCGCGGAAATCGGGGGGCGTGATCATTCACATCTACGATCTCTACCTCGGCTCGGTACATTTCCAAAGGCCCTTCGGTTACAAACTCCAGGGGCACGATACAGCTGGCACTGAGCCCACACAGTGCCTCTCGATCGATTGGATTCTTGATGAGCAGGGCTCCGCTGTCCAAATCCACGCGGAAGTGTCTTTGGTTCACCTCTCCAGCGACCTGCAACCTGCGAGCTGACAGACTCTCTGTATCCAGCAGGAAATCTTGGGCGACATTCCCTACAAAAGTCCCTTCCTGTGACTCCTCTGGGACCGGGTAGCGGATCTGCCCACAAACGTAACCCAGGTGGCAAAAGAGGAACAAAAGGGTAGCTCCCCGCCAGGTCTCTACCCAGCTTCTCACCTTGCGGAGCATTGCTGCCATCTGCTAATTCTCTACTTGGTCTTGAGAAGCAGAAGAAGCCGACCCGCCCCAAACACCACAGCAGCTGGAGACACCTATTTCCCTTTCCTCGCGCCAGCTTTGGCGCGGCTCCGCCGGCGCTGCAAGGGTTACGCGCCGTTTTTTGCTGGTGGCGGGGTAGATTTGTCTGCCTTTTACCACCCGATTGGCAGACAGCGGTTCCTGCGCTCAGCCAATAGGCTGAGCAGAGAACGTCCCAATAGCAGCAGGGTTAATGCGTCGCAGCATCGGGAGGAAAAAAACACACACACACACACACCACCAAAAATATAATAAAACAAACCCAAACCTATCTTTTCATCTTACTCCGGCTCAACTGGCATTTCTTTCCACGAATCGTTACCTGTGTGGATAGGCAGGCAATATATATGGTTTTTTTTTCCCTCATAACACAACAACTCACCCCGCCCCTTTTCCGCGGGGGGTGTGTAGGGGGGAAACAGCGACAGCCTGAGCCCTAGCAACCTGCAGCCCAAAGAGCGAATAGCCATTTGAGACTGGTCACTTTGTTCAAGCCAGTGTTGTCATCAACTGATAGTCTAAATGAGTAGCTTCTGTCTCAGTCTGATTGTATTAGAGCAACGGCTAATTAGTAACACTGCCATATACTCAAAACTCTGCCCCCTCTGCAAATTATCCATCTCTTTGAAGAAAAGGCTTACACACTAATGTAGTCAATTAAATTTATGCTGCACGCGTTTTTAGTGTAACAGGAGGCACAGTGGAAACCAAAAGTCTCTTAATCAGACATTTGCTAGTGAAACACTAAATTATCATTCATGGATTTCAAGGACAGTATGGAAGCAAGGTGGTGGAAGTCAGAAGAGGGAGGCGTCCCAAAACTGTGAGAATCAGCGTGTCTGGGAGGTGCTAAGGACTAGATCTCATTACCTCTCAGACTCCTACTGTTTACAGATTTAACAGCTTTCTTGAATGATTGGGAATCAGCTACCAACAGCATTGTGACTACAAATCCTCTTTATTTGACACCATGGTATTTCTAATATGTTGTTAATTACCAACAGAGACCATTTCAAAAGAACAAGCTTTTCACTTAGCCCCAGGGGACCTCTTGTAGCTGGAGACCTGATCTCACCCCACCCCCACTGTCATCCTAACCTCCTAGCAGCCTGGCTACTACCTTGCAGAAGCACAGAAACAGCACATTTTATACTGGAGGTATCTGAAAGCTGTAATCTGAGTGGCAAACACATTAGAACACAGAGAACGAGAAAAATCCAAGCTGATCTGGACATGAAATACAGTAATTCATCCAAATCCCTACCTAGCTTACCACCGGTTGCCAAAACCAGCAGCAAAAACTGGTGTTGTTCTCCCCCAGTATTTCCCCAAACCTTTGATCTTCAGGAATATCCTTTTGACTATGGTGAGGCCAGCAACCAACATTATAGTCTCAAAGAAAGGGAAATGCCATTCTGTTTTCGTTTACAAGAACAAAATATCCCCAACCTGCCCTGACACACAAACCAAAAAACCCCTACACCTCCTCCCATGGGAATGATGAAGGTATAAGTCAGCCTGACTTACCAAAGTATTTATGCCTGAATTGACTATCTTTTTGAGTGGTACCATCATCAACCCAACTGCTATTGGGGGTGGGGAAGTTGGGGGTGGTAATTGGTGGGTATCTATCCTTAACTCATTTCTGTCCCTCACTTCCTAGATCATGTCAATCAACAAGTCCTAATGATTTTATAATAGTCATCTTCCTCCATATGCACTGCCACAGTGCTGGTTGAAGCGTTTATCAATATTCTCAAATATTGCAATAGCCTTCTAACTGGTCTCTGTCTCCAACAAAATGTCTCCAATATAGTTCACTTAATGGCCGTCAGAATAATTTCTCTAAACAAAAACCGTCGATATAGGTCCACCCAAACTCTGCAATGATTATTCTATATGGGATAAAATAAAAACTCCTTAGTATAGCCTTGAAGTAATCCAGGATCTAACTCCTGTCTACTTTCTTCACCTCATTACCTGCAGAGACTGTTTTGTAAACACTTTAAGGTTAAGTAATAATGAGATATACTTATCTCTGCGTGGAATTTCCTGCAAAAGTCCCTTCCTGAGCCTCTTTCCCATTTACTGTTTGACCAAGTTACTAGTCAACCTTTAGCTGTTCAGTCATGCAGCCTTATCACCTCTATAAAGTCTTCCTGATTTGCCTAGACTGACTTAGATGTTTCTCCCCTTCTGCTCTCATTGCTTTTTACACAATGAAGATCCCCATTACTTTTTTTTTTTTTTGCACATCTATCTACTA
The DNA here is from genome assembly GCA_007922755.1 of Pedetes capensis. Taxonomy (NCBI): domain Eukaryota; kingdom Metazoa; phylum Chordata; class Mammalia; order Rodentia; family Pedetidae; genus Pedetes; species Pedetes capensis. Next base: position 52,540 of record VMDO01000239.1, on the reverse strand, counting down.
TAGTACCTGATGTACCATAACAACAGGATGGTGCTTTTTCATGTTTTAGAGTGTCTAGAACATAGGGATGCTACTAAATCAGAAATATTGGTATTATCTTTATTTTGTGATGAGGAACCTGGATTGCATAGAGGGTAAGAGACTTATCTAAACCTAAACAACTAGTATGTGCAGTACCACACTTACATTTGCAAATTCCTACAAACAAGCACGGTCTATTTTACTAGAATTGGAGAATCATAAAGCCTTAATTCTGTACATACCCTTGAGTTGGCCTTTTTATGACAGGAATGTGATTCTTCCATCTCTAGATTTTTTTTTTTTTTTTTTTTTTGAGACAGGGTTTTGCTACATAGCCCTGGCTGCCTGGAATTCATTATGTAGACCAGGCTGACCTTGATCCTTCTGCCTCTACCTTCCAAGTGCTGGGATTACAGGTGTGCACCATGATGCCTGGGCATCTCTAGATTTGAAAAACAGCTTTATCGAGATATAATTGACATACTAAGAAGTTCAACTATTTAAAGTGTACAATTTGATGAGTTTTAGTATATTCACCTATACTAAACTGATACAATCATCACCACAATCTAATTATAGAATATTTTTGTCATATTCAAAAGAATCCAATTCCAATTGCCCAGGTGCTAGTGGTTTAAAAAGGTTTTCTCTTTAGGTGACTGAAATACCATTTTGTGTCTTCCCTGCAATGGTCTGCTAGAGATATTCCATGTAATATTGTAAACCTGGAAAATGACGTTACAGAAACCTTAAGTTGAATCTGGTCCAGTAAAGTTGGCTCATAGTTCTGTGAACCCCATAATGGTCCTTTGCTTCATAAATACGCTAAATGATGAATTGGCAGGTTGTAGGGCAGTGGTTTTCAGACATGTCTGCACATTAGGATCATCTGGGGATCTTAAAAAAATACTGATGCCTATTCCACTCCCAGAAATTGTGCTTTTATTGCTCTAGAGTGTTGCCTGAGCCTCAGAATTTTTATGAGATCCCTAAATGATTTTAAGGTGCACCTCAGTTTGAGAACATTGTTCTAGGGAAAATGCCAGTTTTTTTCTAGGCTGACCAGAAGAAGAGCAGCTTCTGTCTAGTTTTCATCCTTCCTTAGTCTTTTCCTATGTGCTTTTACTTTGTCATCTTACAATGTCCTCATAAATGCTTATTTTTAAGGTGTGCTTAAGGTAGTGGGCAAATAAATAATAAAAATAGTAGTAATGATAATAACTTTTTAACAATTATGACATGTCAGGCTCCATGTGAAATATCTTTCATATAGTATGTTATGTATTCTATAAAACCCTGTTATTCCCTTTTTGCATATGAGAAAGAGGCATAGACAGGAGATTGAATAAAGTGGCCAAACACTCACAGTTGGTAAGTGGTACAGCTTCATTTGTCTAACTGCCAAATCCAAGATTTGATACCAATAACACACTTAGTAACAAACACTGGTGTGCCCACAGTTGAGAGTATATGTTTCTTTCCAAGGCAAAGGCCTTATACTCATGGGCATACCATCCTGAATGAACAAATGATTTACTTTTCTAAGGAAGGGATTTATCTACTTTTCACATTATGTCTAGACCTAAAAAAAACCAAAACTGGAAGGATCAGGAATTTGTTCTTTGGGGTTGTTTTGATTTATTTTTAAAATAAATTTTTACTTTCTTAAAATGGTTATCTTTGGCTTTGGGGATTATAGTTAGTTTAATTTTTTTCTTTGTATTTTTCTGTATTTTCCAAATTTTCTACAATTCTCATGCATTACTATTTTAATATAAAAGTATTTGGTAAATAACATGTCCATTACTTCCAGTAGTGTGCTTAAAATAAGTTTAAAGGACGCTTGGAATTTTATTTCATTCATGGAAAATTATCTGAGAATGAGGTACAGGATCTATAGAGGCAAAGGAAAGTTTTAAAAAAACTTTAATTTTGATGCAGATGAAGCAACCATTTGAAAAGCAGACAGAGGTAGTTTTTGTATTCATGGTTGCTGCCACTGGCTGAAGGTACTCAGTAGCTTGTTTCCAAACAAAATGATACCACCCTAAGCTCTAAGTGCTCAGATCTTCTAGTTCAAGCACCCCTTAGCAAGATTGGTTACTCGTGATGGCAAATGGCTGCTGGGGTGTGAATTGGGCCCACAGATGAGTCAAGTAACTTCACCCTGACATACAACCATGAAGCACGCTCTAGTGGGCCACCCTCCTACCAAAGTCACTAAGTTTGATCAAGGAAGGACCAGGTGAAAGTTTAGACGCGTAATAAGAAAAACATAGTTATCGTTTAAAAACAAAATAAAACAACAACCATAAAAAGCTCAGCTCTACACCTTCTAGAACATGGTGCAGGAATCAAGAGCATTAAAACGGCACAGGGATGACTTGCTAATCCTTACCTGTCCAAGAGGGGCGCTCTCTGCACCCAACACCTGCCTATAGAACACCGGATCGCAGCTTCTCAGCGTGTTCTGGCGGCTGGCCAGGGGGCTGGCGGCGCCGGGTTTCTTCAGCAGCGGGTCGCTGCGGCGCGAGTCCGTGGTAAGGTACACCTGATGGTAAAGGTGCGGGGGCATCAAGCCTCCGCGCACGGCATCCGCGTGCAAGGAAGGCCCTGGTGTTCGGTACAAAGAACTCACCGGGGCTCGGTATAGATCCCTAGACCGTTTCCACTTGTAAACTTTGAATATGATCACTCCCAATACCGTGACTGCAAATCCCACAGAAACCAAGATTAGAGAAAGAAGTAGATAAAAGGTGAGGTTCTTATTCTGCTCCCGGGGCGCAGAGCCAGAGGGGAACTCGGCTCGAGCTTCGGGCGATTCCTCTGTTATTGACACAGTTAGGGTGGCGGTGGTGGACAATGATGGCTCTCCATTGTCTGCGATCAAGACTGTGAGAGTCTGCCTGGGCGAATCTGTGTCCTGGACTGGCCGAGCGGTGCTGATTTGACCTGTGTGAAGCCCGACGGCAAAAAGGCTCTGGTTGGGGGCTCCCAAAAGGCTGTAGGAGAGCCAGGCGTTGTGCCCGGCATCTGCATCCCAGCCTACCACCCGCGAGACCACGTGGCCCGCAGCTGTGCCTCGAGGCAGCATCTCCACCGAACTCTGGCCAGGCCGGGGGTACAGGACCTGGGGGGCGTTGTCATTGCGGTCAGTAACAAATATATTCACGCTGATGTTGGTGGCCAGGACTGGGGTGCCCCCGTCGTTAATATGAGCTGTTATTTCAAACTCACGCCGATCCTCGTAGTCTAGGGGCACTAGGGTTGACAAGACGCCACTGTCACTAGTTATCGTGAAATAGCGACCCACTAGCCCGGTTTCGGTTCCTTGCTCTAAGAGAAAGAAGGAAAGGCGAGCATTGTGCGGGGCGTCGGGGTCCCAGACACTCAGGTTTAGTATGGGAACTCCAGGAAGGTTATTTTCTTCCACGTAGACATCGTAGGAAGACTGGGACGATTGTGGCGGGTTGTCGTTGATGTCCGACACTCGGACCCGCACGGTTGTAAGCGCCGAGAGGGAGGGGGAGCCGGCGTCACGAGCCGTGATGCTGAGGTTGTATTCTGGCACGGTCTCCCGGTCCAGGACTGCACTGGTTTTCAACGTGAAGTAATTCTTGAGGGAAGAAGTAAGGCTGAAGGGGAGGCCCGGTGGAACTTCACACGTCACCAGCCCATTCTCGCCAGTATCCAGATCAGTCACGCTGAGCAAAGCGATGACAGTCCCCAGGGGGGCATCCTCGGGGACTGGGCTGTACACGGAGGTGACTGTGATCTCCGGGGCATTGTCATTCACGTCTACAACCTCTACCAATACTTTGCAGTGTGCTCCTTCAGGATTGGCGCCCTTGTCTTTGGCCTGGATGTAAATCTCGTGGAGTTTCGTGTCTTCGAAATCCAGTCGACCCTTGATTGTCAGCACCCCTGATACAAGGTCTAGAGCGAATAGTTCCCGCACGCCAGCGCGGTTGTGGCTGCCAAAGGAATAAACGATTTCACCGTTAAGGCCTTCGTCCAGGTCCGTTGCCCATACCTGCGCCACGAGTGTTCCCGGGAGGGCATCCTCCGGGACACGCGCCCGGTACAAGGACTGGTTGAAGGCAGGCGCATTGTCATTTGCATCCAGCACTGTGATGCGAATTGGAAGGCTGGCGGATCGAGCTGGGGTTCCTCCGTCCAACGCCGTCAGTACCAACTGGACACTTGGCTCTCGTTCCCGATCCAAGGCGCGCTCCAGGACCAGCTCCGCGTACTTGGTGCTATCCTCCCGCGTCTGCACCCGAAGCGCAAAGTACTCGTTATGGCTCAGCTCATAGGTTTGTAAAGAGTTGCTACCCACATCAGGATCGTGCGCGCTCTCGAGCGGAAAGCGCGTCCCTAGCGCCATGGCCTCGCTAATCTCCAATTTCATCTCTCCGGTGGGGAAAGAGGGATTGTTGTCGTTGATATCCTGAATCACCACTTCCGCGCTGAACAGCTCCAGCGGGTTCTCCACCACCAACTCCAGAGTTACAGTGCAGGAGGGCAGTGTCCCACACAACTCCTCTCGATCCAGACGGTCGTTCACGAACATCTCCCCGGTCTCCCAGTTCACCTCAAAGAATCTACGGCTTGCTCCGGACACCACCCGGAGCCTGCGGGCTGACAGGCTGCCGAGATCCAAACCCAGGTCCGTGACCACGTTACCCACAATGAAACCTTTCTCTCTTTCCTCCAGAATCTCATAGTGAATGATGGTGGAAGCCTTGTTTAAGGCAGCAAGCAGAAGCAAAACTCCCACCACTCTCCCGGTGTTTACCAGTCCGCTCCTCCAGGCCTCTGGGACCATCTCACTCAAAAGCGGTTCCTCTTCGCGGGGTCCAGATCGTCCTGGTGCTTTAGCCGAGAAACTTTCAGTGGGTTAGCGCTTTGGCGCTGGGCGCCGAGTCGGACATGGCTTTCTGGGTGCCGCTGATTTGCTCGCCGGCTGTTCAGTCTCTGCCTCATCCCGGGGCGCCGAAAGGGGACGGGTCGGGGCCAGATCTCCAGCGTCTTCATTGGCCGACAGCGGCACACAGAGTCCCAGCCAATAACTGCACGAAGAATGCGCTAGCGCGGGGCTCTTTGAGCAGGACGCTCGCTAGAGCCCGGAACTTCACTTTCCTTTGGATACCTTCCAGAGTTTCCGACCAACGCGCCTTGTCAGTGTCCGTGCGGAGGAAACCCACCTCAGCCTGGAAAGTGAACTGCAGGGCGACGAAGCTGAAGGTTCTGCAAGTCTCCAAGCCAAACCAGGGCCTATTAAACACGTTAATACAGGGCTTCAAATCCGCGAAAAATGGACTTCAGGATCAGGCGTGGGTTCAATATGTTAACATTTAGCGGGTAAGGGTTCTGTTCAGGATCGGGTTTAAAACTGATGTGAAGATATCAGTGCTTCAAATTGAACCTGAACCCGAGCCCTATTCAAGCACTATTTCTTTTTCCCTGAACCTGAACCCGAACCCAGTGACTGGTTTGGGGTCAGCTTTTAATTTTTTTTTCTTTTCTTTTCTTTTCTTTTCTTTGGTATCATTAGGTATTTAAAAATGGTAAAAAATTTGAAAAAAGTCTATTCGTGTATTCTACACATGTTGTTAGATGCCATCAATTCAGGTCCACCGACTTATAGCGACCCTCTGTACAGGAGAATGGAAACACTCTCCGACACTGTGCCATGGCCGGCACTATTGTCAGTACTTCCCTGCTATTCATAGAGTTTTCAAGGGCTGATTGTTTAGGATTGCTCTGAGAGTGGATTGCCAAGTCCTTCTCCCATTTTTGTGGTACTGGGGATCCAACCCAGGACCTCAGAGAGCTTAGAGCAGCACTCTACCAACTGAGCTGAACTCCAGCCCATTCTACACACAGGATTAAAATTTTAAACCCGAACCGGAGCTGAACCTGAACCCTCTAAATTTTAATATATTTAACTCGTACACGAACCTGAACCCAAATTTTTGAGGGTTTGAAGCCCTGCTTTAATCATTTTCTTCAATCACAAGCAGGGGGATCAAACCAAACAGAAATATGATGCAACCTTGTCTGGAAAAAACGCGGACAAATCTGGTTTGTGGGACAGACAAGTAGCCTGACCCTACTTGACAAGGAGGGACTGGTATTGCTGTAGAGATGCTAATAGTTTGTTTTATGGGCTGGGGGGTGTAGCTCAGTGGTGGAGGCTCACTCTGCATATGTGAGGCCCTGGGTTCCATCCCAAGCACCATAACAACAACAACAACAACTATTATTATTATTATTATTATTTAGAAATCAGTTTTATCTCTTTCCAAATGAGACTGTAGAATTCTCTGTCACTTCGTCAGTAGAACAAATCAAGAGGAGCTGTTTGGTTTAACTCTGTGTTATATGAAATTTAAAAATAAAATTCAGATTTTGTTTCTTTTAAAACTGGATGATATTGTTTGGCTTTCATTTCTTAAGAACGAGGAAGCAATGTGAAATTCTCCTACCCCATTTTTCCCAAGGAACATAATCTCTCAAATGTTTCTCTTTACTTATTTTCCTGAGATATTGGGTTCACATGCCACAAGAGAAGTTGTATTGCTAATGAAGAATAAACATCCTTCTGAGAGAGAGAAAGCGGGGGGGGGGGGACACAAGAGAAAGAAAAGGCCAGGCCTGTATATCACCCATGACCTTTATAAAATGATTGAGATAATGACAGCAAAGCTCCATAAATTCTAGAGAAACACAAAGCCTTTAGCATGAAGAAGCTTGAGCTTTCTACATTTAGGATTGCAGTCACCAAACAAAATAGTTATGGTTAGGATAATTAATAAGAAAGTTAACTGTGATCAGATCAGAGTTGAGTTGTGTCTTGGATAAGAAACTAACCTTTACAGGTTCCTGGATTCCTATCCTATCAAATGAATAAAGCAAGTAAAATATCTGGTACAGAGTAAGTCTGAATTAATTATGCAAGTCATTCCATTAGGCACTAGATACTATGGATTAGAGCCTCATATATTTTCTGTATACTTGTCTAAGGCATCACTTTGATTGCATATAGTACTTTCTGGAGTGTAACTGAAACTTGTCTGCATCCTTAGCACCTTAGCCTCTGATCCTGCCTGATCTCAGAAGCTAAGCAGGGTCAGCCTGGTTAGTCCTTGGATGGGAGACTGCCTAGGAATACCAGGTGCCGCAGGCTAGGGAGAAGGACCCTGCAATCCACTCCTGAAACAATCTGCCATTGAAAACCCCATGAATTAGTCAAAAGGTTCCATAAGCCTTGTAAGTTGATAAAGATCTAACCAAAAGTGTTGTAATAGTTGCATAATGGAAAGAGCCAATGCTGTATTACTCTGTACCCCACCAACATTTACCAATAAAGGGAGACAAAAACAAACAAAAAAAGAAAACAAACAAACAAACAAAAAGAAACCCTATGAATAACAGAGAAGCATTGACAATGGTGCCATGCATGGCACAGTGTCAGAAACTGTTTCGTTTTGCTATACATGGTCGTTATTGTTGTTAGGTGCTGTCAAGTCATGTCTGATTCATAGCAACCCCTAGGGTTTTCAATGGCTGACTGTTCTGGGATTGCCTCATAAGTGGATTGCCACATTCTTTCCCATTTTTGGGGTGCTGGGAATAGAACTCAGGACCTCAGAGACTGCAGAGCATTGCTCAACCAGCTGAGCTAAATTCCAGCCCAAAAGCAAGAATGGCCAGACTGCATCTTACATATTTTGGACATATAGTAAGGAGAGATCAATCCCTGGAGAAAGACATCATGTTTGGGAGAGTGGCAGGTCAACGAAAAAAAAGGAAAACCCCTCACCAGATGGACTGACACAGGGTCTGCAACAATGGGCTTAAACATAAGATCATGTGCCTGGCACAGAATCAGGAAGTATTTCGATCTGCTGTACATAGGGTCACTATGAGTGGGACTTGACTTGATGGCACCTAATAACAACAGGGTTGTTATGAGTCAGACCCAATTTGACACAACAACTGAAACTTAATTCCAGCCAGGGAGGCAGGCAGACAGGTTAGATAGGTAGATAGAAAGTAAGTATATATAGGACATTTCCTGTTGAGATGAAAAGCCATAGGTGACCTTGTCTCTCCATGTCCTCAACAATTTAATTCATTTCTTAAAACCCCCAGTTTTAAGTGCTCAAGTTGACAATTGGCCAGACTACCAAGAAGCCTAATAGGCACTGGAAGATAGAATATATTAGAATTTAGAATAGGACTACAGCCTAGCCACTTGCTACTCAACATGTGAGAACTAATAGCAATGGCATTGGGAGCTTGTTGGAAATGAAGAAATGTTCTACTCTAGAACTTTGGGCCAGAATTTGCATTTTAACAAAATACCTGGGTGATTCAAAAATACATTAAAGTATAGCAAGCATTTATCTAATGGGTTATTCAGAGATATAGTCATTTAACAACTTTTTCCCCCATTCACCATCACTTAATTCTCAGTTTGATTTCTGAAAACCAAATGTCTCTTTTGTCTTTTGATTTTTGTTTTTTGTCTTTGCAGTGCTGGGGATTGAACCCAAGGCATTGTGCATGCCAAGGAAGTATAGTACCTTTGAGCTATACCCGTGGCTCCTGAGAAACAGCTTTTAAAAACTTAAGGTAGTTTTCCCACTAAAAATAAGGCCCATAGTTTTTCTAAGACTACTATGGCGTCAGATCCTGCCAGATCTCAGGACATAAGCAGGTTATTACTTGGATGGGAGACCACCTGGAACACAGATGCTGTAGCTTGGGAGAAGGACCCGGCAACCCACTCCCAAAAAACAGTCAGCCATTGAAAACCCTATGAATGGCAGAGAAGCACAATAGTGTTTTGCCTGTTATACGTAGGGTCCTTATGAGTTGGACACTACTTGACGGAACCTAACAACAACAACTTCATAAACCAGCAAAAACTTCCAAAATTCATTCTTCACAGTGGGTAGGGTGAGCTTCCTAAAATTTTAATTGAATCATGCAGTTCTCCTGCTACTCTTCAGTAGCATTGTTTTGCTCTTGAAATGAAATACAAATCTAAGCTGGGCATGTTGGCCCACATCTGTCATCCCAGTTACTGCAGAGGCTGAGGGAAGAGGATGGAGAATTTAAGGCCAGAGATAGTCTGTGCAACTTATCGAGATCCTGCCTCAAAATAAAAAATAAAAACGGAATGAGTGTGACTCAGTGGTGGATCACTTGGGCCTTCACACAGGCTTTCCTCTCCCAGGAAAACTTCTTTCTCCTTTTTCTTTTCCTTTTTTCTTTTATTTCTTCTCTTTTCTTTTTCTTGTCCTTTTCTTTTTTTTTTTTTTTTTTTTTTTTCTAATTTACAAATTTTTCAGGACTCGGTTAAAACCAAGGTCTTTTGTTATGTTCTCTTAGAGCATCTTATTTTTTTTTTCATTAGATTTAGTACAATTTAAGATTTTATTAATTTTTTTTTAATTTAAGCATAATGTCTGCCTCTCTCCCACAAAAGAAAAACAAGGCAGAGGGTGGGGAGCTTCAGAAAGACAAAGACCACGCCATTTTGATGATAACTTGTGCCCCTACATCTAGCACAGTAAGCATTTTTTTTTTCCCCGGTACTGGGGGATGAACCCAGGGCCTCGCACCTGCATGCTTTACAAGTGCTGGACCACTGAGCTGTGCCCCCAGCCCATATTTTTACTTTTTGAGACAGGGTCTCCCTAAGTTACGCAGACTGCGTCTGGTCTTAAACTTGCGATTCTCCTGCTTCCGTCTCCTGAGCCGCTGGTATCACAGCCGTGCGCCACGGCGCCCGGCCACAGTAAGCATTTAATGTGTGTGTGTGTCTGTGTGTGTGTGTGTGTGTGTGTGTGTGTGTGTGTGTGTGTGTGTGCGTGCGTGCGTGTGTGTGTGTGTGTGTGTGTGTGTATGCTAGGGATTGAACCCACGGCCTCACCCATGCTAAGTACACACTGTAACACTGAATTACACCCCCAATGGTTTTTTTTTTTTAATTATTTAAATTTTTTGTAATGCCCCAGGGCCTCACACATGTTAGGCAACCCCTCCACCACTAGCACCCCAATGCTTGTTAATGTAGCAATCTTCATGCTAATATCATAGTAATCATACACTAAGGACTATATGTATTCCATTTGTACATCCATTTTCCCTAAGAGTAAGCATTGTTTGAAGATATCTTCACTCATTTTTTTCTTTTTCTTTCTTTATTTTCTTTCTTTTTTTCTTTCTTTCCTTTTCTTCTTCTTCTTTCTTTCTTTCTTTCTTTCTTTCTTTCTTTCTTTCTTTCTTTCACTTATTTATGGTGTTGGGGATTGACCTCAGGGCCTTGTGCAGGCTAGGCAAGTGCTCTACTGATGAGTTACACCCCTAGCCCATAGATATATTCACTCTTTTAAGCTACTAGTGGGCCTAATGCATCTGTTGCCTAATACCAATGATCTGAAGAGAAAATACAGTTTGTAAAAGAGCCAAGGACAGTGTGGTAACTTGCTATATCACCTATATCCAGAGGAAATGGAAATACTAGTATACAGAATCAGTATAATTTTCTAGTCTGTATCTTCTTTCCTTTCAGTTTCATAACTTCAAGAGATCCTCTGACCAATGATATACAGCAAAAATAATATGATTTTAAAATAGAAAATGCACATAATATTTGGTCAAGAGTGAGATATTATTTGTGTCAAAAGACTCAGTTTCCAATAACAGATACTACACTTAGTAACTACTTAATCATGAACTTTTTAGTTTTTTTATTCTTAAAAATTTTTATTTTTATTTATTCATTTATTTTTATAGTTTAGTTTTGCTTTGTTTTCTTGCTGTTCTGGGGATTGAACCCAGGTCCCTATGCTTGCTAGGCAAGGATTCTACACCTTCAGTCCCCCAAACTTTTATTTTTACCTTTTCTTTTATTTTTCTGTAAGACAGGAATGATAATAGTGCTTATTGATATAACCATTGTTGTTGTTGTTAGGTGCCGTTGAGTTGGTATCCGACTCATAGCGACCCTCATAGGGTTTTCAACTCATAGCGACCCTCACAGGGTTTTCAATGGCTGATTGTTTCAGGATTGCCTTGGGAGTGGATTGCCAGGCCCTTCTCCCATTTTTTCTGGGAATTGAACTCAGGACCTCAGAGACTGCAGCACAGCACTCTACTAACTGAGCTAAATCCCAGCCGGATATAACCATAGGGATCTCAATTAATTCTTAAATCTTTAACAGCTTTATACATACTAAGTTGTTCACCCATACAATTAAAGGATTTTTAGTAAATTTATATATTCGTGCAACCAACTCTTATTACTCTATAATCCAGTTTTATAATACTCCCCTCAACCCAAAAAATTCCCTCATGCCTGTCTACAGTCAATCCTTGCTCTTATCCTTAGCCTTAGGCAACCACTGATCTATTCTCTATGGTTTTGCCTTTCTTTCTTTCTTTCTTTCTCTTTCTTTCTTTCTTTCTATCTTTCTTTCTTTCTTTCTTTCTTTTTCTCTTTCTTTCTTTCTTTCTTTCCTTCCTTTTTTTCTTTTTTCTTTCTCTTTCTTTCTCTTTCTTTTTTCCTTTCTTCCTTCCTTCCCTCTTTCCTTCTTCTGTTTTTTTTTTTGGTCCTGCAGAAAAATGTTACTTAAAAATGAATATTAGACAACCAGTGTAGTACACTGAACTCCATAGCTACAGTGCCAAAACAAGTGAGAGCTGGAGGGGCACCAGGCAACACTGAGGAAAAATAAAAATCAAAGGAGAATATTTGAGCCTGTTCATTGGCGATGTTGCAAAGAAACTAGGAGTTGCTACAGGTGATAAGCAGCCTTATGAGAAGAGGTTGTTAAACTGAAGGAAAAATGTGAAAAAGATATTGCTGTACCAGACTTAAGGGAAGCTTGATGCAGCAAAAAATGGAGTCATCAAGGTTGAAAATAGCAAGAAAAAGAAGAGGAGGAAGCAGATGAGGAAAGGAGGAAGAGGAAGATGAGAAAGATGAAGATGAAGATAGTTCTATCACTGTTTTTCTTGTCTATAAGGCATTAAATAATGCCCCCTCTCTTTACACAACTCATTCTTTTTTTTTTTTCAGTACCCAGAGCCTCGCACTTGCATGCTTTGCAAGTGCTGGACCACTGAGCTGTACCCCCAGTCCATTTTTTTACTTTTTGAGACAAGGTCTCCCTAAGTTACACAGACTGCCTTTGGTCTCGAACTTGCGATTCTCTTGCCTCCACCTCACGAGCCACTGGGATTACAAGCGTGTGCCATCATGTCTGGCTTATAACTCACTCCTTTTAAAGAAATATTGAAATATACAGCTGTGTAAGATTTGTTTTTAAACTGTGCAATGTCTCTTTTTGTATAGCTAAAACACCACAGAACCTGTCTTTTGATGGTCCTATTCTGGTAGTTCTTACTACCAACCTTGCCTGGTACAGTGTGGCGACTGTAATGCTTATGAGCTCCAAAGTGTGTATGTGTGTACATATATAAATGATTTAGCCTTAATGTTTGTCTGAAGTTTCCCTGAATATTTTTCATATTTTGATTTGAAAAGAAAATCTGTGAATCTTCTTTTTTTATTTTTTTTATGTGGTACTGGGAGGTTGAACCTAGGGCCTTGTGCATCATTCACAAGTGCTCTACAACAGAGCTGTACCCTCCACCCCTTTTTAATTTTTTATTTTCAGTCAGGGTCTCACTAAGTTGTGCAGGCTGTTTGTGGCCTTGCACTTGCCATCCTCCTGTCTCCACTTCCTGAGTTGCTGGGATTACAGACATGTGCCATCGTGCCCTAATATATGAATTTTAAGGATACGTTTTATAAGACCTCCATTCTACCTACCCTTAGAATAAGAAGTCATCTCATCCAAATACTTTGAAATAACAAACAATCATTTTAGGGATCGAAAGCTTCAAAAATGATGTTTAAACATCACTGTTTATACATAAATGATGTTTTTTGAATGCTATTTTCTTCTAGTATTGATTACATTAATACTCTCTTATTATTGATTACATCTTGTTGTTAGCTGCTGTTGAATCAATATCCAGCTCATAGTGACCCTATGTACAACAGGCAAAACAGTATTGTCCTGCTTCTCTGCTATTCATAGGGTTTTCAATGGCAGATTGTTTTTTGGGAGTGGATTGCTGGGTCTTCCTCCCAAGCCTACAGCTCCTGGTGTTCCTAGGCGGTCTCCTATCCAAGTACTAACCAGGCCTGACCCTGCTTAGTTTTCAAGATCTGACGGGATCAGATGTCATAGTGGTACAGCTACAGGCATTGATTACTTTGCAAACCTTATATGTGCCAGGAAACTACAGGCAAAATAATTATTAAATTTGTCCACAAGAAAATCACTTCAGATACCTAAATTCTCCCCAGAGAGATAGAATTTTTTCAATTTTGCCCCCGCATGTTGTTATTATGGTTCTATTGAAATTATTATGTATCACCAAATAGCTAATTTTCTGTGGGTTGGTTGTTTATTTTTTCTAAGTTAAGTAATTCACTTCAATATATATTAATAACTTTAAAGAAGAAATAAGCGTAGCTTTACAATCATTAAAACCTGCTAGCACTATGGAAGCACATGATAAAGATGCTACATTATATCAATGGGACAAAGATGTAGGTTTCTTTTTTCTTGTTTTTCCTGTGGTACTGGGGGTTGAACCCAGGGTCTCATACTTGTATGTTTTACAAGTGCTGGACCACTGATCTGCACACCCAGCCCACTGTTTTACTTTTTTGAGACAGTGTCTTGCTAAATTATGCAGAATACCTCTGGTCTCGAACTTGTGATCCTCCTGCCTCTGCCTCCCCAGCCACTGGGATTACAGGCGTGCACCACCACACCCGGCTGAAATATGTAGTTTTTAATAAGTTGTACTGGGTCAACTGTATAATCATTTGGAACAAAAGATCTATACCTCAGCATGCAGGAATAAACTTTCAATAGAACAGAAATCTAAATGTAAAACCTCCCCAAACCATACAAATAATAGATGAAAACGGTGATGAATGTTCCTATAACCTAGATGTGGGGAAAGGTTTTTTAACTATAATTCCAAAACTAAATGCAACATAGGAAAAGATGAGTTCATTTGATTATACAAAAGTAAATGAAAAAAAGCCTCCCTTATAAAAAATTCCATAAGCATAGTCAAAAGGCAAATGACATACTAGTAGAAAATATGCCCAAATAGCTCTTGGACAAAGAACTAATATCTCTAACCTATAAGCAATTTTTATAAATTTAGGACAAAACACTAAAAAACTAATAGAAAAATCAACATGACATGAACAGGAAATTTTAAAAAGATATAAATGGAGTCTTATACACATGAAAAGTGCTATGTCTGAGGGCACACATTTGCAATCTCAGCACTTGGGAAGCTGATACAGGAGGATTAATGTCAGTTTGAGTCTAGCCTGGGCCTACATAGTGAGTTCCAAGCCAAAGAAGCAAAGCAAACAAACAAAAAACCAAACAAACAAAAAAGAAAAAAAGAAAAAAGGAAAAGCTATTTAATTTCACTCAATAAGAGATTCTAATTAAAACTATTTTTATTTTTTACCAATCAGACTGGCAACTTTTTTGGGGGGGATTGAGATGGACAGGTTTTGTGATCTACACTCCACACACAAGGACTTTAAAATAGCTATTATAAATGTGCTCAAAGATTTAAAGGAAAACATGAAGACAATGGGTGAGAAATAAAAAAGTGGAAGGGAACTCCTAAAACTGAAAAATAAAATATATGAAGTGAAAGTTTCACTGGATGAGATTAGTAGCATATTACACACTAAAGAAATTGCTAATCTTGAAGACTAGTGATAGAAAACATTCAAACTGAACCAGGTTTGATGGCACAAGTCTGTAATCCAACATTCAGGAGGCTGAGGATTTTAAGTTTGAGGCTAGCCTGGGCTATATAGTGAGTTTGAGGTCAGCCTAGTTTACCTACTGAGTTTGAGGCCAGCCTGGGCTACATAGTGAAACCATGTCTCAAAAAACAAACAAATTATCTATATCTGTATCTCTATCTATCTGCCTGCAGCCATACCACCAAGACATCTGATCCTGTCAGATCTTGAAAGCTAAATGGGGTAGGGCGTGGTTATTACTTGGATTAGAGACCACCTGGGAACACCAGCTGCTGTAGGCTTGGGAAAAGGACCTGGCAGCCCACTCCCTTCAAATAATCAGGCATTGAAAATCCTATGAACAGCAGAAAAGCACTGACAATAGTGCTGGGTGTGGCATGGTGTCAGATGGTGTTTCATCTGTTGTACTTAGGGTCCCTCTGAGTTGGACCTGACTTAACAGCACCTAACAACTATGTCTGTCTGCCTATCTATCTATCTATCATCATCTCCAAATTGAAACAAAGAATAAAGATTGAACAGATAACCTAGGGACTTGCGGGGAAATACTCAACAGTTTAACTTAAGTGAAATTGGAGTCCTATACCTGCAGAGGGAGGAGTATGTATGTGAAATATTTGAGTATATATAACCTCCCAATTCCTAAGTTTGAAGAAGATTATAGAACTGAAGAAGCAAGCTAGGTGTTGTGGTAAACACATGTAATCCCAGAAATCTAGAGGCTGAGCATGAGGATTGCTGTAAGTTTGAGGCCAGCCTGGCCTATGTAGTAAGTTCCAGGCCAGCCTTGGATACAGAGTGAGATTTGGAAAACAACAACAACAACAACAACAACAACAACAACAACAACAACAAACCATATCAAGGTTCATCAAAATCAAACTGCTGATAATCACCGATAAAGAGAAAAATGTAGTAGTCAGAGGAAAAGAAGTGAATACAGAACATAAGAAACACTGTAGACATCTAGTCAGAAAGAATATAAGGCAGAAGAGAAAGGATAGTATCTTTAAAGTACCAACAGGAAAAGAAAAGGTCAGCCTAGAATCCTGTGTCCAGCAAAATTATCTTTCAAAAATAAATATGAAATAATTTTAAGTGTTTTCATTACAAAATAAGTATGTGAGGTAATATATGTTAAGCAGCTTGAATTTTGAAAAATAAAGATAAGTGTACATTGAAGATGAAGGTGCGCCTGACTCATGCCATGGTATTTTCAGTCACATCATATGTTTGTGAAAGTTGGAGAGCAAATAAGAGAGACAGGATAAGAATTGATGCTTTTGAATTATGATGCTGGAGACAAATATTGAATATACCATGGACTGCCAAAAGAACCAACAGATCTGTCCTAGAGGAAGTGCTACAATGCTCCTTGGAAGGTAGGATGACTAGACTACATCTTATATATTTCAGATGTATTGTCTGTAGGGACCAATCCTTGGAGAAGGACATCATGTTTGGGAGAGTGGCAAGTCAATGAAAAAAGGAAGACCCTCAACTAGATGGGTTGACACAGTTGCTGCAACAGTGGTCTTAAACATAAAAAATATCATGTACATGGTACAGTGTCAGAGAGTGTTTTGTTCTGTTGTACACAGGGTTACTATGAGTTGGATTGAACTCAATGGTACCTAACAACAAGCTTGAATTAGCCATTCCACAATGCATACATATCTCAAAATATTGTTTCACACCAAAAACGTACACATTTTTACTTGTCAAAAAATTTAAAAACAAACGTGAGATAAAGATTTTTTTGAGACAAATTCTTACCATCTACATAGTCCAAGAAATCCTGAAACATTAGCTGTTGAAAAATCTATAAACAGCAGAGAAGCACTGACATAGTGCCAAGCATGGCACAGCTTCAGAGAGTGTTTTGTTCTGTTGTACATAGGGTTGCTGAGTCAGAATCAACTTGACAGCAGCTAACAACAAAATCAACAACAAAGCCCAGGCTGGCCTCAAACTTGTTATCCTCCTGCTTTAGTCTCCTGAGTGCCCAGGCTGGAAATAATTTTTAATTTTATAAATGCTTGCTCTAGGGTTTACAATAGACAGCTTAAACTTATCACCATCTAGCTTCAAGTAGTATTATACCATCCCAAATTTAATGTAAGTGCCTTATAACAATGTGCTTCCATTTCATTCCTCCGGTCTTTTATGCTATTATTGCCACCTATTTTACTTCTGCATTTATTATGTCCCACAATATGTTATTGTTTTTGCCTTAAGTAATCAATTATACTTTAAAGAAATTAAAAATGAAAAGTCTTTGACACTTAACCTACATTTTTACCATTTCTGTCAATAATTTCTTTATATAAATGCAGGTTTCCTTCTGGTGTCATTTCCCTTCAGACTAAAGAACTTCCTTTAAGTATTTCTTTCTTTTTTTTTTCCTTTAAGTATTTCTTGCAGTGAAGGTCTTCTGGTTGTAAATGTTCTCAGTTTTTGTTTATCTGTGAAAAATCTTTATTTAGCCAGGTGTGATGGTACATGCTTGTAACCCCAGCACTGCTAAACAGAAACAACATAAAACTAAACATACACTCGATAAAGCAATTGCACTTCTGGGCATATATGCTAGAGAAATGAAAATTTATATCACAAAAAACTTGCATAGAGCTAAGCACCATCATACATGCCTGTAATCCCAGCTACTTGGGAGGCTGAGGCTGGAGGATCACAAGTTTGAGGCCATAGGAAGGCTGAGCTATTTAGTGAGACTCTGTCTCAAAGTAAAAAAGTAAAAAAAGGGCTGAGGCTGCTGCTCAGTGGTAGAATACTTGCCTAGCATGCTCAAGATCCTGGGATTAACCCCATAATACTGAAAAAAAAAAAAAACCCAAAAAACAAAAACCTTGTATACAATGTTCACAGCAGCTTTATTTACAGTAGCCCATAACTGGAAACAACTCAAATATCTTCAGAAAGGTGAATGACTACACTAACTACAGTATGTTCATATAATGGAATGCTATTCAGTAATAAAAAGGAACAAATTCTTTATTCCAATAAAACAAAAACAAAAAACAAAAACTTTTCACTAAATTGCACAAGCTGACTCTGGCCTTAACTTATGACCCTCCTGTCTCAGCCTCTTAAATTGCTGGGATTATAGGTGTTCGCCACAGGACCCAACTTGGAACAAACTTCCTATCTGCAGCAACTCTGATGGGTTTTAAGGGCATTACACTAAGTAAATAAAAACCCAGTCTCAAAATGTTACATACTACATGGTACCATTTATATAGCATTTCAAAATTACAAAATTATAGGGATGGTAAACAAATTAGTGGTTGTCAGGGGTTGGAAGTGGGGTGGGTAGCAAGAATGAATTCTTTGTGGTGATAGAAATGTTCTGTATTTGACTGTGGTGGCATTATACAAATGTATACATGTAAATTTGCCTAGAACTAATCACATGTATGTACACAAATGAATGCATATTAGAACAGTCTTTGAAATCTGATTAAGACCTATAGGTTTCAGTAATGTCAATTTCTTGGTTTTGAGGTTGTCTTACAGTGATAGAGGATGTGGTTACCGAGAGAGGATTGGTGATGGATACCTGAAACCTCTCTATATTATCTGTGTAATTTATTGGGAGTCTATTATTATTTTAAAATAACTGTTTCTAAAAAAGTGTAAGCACTTAATAATACAGCTTCATATGTGAAACAATATATGAAACAAAGATTGATAAAACTGAAAAGAGAAGGGAAAATCCATATTTGGAGTTAAAGATTTTCTCTCCTTGGCCAATGATTGATTGAACAAGTAGACAAAGAATCAGTAAGGATACAGAAGGCCTGAACAATACTATCAACAGCTTGATCTAACTTGATCTAGTTGACAATTGTAGGACATAGCAACTATTAATAGCAGAATACACAGTTTTCAAGTATATAAGGAATATTCATCAAGATAGAACATATGTTATGCCATAAAACAAATTCTAACAAATTTAGAAGAATAGAAACCACACAATGTATATTCTTCAATAACAATAAAATTAAACTAGAAATCATTGACAAAACAACACACTCTTAAATAATGCATGAGTGAAAGAAGAAACTGCAAGGCAAATTAAACAGTACTTAACTATGATGGAAACAGTATCCAAAATTGGTTGGATAAAGCTGAAGCTAAGAGAAAAATTTGTTTATTTACATGTTTATATTAGAAAAAAAGGGAGAAAGTTATAAAGTTAACAGTGTAATTTACAACCTTAAGACGCAAGAGCTAGGCATGGTGGTACATCCAAGAACTTAGGAGGGAGAGGTAGTAGGATCTCAAGTTCTGGGCCAGCCTGGGTTACATAGAAGGAGAAGTAAGAGGGAGGGAGGAAGGGAAGGAGAGAAGAGGAAGAGTAGGAGGAGGAGAAGGGGGAGCGAGCGAGAAAGAAAGAGAGAGAGAGACAGAGAGAGAGAGAGAGAGAGAGAGACAATGAGCGTGAGCAGTAGCTACAAAAAGAAGAGTAAATTAAAAACAAAGTAGGTGGCAGGAAGAATGGAAATTAATGAAAATAAAAATGGGCAAAAAATAGAGAAAAATCAATGAAACTAAAAGCTGCTACATAATAGACCAAAGCAATTATGAGAAAAGTAAAATACAGGGCTGGGGATGTAGTTCAGTGGTAAAGTACTTGCCTAGAATGCACAAGGCCGATCCCCAGCACTAAAAATTAAAAGAGTAAAACTACGACCAATAGCCTTCATAAACATATATACAAAAATTCCTTACATAGTATTAACCTGCAAAATCCAGCAACATAAAAAAGGCTAGTATATTATGACAAAGTTGTATATATTTAAGAGGTACAAGGCATCCTTTCTAAACATTCAAAAATCAATCTATGTAATTTATCATATTAATAGAGTAAAATACAAGGGATATGAACATTTAAATAAATGCAGAAAAGCATCTGACAAAATCTAGCACTCATTCATTATAAAAATTCTCAGACTGAAATAGAGGAACTTCCTCCA
The DNA here is from genome assembly GCA_007922755.1 of Pedetes capensis. Lineage (NCBI taxonomy): Eukaryota > Metazoa > Chordata > Mammalia > Rodentia > Pedetidae > Pedetes > Pedetes capensis. The sequence continues at coordinate 32,617 of VMDO01000239.1, read as the reverse complement.
TCTGCTAAAAGTTATCTATGGAAATTTAATGATGGAAAACTGAATGCTTTTCCCCAGAAAAGATCAGAAACAAGGTAAGGAAATCTGTTCTTACTACTTCTATTCCATTTTTTCCTGAAGATTCTCACTAATACAATATGGCAAGAAGAAGAAGGAAAAGGATAATAGGAAAGGAAGAAATAAAACTTTTTATGTGCAGAAAACATTTGTATATGTAGAAAGTCCCAAGAGATCTACAAAAAAATGCTTGTAGAGATAATAAGTCAATTTTTAATGGCCCAGGATCCAAGGTCAGTACAAGAAATCAATTATATTTCTATATACTAACTAGGATCAATTGCAAAATGAAAAATGTTAAATTGCTGTGTAGAATAAAAGAAAGCAATAAATACTAAGCAATAAATTTATCAAAATACAAAGATTTCTAAGTGGAAAACCAAACCTTGCTATTATGAATTACTTTAAAGAATACTTAAATAAATAAAGAGATATACCATGTTTATGAGTTGAAAAATTAAGTAATGTTAATTTTTTTCCCAAGTTGAAGCTATAGATTCAATGCAGTCTTAATCAATATCCAGAAATCATTTTTTGTTTGTAAATACAGTGACAGGATGATGCCAAAATTATACAAAAATTAAGGGATCCAGAATGGTAAAACAATTTTAAAAAGGAAAACAAACTTGGAGAATTTATACTACCTGATTACAAGATGTTTTTACAACACTACAGTAATTAAGATAATGTGTATGTGTGTGTTTGTGTGTAAACAGACAGCCCAGAAAAAGATTCACACATATATGTATAATCAAGTGATTTCTAACAAAGTTGCCAAGATTATTTAATGCAGAAAACCTAGTTTTCCAGCAATTTCTCAAAAGGGGAAACTGAATATCCCTTGGGAGGTATATGAATCCCAATTCTTAGCCCATACCATACAGAAATGCCAGCTCAAAATGAATCATAGACCATAATATAAATGGTAAAACTATAAAAGTTCTAGAAGAAAATAAAAGAGAAAATCATCGTAAGTTTTCAGTAGGCAAAGACTTCTTAAATAGGACATAAGGAATACAAACTATAAGGGTTTGGGGTACAGCTCAGTGGTAGATCACTTGCCTACATGCATGAGGCCCTGGGTTCAATGTCTAGCACTGCCGAAAATTTCTTCATACAAGAAAAAATGAAGAAGTTGGAGCTTTATCAAAATTACAACTTCTCTTCCAAAGACTAGTAAGAAAATGAAAAGACAAACCCCAGTCAGGGATGAAATATCCATAAAACACATATTGGCAAAGACACATCCACAATACACTTGTCAAAACTTTCATAACAATCAACTTTAAGAGGCAATCAACTAAGTTAAAGATGAGCAAAATATTTGAGTAGATCTTTCAGGAAAATATACAAATAACCAATAAACACAGGAAGATACTCAATATCCTTAGTTAACAAGGAAACACAAATTGTCCGTATCCAACTCATAGCGACCCTATGTACAACTGGTGAAACACTATTGTCAGTGCTTCTCTGCTGTTCATAGGGTTTTCAATGGCAGATTGATTTTTGGGAGTGGGTTGCTGGGTCTGTTTCCCAAGCCTACAGCATCTGGTGTTCCCAGGTGGTATCCCATCCAAGTACCAACCAGGCCCAACCCTGCTTAGCTTCCCAGACCTGACAGGATCAGATGCCACAGGGCTAAGGCTGCAGGCGCATACATCCACTGTTGTTGTTGTTGTTAGGTGCCATCGAGTCGGTATTCAACTCATAGTGACCCTCATAGGGTTTTCAATGGCTGTTTCCGGATTGCCTTGGGAGTGGATTGCCAGGCCCTTCTCCCATTTTTGTGATGCTGGGAATTGAACTTGGGACCTCAGAGACTGCAGCGCAGCGCTCTACCAACTGAGCTAAATCCCAGCCCATACATCCACTAGAATAGGTAAAATGTAGAAATTTGGCAGTCGGACGCATTGGCAAAGATGTGAAACAAATGGACTTCTTTCTATATTGTCAGTAGGAGTGTAAAGTGATATTGATGCTGTGAACAACAGTGTTTAACTTTATAGTTTCTTGTAAAGTTAAACATGTTGTTGTTAGGTGCTGCCTCGTAGGGTTTTTAATGGCTGATTATTTTGGGAGTGGCTGTCATGTCCTACTCTCATTTTTTGGTACTAGGGACTGAATCTAGGGCATCAGAGAGCACACAACAGCACTCTACCAACTGAGCTAAACCCCACCCCTTCAAGTTAAACATATACTTCCCATTTCATCTGAGCCAGAAACTCTGCTTTAAGTATTTATCCAGGAGAAATTTTTAAAAATATATATTACCACAGGAGGATTTGTACATGATTGTTTCACCTTAATTCAGAATAGTGCCAAACTGAGAACAACTCACATGTCTATCAATAGTTGAATGGATAAACAATTGGGAGATTCTTACAATGCAACACTGTTCATCAATTAAAAGGAACAAGCTACCGATAAATACAATAACATGGATGAATTTCAAAAAACTATTGAGGAAAAGAAGCCAGACACAAAAAAGCATACATTATGGGATTCCATTTAGATGAATTCTGGAAGAGGCAAAACTAATTTATAGTGACAGGGAGCCTATCAGTCACTGCCTGGAGATGTAGGGAATCAATTGCAGAGGGGTAAGAGAGGACTTTTGAAGGTTATAGTTTATTGTGGTGTGTTGGGGATTTTTAAAATAATATTTCCCAGCTAGGGTCCCTCATGACAGCTTGAGGGGCTGACCCCTAGTTGACCCCAGGGCTCATCCCACTCACTCAAAACAGCCCCTCCCATCGAGTGAGCAAAGATGGCCCCCCGCCAGCTTGACCAGCCTCAACCACCATAATTTTGATTGGCTCCCCTCACCACTGTGCAGGTAGTAACTGTCTCCATCTGGCAGTTATGTCCGTTTGCCCCCTGTACCTGCCAGTTGTGTGCCCCGATTGGCTGAACCCCACCATGTGACCCCTCCAGGACCCTATAAAAGCAGGGCTCCTGGACCCCTATTCACCCTCAGACCCCTCAGTTCCCTCAGTCCCTCCTGTAGCACCACCGATCCTGACCTCACTGACCATCACCTGGACCGCGCTCCCTACTCCTGCGAGACCATCTAGCAAGCCAGCGAGATCAAGCCCAGGGGCCCCGAAGAGCCAAGGCATCTAGCAAGCCACGAAGAGCCTCCCAACTCCTCCCATCATTGGGAAGGAGGGAGGTAAAGAAGGCGAGCCGCGAGAGTCAAGACCATCGGACCTCAACTGAACACCAGCGGCTGTGGCTGTGCCTTTAAGGCTGAGCTCTACCAGCACTTAGCCTGCAGCATTCTATGCTGCAGGCATAGGGCCAGCACTTAAAGGGGTAGAGCCTTGCTCTATAGGGGCTGCCTGCTCCTTGCTCTCCTTAAGGGGAGCACCCCAATAAACCTTCCCTGTTCTTTTTCAACCACCTGAAGGTCTCCCGAGGTCCTTCTTTCCGACACCGGTCACGTGTTATGTTGTGGGCTTGGCCCTAACTTTAGCCGGGCTAGAGCCAAAAACCTCAACAGTGGTGGTGGTTACACAGATGTATATAATTATACAGGTCATTCAGCTGCATAGTTTCAAAAGATAAATTTTAATATATATAAATTATGCTTCAATAAAGCCAATAAAATTTAAAAGGCAAAGTGCAAAACAGTACATACAGGCAGTCCTCACTTTGCAGTTCTATGGGACCTTAAAAATACCCATGGAAGCTGAAACTGTAAAACAATCATTAATGGGAAAAACTATGATTGCTCTGTGATCTTTAAATTTTTTTGTCAAAACATTAAACACTTTCTTACTGTTGGTAATAAATTTACATGGAAATAAAAAAATAGTGAAACTAGTATTGAATATGATATAATTTAAAAAATTCAGACCATGAGAATTAGCAAGTTCTTTGCAAAAAACACATAAAAAAGAGTTTAAAGAGTTTTTGGCTTCTTCTCACTCTATAACTTATAATAAGGAGCAACAGTCTTTTCTGTGTCTCTGCAAATTGCCCTATTCCCTCTGAGTCAGTATTAACTTCCAATATTTTATTTATTCTTTGAGCTTTCAATGTTGTGGAATATTTCTGAAAGTTTTCTTTAATGTGAAAGTTTTTGCTGGTGTTACTTTCTCTGGAACATTTTCATCCCTTCCATCACAAGTGCTTTTCTCACTGATGTCAATATTTTCATGTTTATTAAGCCTCTTTGGCTGCATATCTAGAGATTCTTAAAGGCAGCAGTGCTAGCATTCCTATGGCCACCTATTTCTTCTACAACTCCATTTATATTCAATTTGAATTTCACTGACAGCATTATCACTTCTATTTCTTTGATGTTTATTTATTTATTCAGTGGTACTAGGGGGTTGAACCCAGGGCTTCATGTGTGCTTTTGCAAGCTCTCCACTACTAAGCTGCACTCTCAGCTCATTTTGTATTTTTTAGTTTGAGACAGAGTCTGGCTAAGTTGTGCAGGCTGCCTTTGGCCTTGAACTTGCCCTCCTCATACCTCTGCCTCCAGAGTTGCTAGGATTACAGGAATGCGCCACCATGCCCAGTTTCTTTGCTGCACATTTACTTTTGCTGGCTAAATCCCTCTATATAGTTTTGTAAAGCATCATGGTATTTTGTCACTGGGAGACAAGGAGGCACCACAACTACATGCTCTCTTGTTTGTGCATGAACTAAACAACAAATGACCAGTCACTCACAGACTTTGAAAGAAGTCATGTGACTGGTCACTGATCAGTGTGCTCATCTGTTACAAAGTGATGTGTGCACTGAATGGCTAGCAGCAAAGTTTGGACTTCATGCAGTCATTCAGAGTTACTATACCATGGCAACTAAAACTTGAACTATTTTTCAGAGTCTGGTGCTATTTAAACTGTGGTAACTAAAATTTGTTAATACTGGAACAATTCAAAGCCAAAATTATTACCTTTTCTTTTTTTTGTGTGGTCCTAGGGTGTTGAACTCAGTGCCTTGTACATCTTTTGCAAGTGCTCTACCATTGAGCTGCACACCCTTTTTTATTTTTTGTCTTGAGATAGGGTCTCATTAAGTCACACAAGCTGCCTCTGGCCTCCAGCTTAGGGTCCTCATGCCTTGGCCTCTCAAGTCACTGAAATTACAGGCATGTATTACAGTGCCTGGCAGTATAGTTCCTAGTTTGGATTGTTACTTTTTGTTTAGTGAAGAAAGCGAAAACAGAAAATATAACTGTATGTTTTGTTTTTTACAAAAAGATACAGGAAGAGTAGGTCAGAACTTAATGAAATTGATTATCAACAATATGTAGTGAATATGAAGCAGGAAGGATAGGGAAAGAATAATAGTTTTCTATTTTTAAATTTATTTTTAGTTTTAGTTTTTGCGGTACTGGGGGTTGAACCCAGGGCCTTGCGCTTGCATGCTTTGCAAGTGCTGGACCACTGAGCTGCCACCTCCAGCCCATTTTTTTAAAAATCTTTTTGAGACAGGGTCTTGCTAAATTACACAGACTCCCTCTGCTCTTGAACTTGCGATCCTCCTGCCTCCGCCTCCTGAGCTGCTGGGATTACAGGCGTGTGTCACCGCGCTGGCTCAGAATGATAGTTTTCTGAATACTCATTTTTTATAGTTTTGGTTTACATTATTGCTTTACATATTCAAAAATACTAATCAACAAGGATGTAGGAAAATTCTAAAATTGCAGATAATAGAAATAAATAAGCATAACTTTATTTCAAATGAATTGCATTGCCATACTATAAGTAAGTTTTCAACATAGTATTTTGACTGTATGCCCTCAGTTTAAAGACAACCAATCATAAGCAAATCTTAAACTCCATACGTTTGTTTTTCTCATTGGTATGGGTACAGTAATTCTGAAACAACTTTCAGTGTATTTTAGGATTGAGTAAAAGAGTAAATAAAGTTCATAACGTTGGGAGCCATGTTCTTACTGTTGGAAAGTAAAATACAAAGATGACAGGAACCTGAATAGTAGGTATGAATATGAACTCATGATTTCAAGGATATGTGTACATATACATATTTGTACAAATACAGGCACATTGTATTTGTGTGTGTTTTCTGTCTGTTGAAAAGGCCTAGAAACAGTGTCAGACCATTGGCAATGAACACACATCACACCTAGATCCTATTTTCTAAATATTATTTCCTACTACAAAAAAAAAAAGCAGGACTTTCTGATAAATGGTTCATCTCAGGACTGAAGTAGGGAAAGTATAGATGAAACTAGACTATCTTCTTACATTAGAAAGTAAGAAAGGACTCAAGAAAACAATTAGAACATGGCAAAAAGACACAGGAACCAGTCTAAAGAGGTTCCTGTGGGCAAAATCTAGAACAATTTGAGATCAAAATAAAAAGAGCAATAATGGAATATAACATTGAAAAAACATGAGTCACAGGTGAATAGATAAAAGAAGTGAAGGCTCTTCCTTACAGTATAATGCCAACTAATAAATATAGGAAAATTACCATATATGGACTTAGAAAATAATCTCTCCTTGAGTGTGGGTTCACCCAAGTGACTTTGCTGCTAATGAACTGAATAGAGCAAAAGTAATGGTATATCACTTTCAAAAGTAGGTTTATAAAAAGGTTGTGGCTTCCATCACATTTTCTCTCTCTGGCTCTCTCCTTTACTTGCTCTGACGGAAGCCAAATGTCATGTTTTGAGCTGCTCTATGGAGAGATCCACATGATAAGAAACTAAGGTAGATCTCCAACTAATAGCCAGCAAGAAACTGGGGCCCTCATTCCAACAACACACCAGCAACTGAATTTTGCTAATAGGTATATGAGAAAGATTATAAGTGAATCCCTCTTCATCCAACCCTTAAGATAAGGCAATAACCAAAGCTGACACCATAATTGCAGCCTCATGAGAGACTTTGAAGTAGAGGCATCTAGCAAAGCCATCCCCAGATTCCTGATCCACAAAACTTATGAAATAATAAACGTGTGTTTTAAGCTACCAAGTTTTGAGATAATTTGTTACAAACCAATGAATAACTAGTATACTACCAAAAAGTGTCCAGTTTAAATATAATCATGAGGAAACATAAAACAAATGCAAGTTGAGGTCATTATATAAAATAGATGACTTATATTTTTTAGAAATGTCAGTTTCATATAAATAAAGTAAGGCTTTATTTCAGGAGGAACTGTTTCAGAATAAAGTGGACTACAGACACATGACAGTTAAATGCAATTTGTGATCCTGGACAAAAAAAAAACCCACTATAAAATAATAGTAAAATTTGAATATAGGCTAGAGATGCAATAATCATATCAATGTTAAGTATTCTGACTTTCACTATTGAAATTCAGTTATGTAAAAGGATATATTTATTCCTAGGAAACACACAATGGAATGCTTAAGAATAAAGAAGCATAATAACTTATTCTCAAATGGCTCATATGTGTGTATACACACACGCATACATATACTTACACACGTATGTGTATATATACACACCCCAGAGGCATAGTTGGTCCTCTGTATCTTTAGGTTCCACATCTGTAGATTCAATCAACTTCATATCAGTATTATTTAAAAAAAATTATGTCTAGGGTCTGAGGTATAGCTCAGTGGTAGAGCCCTTGCCTCGAGTCCATGAAGCCCTGGGATTGATCTCCAGCAGCGCGCATGCGCGCGTGCACACACATACACCCACACACACACAGTTTACACCTGTATTGAACATAAACAGACTTTTCTTTTTTTCTTTTCTTTTTTTCTGTCATTATTCCCTAAACAGTACACGATAACAACTATTTACATAGCATTTACATTGCTATGAGTCAGATACCAACTCAATGGCACCTAACAACAACAACAACAAGGAATTACAGACTATGTAAATAGCTTGTATGCAAATTCTACAGCATTTTGAGGCATCCTCAGATTTTGGTATCTATGCTGGGTCCTAGTAAAAATATCTCATGGATATTGAAGAACAACTGTATACACATATAGGAAGGAAGAGCGGGGGGGGGGGGAGAATAAATAAAATAAAGGAAATGTAGAAAAATGTTAGCAATAGGTCAAATGTGGGCAAAAGGTACATAGTTCTTTACACTGTTCTAGCAATTATTCTGTAAATTAGAAATCATTTCAAATTAAAAGCTAAAAATAATACTTCATGGGAAGATATCTATCAAAATTACAAACCTATTTATTCTTCAACCCAACAATTCCAATTGCATTTCTGGGAAGTCATACCACAGATAGGCTTCATAAAAACAAAATAATGTAGGCAAAATATAACTCAATGCAGTGTTTGTATACTCAAAGACTGGAAACAACACAGCTATCCATCTATAAGAGAGTGGTTAATAGGTCAACAGAACAGTAAGCAACTATTTTTTTTAAAAGGAGGAAGCTTTCTATCAATTAATAAGAAATGATTTTAAAGAATATATTGTGAGGAAACCAAGATATAAAGCAGAGTATAGTACATTATGTTTTTGTATTAAAAGTGAGGAAATAAAAATAAAAGTATATAACCACATTTACCATATTTGCATAAAGAACTGCTGAAAGAGTACTTAAAAACTAGTGAAATATTTACCAATGAAGACAAGAGGAAGCAGAGGTGGAATAGGAGTACGAAAAGAATGGGAGTGAGAATTCTCAATATATTCCTATTATATTGTTCTGACTTTTAAGCCATTTAAGTGTGTTTCCTGTCAAATAATGAAATAAAATTACTAAGAATGAAATAATGGGGCTGGGGATGTGACTCAATGATACAATGCTTGCCTACCATATGTAAGGCCTTGGGTTCAATCCCCAGCCCTGAAAAAAATTTATAAAGATTGAAATAGAAGGCAGATCTATAAGGACTCAAATAGGAAAGTTCCTTGAGATATTATTAAGGAATAAATATCCTTATATATTTAGGACAGTATACATTATACACTATAAAATGATCCCTGTTGTGCAAAAAAGCACACAAATACTTGTGTATACATGGAAGATGATTACACTACTTGAATAGCAGTGATCTCTTGAGAGGAATCTGAGGCATGATAAAGGGGCTTAAATATGATGCTTTATTTCCTTAAGATTTAAAAGTTGAATTATAATTTATGCAAAATAAAATGCAAGAATCTTAAGTAGTGAGTTTCAGAAAATGTATACACTCATTTAACCCACTTCTCTATCAAGATATGAAACATTGCCGGGGGCGGTGGCACACGCCTATAATCCCAGCAGCTGGGGAGGCGGAGGCAGGAGGATCGCAAGTTCGAGACCAGAGGCAGTCTGTGTAACTCAGGGAGACCCTGCCTCAAAAAGTAA